>OZ005654.1:238441339-239036339 GCA_963930645.1 Salticus scenicus | reverse complement strand
GTGCATCACGGATCGTCAAGGTCATCCAAAGCCTGTGTTATTCTATGGCGAAATTTGTTTATAGAATTACGCATTACCTAATGAATTTTTTTTAATTCTGTTTTCACAATCAGAAAATTCACAACCATACACTGAAGACCCGTGAAACAAAAACTGTTATATTTAATTTTTACCCCTTTATTTTTAAGCTGTAAAATGCGAAAAATACACTTGTGTTGCTTTACTAGCCTCTAACTTATCAACAAATTGCAATATCTGAAATCTGTATAGCGTGTCCCTTTCTCAAGAAAACCAAGCTTTTTATTAATGTTTTTATAAATTGTTTTATTTAAATCTCTATTAATGAGAATATAAGAAACTTTAATTTTTAAATTGAAAAACCTCAATTTTAGCAGATTTCTCCGCCTCCCATCGGAAACGCCCCGCGAAACTTACGGGAAGTCATTAAGGTTGATTGATGATATCGTTCATGTCGAAAGGGGAAGGGGGATAATGGTGTCGTTAAAACATACTTTCTGGGTCCACACAGAATTTTTCTTTTTCAGAGTCCAAATGCATTAAAGAAAAAAAAAAAAAAAAAGAGAGAGAACTCTTTGCTTAAAAATCTAATATTTTTTTTTTTATATATATTACCAAAAAAAAAAAATGTTTGTCTCCGATAATAGTTTTAGAATTATTAAATATTTAATTAAAAATATAAAAATAAATAAATAATAATAGTAATAAATAAATAAATGAACTTATGAGTTTATTAATTAATTTAATTAATTTATTTTGTCCTTGGCATAAATTCATTTACACGTGAAAAATAAAAATAAAATAATAATAATAGTAATGATAATACATACAAACACACACATATATATATATATATATATATATGTGTGTACCGGTACGATTTGATTGTGAAATTTTTCTCAATTTGGTGATAGCTTTTCCTAAGCAGAGCAATCGTTAGATTTATTATTATTATTATTATTATTATTATTACTAGGGTGCTCTGCCCCTTACTCGCTTCACTTATTTACCCCTGCGGCACTATGTACGTTTATTCGCCGCTTTACCTTTCACTGAATGGGGATATTACTAGTGCATAACATAAACCAAAAGTAGAAAAATGAAATTCAAGAAATCTTCATATTTATTGTCTAATTGAAATATATAAGTACTATTTAAAACTTTTTATTACGAAATATTATTCTAAAAATCAGTAAGTATATATTTATATATAGATATATATATTTAGAGTAGAAAAATAAAATAAATAATCGTAATATCTAGACCATTTTGCGTTACACCTTTAGTATACGACCCCTTTGGCAACTTTTAAATTTTTGTTTCGATTTAGCGATGATTTTTTTCGTGTAATTGTTCTTCTTATATATATATATATATATATATCTTTCTCTCTCTCTTATTTAAAAAAAAAAAAAAAAAAATCTAGGATACCTACTTTTTCTAATACTTTTTACTAATAATCTTTTAGTTAATTTGGGACGGTATATAATGCTTTCTATATATTTTTAATGTACAGTTAGATAATTTTACCATTTCGAAAACATCTGGTGAAAAAAAAAAGTCCATTACCTACTATTACATTTATTATATGCACTTTTTTGACATAATGTAAGGTCAAAAAACGTAAAATTAGCCTAACAAATTAGACACTTAACAATTTTCCAGCGAAAGAAAACTGATACATGTGTAAAGTTATACAAACAGAGTTTACATACCAAGTTAAAAAAAAAAAGGTAGAGCCGCTTTTAAAAAATACTGATTTCCGAGATCTAAAACTGACCTACCTAATGAGGATGATTGTCAATTTTCCTGTAATAGCCACGTAATATATGCTAAAGGATATCTAAAATGAGATTTATGTAGCAATTTTCAAGAAAATCGTAAGAACCATTTTTGAGACATCGACATCCACCAAAGTTTTTCAAACTCAATTATTGACAACAGTTACATACGAAAGGGTATCTAAAAGAGATTTATTATGGCGAGTTTGTACAAAAATTACTACAGCCGTTTTTAAAGAAATGCACTTGCGAGACCTCAAACTCATTTTCATGAACTAACCAACTATTACATACGAAAGGAAATCTTATATGGTGTTTATATAGCAGCTTTGAAGAAAATCGTTAGAGTCGTTTTTGAGATACGGACTTAGGGTCCTACTTCCGGCTTCATATATCTCCCTTCCGGCTTTCCAAATTTTAACCAAAAGTTAAAATTCATCGGCACATCAGACCTAACTCAATTCTGAAGTTTCATTGTTCTACCTTTATTGGTTTCACAGATATGACAGTCAAAAGACTCACCCCATACATGCACACACACACTGACCAATTGCCATAAACTGCTTTTTTGGACTCAAGAGACCTTAAAACATGTAAATCAAGTGAAAACTCGACATGAAATTTTTGAACCGAATACAATACTTTCATTACCTACGGTAGTTGGATAATGAAAGTAAAAAGTTTATTATTATTATTATTACTTTAATTTGGGAAAATCTCCTTCAATTTTCCGTGCCTAAAGCTTGAAGTTTTAATTTTCTATCTACTTCTTAAAATAACAAAGGATAAAACCTACTCGATTTTTACTTCCATTACCCGACTACCGTAGGTAATGGAAGTTTTGTAATGTTGTTTTTGTCAATAAAAGTTTATTTGTGTATAGCTTTGAATTCTTTTTCCTATTTATTTGTACAGCAGTTTTATTTTGTTTGATATCTTAATAAAAACAAATGTACAGAGAGTAATTAACAAATGCTTTTGCCAATATTCATACTTGTAGTTTAAAATGTGCGCATATATATACATACATATATATATATATATATATAATACTACTTACCAAATTGGCTTTTGTGTGTTGTGGCAATTTTTTCATCTGTTTATTTTTCGTCTAATTAGGGACTATCTATCATACTAATAAATGTATCTGTGCGAAGGGCAATGTATATATGAAGGATAAAATTTATAAACAAAATTCTTTCCTTTTTAATATTATAGTTGAATATAAAACTTTATTCTATGTTTTCCTTTTTCAAAGAAAATTCCAAATTTCAGTCACGATACAAAATATTTAGATTATGAATATAAATATTTTGAAATCAATATACTATTTTATTTCTTAAATTTCAATTTTTTTGCTGATATTTTTTTCAATTAAAGTATTTTTAGGTTTTAGAGTTTGAAAAAGTCTGTTCTATTGCCGTGCACATACAAAGTATTTTAGTATGATAGGGGTTGTGATTTAGGTCTTGTTAATATTAAACCGTAACTTAGCTTTGTTTCTTATTATGTTCAAAAATAAGAATATTAAAAAATTAACATGTCATTATTATTTATTATTATTATTATTATTTGTAATTGAAGTATTCGTAACTTTCAATGCTTCTCCTCTTTTTTACTTTCTCTTACCCATAAGGTAGAGAAAGTATTGTTTTTGGGTCAAATTTTCGAACGCGAGATTTTGTTATATTTACACGTTTTGAGGTCCCCTGACTACGAAAATCGCGTTTTTAGCAAATGGTCTGAGTCTGTGTGTGTGTGTCTGTCTGTTATCAGCATATCTCAAAAACAAATTATGGCAGAAAGTTCAAACTTGGTATTCTAAATGTGTATCATATAGGGATGCTACAGTAAGCTTTTCGTTAAGATCAAGCAAATGGTTCGTGTACAGGGACAATCAAGAGAATTCTAATACATTACGTCTATGGGGGAAATTGCAGGTAAGTAGAGTTTAACGTCTATAGACTGCACTAAACCAAATGAAACGAAAATAGATATATTTTTTGTAATAGAGATAGTCAACTGGGAAAAAAAAATTTGTGTATGTAGGAGCCTCGCTTCCCCCACTGGGGGGGGGAGTCCCCCGTTGGATGAATAATATGAATATTATGAAAGTTATAAATCCTTTCTATCCGCGTTTGTAATGATCGATAGATGGCGCTCTCTGAACACTGCAGTTGTTAGTAAAAATAACAGCCACGTGTAATTATTATTCTTTCTCCGCCATTTCATCATGGAAAGTCGATTGCATAATATGAGGATATGCAGTGGTGTGATAATTTCACCTTAGCCCACCAGAGGGCGAGCATTTCATTACAATCGCGGATTGTGAGAAATTCTCGTTGATCTCCTAGAATCGGGTCATAAACCAGAACTACAGTTACTAAAACTCGCCTCTTGTGTTCGCATTTATTTGCAGAGATTTTTAAATAAGTTTGACCACGATAATATAGGAAAATGATCTAGAATTCTAATAAGGGTTTTTAGAACTCGCTAGCAAAAGAGACTAGAATTTATAAGGATGACGTGGGATAATTTTTACTAGAGCCGCAATTTAGATTTTAGATGTCAGTTATATAACTTTTTCTGAGTGTATTGTAAATTTTCCCGTTTACAGGAAGGCTATGTCTCAACTTTTATAGTACATATATAAGCGCAGAAATATGATATGTGAGAGGTATTAGTAATAAGGGCATAAATTTGATATGTTAGAGGAATTTATACGAGTGCGAAAATTTGATATGTGAAAGAAAAAACAATGCTGACTCAATTTGGGTGCATATTGGCCAACAGTTGCCGCTGTTATGCTACAATTGCAATGCAATTTATAAATTTACATGAAGGCTATATCGCGTTAAATATTTTATATTCTGTGATACATAAATATACCAAATTTATCATTTATAGCAGAAATAATTAATTGTGTTCATTGCATTTGAGAATATATCGGCCTACAGGTAGCTCTGCTATTACTCACTTTCTTTGATTTTCTACATTACTATACATCAGCATCTGTTGTTCAAAATTATGTAAAACTGCATATGTAAAATTTTTGCTGCGAGAAGCTACGTTGATTAAATTTTTGTGCAAAAACTCAAGACTAAAATTTTAAGGGAGGAACAGGAAAATGTCATATTGTAATAAAATAATGAAAGAAAATTATATTGAATATTTACTGAAAATTTTTAAAAAGGTTTTCATTATATATATATATATATATATATATTGCATATTAAGTTTTAAGATCAATAGCATACGATAATAAAAATAATGTACTTAAAAAAAATCTAAAATTGCGGAACATTTTTAGAACATATGGAACAGTTTTATTTCACATGTATTTCTTTGTAAGAGGGATACTCCCCTCCTCCATCAAACCCACTTATTTATAATGCGTAATTGTAAAAATAAACAAATGAATAATAATCAAGGCTGTTACTAATTTGACTTCAAACTTGACAACCTTGCTCAAAATTTTAAGTGGCAACCTAATACGAACTTCAAAATACCACTTTTGAATTTCCTGCAGTTATCTGTTTTTATGTTATTCTGATAACAGATATATATACAGATCAACCGCTAAATAATGGACTTTTATAACCAGGGAACCTCAAAATGTGATATTATGAAGAAAAAAAAAAAAAAAAAAAAAAAAACTAGAGTTGAGAATAAAACTACTAAAAGTAATTCGTTTACATACAGTATGGATATGAAAAATTAATTTTGCTTCGTGAGCAAGTGTTCGTCGGCATAATAAAATATAGCAAAGCACTTCCATCAATTACATTCAATACAAAAGAGCGTTTAGCTTAATTTTGGGTAGCTCTGCATATTGTCGATAAACAATGTTGTGTATTTAAATTTATTCTTACTTGAAAAACTTCTAACACAAAATTAGTTATAATTCAAGGAATTTCCAAGTATAGCTTCAATATATCCAAATACTTTGGAGCTCTGTAAACGAATGATGAGTGATTTCTATACCACAATCTACACAAAACATGCTTTTATGCATTTAAAAAAAATTGTTACTCACTTTTGTTTAATCAGCCTATTGATGTTAAATTGTACTTATCAGAACATAATTTATTTGAACTTTGAACCCCATAAACATCATGTATTTGAATTTTCTTGGATATTCCTGTACGTGAACCATTTGCTTTGTCTCAAGGAAAAAATTTAGTGTAGCATATTTATATGAAACCCATTTAAAATACCAAGTTTGGACTTTCTGCTATTATTTGTTCTTGATATATGCTGATAACAGACAGGTACACACACAAACCAACCGCTAAAAACATTTTCCAATTCAGAGGATTTCAAAACGTTTAATTATATAATAAAGAAAAAAAAAATCAATTTCGAAAATTTGACCCAAAAACAATACTTTCTTTACCCTGTGTATACGTGAAAGAAAGTAAATAGTTAGAATTAAAAAAAAACTTTTGAGTAAACATATTTCCTATTAAAACTTAAGAAAAAAAAAAAAATCAACCACTATTTTTTAAAACACACTATCGTGGGTTTGAATCTTTCGACAAGAGAGAGAGCTATTTTATGTACTGTCTGAAACTATATATGTAGTATAAATAATTCAATAAACATTTTTTTTTTTTATAATCATATATTTTATGCATGTATTTATAATTAAAAAAAATATTTTCTTCTGTTCCGAAACATTTTGTGTAAAGAATTTTCATTTATTCATTTAATAAGATTAAATTTCTTGACATTAGAATTTAAATCTTAAATCTATTTATTTTAGTGATTTACGTTTCACAAAATATTTCACTGAGCGATGCGATAGTTTGTATATTTTTTTAGCGGCGTTCTTGTAGATAATTGAATACAGGTGGGAAACTGTCTCTTATCACCTGTGTCACCCCACAGCTAGAAAAGGAAGTGTCAAAATAATTAAGGTAGTCAAGAAGATAATTTTTCAACTAATAGGGGAATTCTACTATTCACTGATTGGAGCTGTAGGCTGTCAGTTTTTAAAGTTAGGCCAACCCCAATTTTTTCTTAGAACCTGGGCGGCCATGTTGAATAGAAATCTTCATTTCCGGATGCACGCCCTTAAACAACAGCTGTCAATAGCAAATCCACAGTACAAACTGTATAGCAATAACACTTGAAGCAAGTCTCTTTCAAAGAGGCTCAAAGCAATGCAAGTACTAGCGAAGCTGGCTGAAAACTGAACTGAACTGACTGCCTTGGCGAGAAAGCGCTCCTTATACCCCTGTAGAAAAGTGTGGAAAGTTCCGGAAATTTCCGTATTTCATCAGCCAATGAGATTAATATCCATATTTGGTATATCCCTAATAAAGATTTTCTCGCCAAGGTCGCCAAAAAAATCGCCAAGTTGGGAAAAATCGCCAAATTTGGCGCCAAATCCATTACCTGCCTTATTGGGCTTTTTAATGTGTTTTTAAGGGAAAATAAGGCTATTTCAACGCTAAAACGACTAGAAGTGCACAAAATTAGCACTTTATCAACTTACTAAGCCTCTTTGAAAGAATTTATACAAAAATAAACACAATTATTTACAATTTTGTAACAATAAGGTGTCTGACTACTGTTGGAGCGATTTTTCTTTTTCTTTTTTCTTTTTTTTCTTTTTTTTTTTTTTTTATAATTGAAAAATTGCCTGTTTATGTGCATTATATAACAGAATATAGCTAAAAACAGTAAATAACATGAAAAAATGTGCTAATTTAAAAAAAAATTTATATTTAGGCTCAAAATGTACGTAAAATTTGCGAAAAGAAAGCACTTTCAAAACATCATAAGTAAAATTTAAATAAAAATATTTTAATTCTGTAAATTTTATTTTGATTATTAAAAGATCCTTAAGGAAGTGAACTATTCTCAAAACTATAACCATATTATTTAATATTTTAGAGAAGTTAACATTTTACATGCTGAAAAATAATGAATATACATGACAATTCATAACTTCTATCGACAAAAAAAACAAAAAATAATTTAACTAGATTCATTGCAGTAGTTCAACCCCTAAAGCAACTCCTCTAGAATATTTTGTCAAAGTTTCATAACATTACAATTATAATTTATTCAGTTATCATGTTTTGCGATAAATTAAAATGTTAAAAATCTCATTTTGAGAAAAAGCAGAAAACATAATTAAAAACCAAATTTTACCTATTAATTTTTAAAAAAAATTAAAGCTCTTGATTTATTTCAAAGTTTTCTTTTCCTTTTTAAATTCATTTTGTATGCAGTAACAAATTTTGATGCTTATATTGAGTAAAACATTAATGTAAAAAACATTTACGGTAACTTATGGTTTCAAAAACTTGTGAGTGACTAATATTAAAATGCCTGTAACTCAGGTTCTAAGCAGGATAGAAACAAAACTCAAACTGATTTAGAAAGCTAAAATATCACGCTTTAATATTAAACTGAAAACAGAAAATAGTATTTTTGACCGAAAATTGCATTCTAATGGTAGGCAGGTACCAAAAATGATTTCCAAGTCGTTCAAGAGTTATGGCGCTGTTAGTTTAAAGTTCATTCACCAAGACAAGGTCGTACCATATCCAATCAAAAAAATTGGTATTTTTAATTGGTCTGAGTTAAAACCGCATGAAAAGCAACAATAAAATGTGTTTAATTTTCCCGAGGCCAAAAACTGCATAAAATGCAACAATGGAATTGATTGTTAATTATCACAAGAGTTGTGCAAAAAGCGTCAATATACTGTCCACCGTTTTCAGATGCAAGTTGAAGCAGAGAAACAACATATTCCACAAGAGATCAAAGTGTATCAGAGATCACGTTTTGAATATGATGTTCAACGCGTAACTTCAATTCAGATAAATTTGTAGTCGGGCCACTGAACGCAATATTTTTCAGACAGCCCATAGTCTAAAGTTACGTGGATTAGGATCAGCTGATTTTGATGGTCAGGCTGTTATAAAATGAAAGCTGATAATTTTATCATCTCTCAAATATCTCTTGAGCATCTGCTTTACTGGCTTTTCAATGTGCGAAGTAGCGCCGTCATGTACAGGCATTCATGCTACCCATGCATGCACGAGTTGTAGTGTTGGAATGATGTGGTTGTGCAAAAGACTGTCATAGCGTTTACCATTGACGGTACAGGTAACAAGAACCGTACGAACTATCTCTTTGAAAAACATGGCTCCAAGATAAACGACGCCGTCAACCAACACCCTGCAGTTACCTTTACAAAATTCAGATATTCAGTTGCGAATGGGTTTTCCGTTGGCAATATTATACAACTCTAACCATTTACATATCCTAGGAGATAAATTGGTTTGTCTGCCTACAAAATGTTCCATGGGCGCTCATTGCCCATTGCCATGTGATCAAGAAATTTTAGGACAAAAGTTTATTTTACTGGCGGATCAGGAAGCAACACCTGAACATGGGTTATTTTAAATGGATAGTAATGCAGGATGTTTCGTACAATTTTATGCATCTTGTTCAAAGATATATCCAAAGTTCAGATAATTTCCCAAGCACTGCATATTTGCAAACATTGCTCGTCTCTTTCTGGAATCCTATGCCCACATGTTTTACAGACGTCGAAGAAAATAACTCCCCTGCATATTTAACTTTATAAGGGGCGGTTTATTCGAATTCCTTAACATTTTTTTCCAGACCCTGGCATATCGAAACACAACATTTTTTCACGTATTTTACTGTCCAGAACGTCTTCGGAGTTACAAGCGCACTGTAACCTTAAAAGTGCTTTACTAGCAGAAAACAATCATTCATTGAAAGTGTCACAACCAGTATCTCAGACGAAGTATGATGGAAATGTTATATACCCGCGTTCTTATAACTCTCTCTTTTTTTTTTTTGATGCTATGACGCTTAAGTCGCCATCTATTTCTAAAATTTGAAACATATATATATATAGATATAGATATAGATATATAGATATAGATATAGGGAGGGGTGATTTTGGTTGGAGAGACGGTCTTAAGTTATTTTTTGTATATTAAAATAATTAAGACGTAATGTTATGATACAATGCTCTGAAAATGAGGATAAATTTATTTTTGGTCTTATATATGACGACACTAATTCAATATTTCAAATTTCAACTATAGTTAATTGCACATTTTGTTTCATTGTAATAAGTACCTTTTTCGAACTTTTTATATACTTAACTATTAAATTATAAACAACTAATTAGATATGAATATTTCTATTTTAATATTTGTTTCCTTATCAAACAGCTCAGTTATAAAATTAATAATCCTTAGTGTTTTTTTTTTTTTTTTTTGTTTTTTTTTTTTTTTTTTTTGCTCAACAAGTCTAAATTAAATTTTGTTACGAACTGCAATTCTTCAACTTCATTTTTCACTGTGTAATTTTTAAAATTGCAAGCTTACATATCACGCCTTATCGGATTTTTTTTTTTTTTTTTTTTTCAAATTTATCATGATTGTAGATTTTATTTTGTAAGTTTTATTTCATTTTTCTTATGGATTTTTATCCTTTTAGTTTAATTTCATCTTCAGTTGAATTTTATATTTTAAATCCTGCTTCAAGTTTTCATTTATACTGTCCTATTAGGTGTGAATTGTGCTTTGGATTCTGTAAATTTTTGGTAATAGGCTTACGCAGTAAAAAACACTGCGCCTATTTGCACGTAGTATTCAATTATTCAATCAGAACCCCTGAAGAAGTATCGATGTAGTATGTTCTTATCATTTGGATTCTAATTATATTTTTCATTATTTATTTATTTATTTATTTATTTATGTGGTACATCATTTCATCCTATGCAATGTCTGAAAATGTTTCCATAATATATATATACAGTAAGTTATAAAGTTTTAAGAATTTTTTTTTTCTATTTTCAAAAAAAGATCCTGAACAAAATAATCTTGAACTTCAGACAGGCAAAGAACAATTATTCACTCACACTAACGATTTAGTCACGTGTGACGATTTAGTCTCGATTTTTAGATTTAGATTTAGTGTGACGATTTATTAACTCGTGGCGATTTAGTCATGAGTGCAATTAGGAGGCCAGAAACAGATTGAAAAGAATCACAAATACTTTCGATTACTCTCTATAATAAAAAGCAAATAATGACTTGTAACTTTAACACATGATTTCACTTACAATTAACAATATTTGTATGCATTTTTGTGGGAATCGCACGATTACTCAGACAAGTAGACAAGTATAAAATTGTTTTCTAAAAATTTTTGAACTTTCATTTTACACAATATGCAGAAAAATTGATAAACCATCAGAGAAACAATATTTCTACTCATAAAATGCATACGTTTTTTTTTTGCTGAGATATGAGCATTTTTACTGTTTATGCGCGAAATATAGAATTTTTTATTATTATTATTACATAGAACGAAAGCTAGATGTATTGGGCAACTTATGTCAAATGTTCATTTGAATACAGTGAAAATTAAGCAAATTATTGCTAAAATAAGTAGCTATATTTTAGATATATTCCAGATTTGAAATTTCATAAGGAATCACGTATTTAATTTATTTTCGCATGTCACGTATTTAATTTAGAGATCCAATTAATTCAGACACTTTACGAAAATTCTTTTTTATTTATGATCTCTGATGAACTCACAAATCTTCGTAAATAAATGAAATTATGTTAGAATTACAAGACTTTAAGGGTTTTTTCACAAAACAAATATCATAATGAATACGGAATGAAAGTTACGAACTTGCGATGATTTAACATGTATTCGTCGTATGTGGTGGTATGGAATATTTACAGTGTACATATCCCGGTTATTTCTTATACCCGTTCAGCCCCTAAACGACTCATGACGACACTTTCCCGTAAGAAAATTCACAACTACGTGCTTCCTGTACTATTTTGATCCTCTTCAGATAAATGGAATTTCACAGCTACCAGGCATATCATAAATTTCCAAAATCTAGCCAGTCACTACGATTGGCGAAGTTCGACATATAACTGAAACTGCATGGAATGGCATACTCATATATTTGACAATAAAACTCAGTTCGACTGTATACCCAATTGAATTTTTAAAAAACTTTGTTTCTGCCAGAGATAGAAACTCTGTACTTGCTTTTATTATGTAAGTGCACGATGGAATATATATATATATAATTTCTTTTCCTTAAGATTTTTTAACGGCCAGCAACTTACCTTTTCAACAGCTAATCTACATCACAGGTAAAAAGGAATAATGTTTCTGAAAATATTTATGAATGCAGATGTAAAATTGCATTCTCTATTTTCCATATTTTCCTCCTGATGTAACAAACAATGATCATAACAAAAAATATGCTTTATTATTTTTTTAGATGTGCTTATTATTGAATGGTGAGAAAATAAAAATAACTTGTTACGATTTATTATTATTTTTAGTTACCTTCTTATTCAGTTTAGGGGGAAATGTTATTCTTAAAATATGTATGTAAATTTTTTGTATTGTGCAATATCTAATACAAAACAAAATGCAATGTTCTAATTACATAAAATGATGATTATTATTATTATTATTATTATTATTATTATTTTTTTTTTTACTTTCTTTTTTTTTTTTTTTTTTTTTTTTTCAATTTTAAGATGTAGTTTATTTTTTACGGCAGATTGAACCATGCATATTTATAAGTAACCTATATATTTATAATAAACATACATATTTATAAAATTTCCAGTGTTAGTTTTTTTTTTTCTTTTGGTAATTCAAAACCGAATTCTTGCGACTTATATATATGTATAATAATGATGATCTATTAAGCATAGTAGAATCCAAGCAACAGATACAAGATCACTGAAACACCAATGACCAATAAGATTAATTATTATTATTATTTTTTTTTTTTTTTTCAGTGGATGAAATACATTAATGTAAAGAAACCAGATTTATTAACTGACAGCCTGCAAAACAAACGAATCAATAAAGTAACACAGCAAATCTTAACTTAAAACCATAAACTTTATCAAAATATTATGAAAAAATAATTTAAGAAACTTAAGATAGGAAGGAAGGAGGCATGCGGCAAGACTTGTGACTTGCCTGTGGGGTAAAACTAGTTTCACGCCGGCAACACTCGCCCAGCCTGCCACGACCAGAATAGGAGTCATATGGATTTAAAAAAGCAAAATTTCAAAGCAGATGAATAACAATGAAACCACGAAGCAACAATGAAATTCACTGATTGATTACATTTTGTTTAATAGTATGATTAGAATTTTAAGAATAGTTGACAACTCAAAAATGAAGGAACTGAAATTTTGTTGGAAAAAGAAAGTTTGCATAGTAATACAAAGTAAATGCAAGGAGCCTTCTGCTTTTTTTAAAATTTAATTTCACAAACCCATCCAACCATCCACCCTTACAACACCACCCCACCTCCGTAATCAAACATCTGCCCACCGAACCGCCACCTTTTTTATTGTATTTTATCATTTTATATTTTTTTTGTTAATATACACAAAAGTGTACACAGCTTATATATATATATTCAAGTTAAACGTGTTCATTAATTAAAAAGCACTGGGAAGTCATTTTGAATGTGTTGCAATGAATTTTTAACACATTGTTCATTTACTAATAGCTTTCTTTTACTAAAACTTTATGAACATTTATTTTTAAGGGTTTTGTAAAAGCATCAGAATTAAGAAGCACGATATAAAGACTTTAATTAATTTCTATTATTTTAACATAACATCAAAATGTGATATTTTAATCAAAATATTTCTTTTTTTTTTCTTTTTTTTTTTTTTTTTTCGTAATTTAAGTTACTAATGTGTCTACAGATATAACTTATTTATATTTATTTATTTCAAAAATAAATAAAGATACCTAGCGCTCAAGTAGTAATCAAATACATTCACTTATTAAGTAATTCCAGACAATGTTAGTCAAAATTCAATTACATCATTTGCCCGAGTATTACAAAACTGTTTTATTTCGCAGTCAGCACATTAAACAAATTAGAGTCCCAGCAGTAAAATTAATCAAATTCTGTAATCTTATTACAGAAGGGAAAAAAAAGGAAGAGATATTTCCTTTATTTTCCTGTTACTCCTTTTGATTTGCTATTTCTTGGCTGTTTATAAGATTCTTGCACAGTCGTTTCTCTTTTATTCAATTTATTACATTGCCTTCGACCAGATATAAATTAATTCTATTGATTTCGTGCAATGTTCTTTTTGCTGCCTGACATGAAAAGAAAACATCTATTTTTTGTTGTTGTTGACAATGTCGGATACATTTGGCTATCTGACAATCATTATAAGCACTAATATTATTCATTTTTTAAATGCTGTATCTTTTGAGAATATAGTTTCATTCAATTTAAACTTATATTTAAATTAAAACGTATAAATAACGATTAGTTAAATTTAGTAGTTAAATTAGTGTTATATAGGGAAATAAAAATTATTTTTATACATGTTATTCAAATATACAGGGTGGCAATTAAGTATACGGAAAGAATGTTTGAGAATAAACAATTAGTAGAATGGTAAACAAATTTAAAACTTTTTTTTTTTTTTTTTTTTTTTTTTTTTTTGCAACAAGTAATGTCTAAAAATTATTTTTTACTGTGAGTTTTCGAATTGGCGGGCATCGGCTTTGATGCAAACTGCGATCTTCGGAAGTGGGGTGACTGCGCGTCGCAAGTAGTTTGGATCTAAATCCTCCCATATTTTCTTCGAAGCTTTCTTGAGTCTATCAAATGTATGATTTTCTGTGTTCGCAATTGTTTTTCTAAGAACCCACACACTGAAAATCCATTGAATAGAAATCAGAGCTGTTAGAAGAACACATATTTATGGTCAGGTACCTTTTCACTTTGTCATCGATTAAAGTAAACGTTGATTTGACTCCATGGGCCAGAGCACAAACTTGGGGAAAGATCTTAACCGGGTGATTTTGCTTGCATGGAAGTACAGCTTTCTCTAAAACCTCTTTCTGATAAGCTTTTCCATTAATTTTTACGTTTTCTTCGATAAAAACCAGTTGAGTCTTCCCTTTGTTGTTAATCTCAGCCCAAAAAATCAAACATTTTAGAAAAAAAGACCTCGTTTTTTTTTTTTTTTTTTCTTTTTTTTTTTTTTTTTTTTTCGTTTTCTGGTGTTTCTGAGAGCTAGACCCAAAAATTTTCGATGATTTTAAGAGTTTTTAGCGACTTCATCCGTAAAATATTTTTCGTGGGAACACACAATATCTTAGATGCGCCGCACTTTGAAAAAATCCCGAAACTTTTTCATTTATCGAATAGATTTTGTTTTCCCTGGTAGTTCAAAAAATGCACGTTGAATAAGTGCAAATTATTTTAGTAAATAATATTTAAAGATAAAAGCATTACAGCAACAACAACAAAAAAAAGTAGTTATAATGAAGTAGGTAGTCCATAAAAGTTCCTCAATTTTCTTCCGGATATTTAGTAGCCACCCTGTATAATTATATATTTATGCACATGAATAATTTGTTTCGGCAACATCGTTGTAGAAAACATTTTCTTGCTTCCATTCAATTTTTAAATTATATACGAAATAAATATGTGAATGTCAACTGCATTTTTTTTTTATATTTTAATATAACTTCTATATAGATAATACTTAAATTAAAAATTGAATCTTAATACTCAAGGCTACTATGGAGAATTTATTACTGTTAAAGATTCTGTATACTCAAAGGTATTACACGTAAAAATATGAGTAAAAATAAAAGTAACCTACAAATTTTCTTCACGTGTAAAAAATGTTCTATATGCACCGTCTTGGTAACACGACATATATCCAGGAGGTAGTGGAACTCATTCCCCACATATTGTGGCACCATTCTATCAATGGTTATTACAGTAGAATGTATCTGTTTTTAGAGAACCTGTTATGTTTCTACTAATGGGGGTACATATACAAAGTTCATAAGATCCAGAGAAATAATTTGCGTTATTACTTTTCTCCCCAGGATACTTAATGTAATGATTTGTGACATTACTTTTGAGAGTACATTAAGGATATTCTTTATGTACACAAAACCAAAAACATTAGTAGAGATTAAAAAACGGATTGAGTCTGTATCATTCTGTTACGATTATTATTGACACAATGATTCTACAAAATGTGTGGAACGAATTCAACTATTTCCTATAGGTGGTTTCTTCGATCTAAGGCGCGCACATAGAACATTTGTAGAGTGCGGAGAAAATTTAATAAGTTTGTAGTTATTGCCATATATTATCTATATCTGTATGATTCTTTCGGATCGAAATAATAGCACGACTAATTATTAGGCGAAATGCAGTCCTACAACATTTGTTGTGAAATTTTGTAATTTATAATTTCTGGGATCTAGTCAAGAATGAGCGACGGCCTTGGCGCAATTTCAAATTTTAACGCTGTCAACAGGATGTCGTGTTGTTTTCCTCGTATGCGATTTGGCGAGAAAAGGACCACCGCATATGGCGCGCTTGTCGTCTATTTGGCGACCGTTGCTCATTCTTGACTACACCGAATTTCTGTTTGCAAAAAATTTATTGATGTCTTTAACAACAAATTTGTTAGTGCATTTTGCTGCTGTGGAAGAATCGCAACGATCCAATTTTCGATGAATTCTGAACTTTAATTTTAAAAAGGTATCATATATTTTACGTATTTTTATTTACTTGATTTAAAAAAAAAAAAAAAAAAAATGTATGCTACTTTTACTCAAGTAGCTAAAAGCAGTGAATTGACGCTCATTTGTAGACCACTAATATGAAGTTCATTTTTTAAAATTAAATATCTTTTATACAAACTTCCTTAATCTAATTTTTCATAAAAGCGCTTTGAAGCCTTCTGCAGTACGATAAAAATCAAAGTTCATGTTCAAATTTATTGGCATTGAATATATAAAAAGGGTATTTTTCTTTTTACTCATCCACTTATCTAATATAAAATGCAGTGCATAATACTCATAGAGGAACTGGAAGTTTTAATTATATTGTTATACTAGCAGGCAACGCCCGCTTCGCTGGTCCCTATTTTTAAATGAATCACTATAATGAATTCTCAAAATTGCATTAATTTTTATCACATGAAAAAAAAAAAAAAAAAAAAATCTGAGTAGGAAAAATGTCGCACCGGGTTCTCACTGCCTTCGGAAAAAATTCCCAAAATGCTCTAACTCTTATTTCTATTATTTTCCCACTTCGCCCCCCCCCTCCTGTCTATCCTAATAATTTTACAAATTTGAAATATCCGCAATCGATTTGTAAGTATCAAAAACCTCTATGCACCAGTTTTGAACGATATATCTCTATTTTTATTTTTTTAGCGCTCTACTCCCCCCCCTTCCCGCCCTCCCAATAATTTTAAAAATTCGAAAATATCCGCAATCGAATTGTAGGTATTGGAAACCTCTATGTACCAATTTTGAATGATCTAACTCTATTTTCTTTTTTTTTTTGCCCCTCTGCCCCCCCTTCCCGGCCCTCCTAATAACTTTATACTTTCAAAAAAATCCCCATTCGACTTGCAGGCCTCTAAAACCTATCTGTACCGATTTTGAACGGCCTAACTGTATTTCTATTTGTTTTTTACCATAGCCCCCCCTTCCCGCCCCCCCCTTCCCGCCCCATCTAATAATTTTAAAAATTCGAAAGTATCCGCAATCGATTTGTAAGTATCGAAAACATCTATATACCAATTTTGAGCGATCTAACTCTATTTTTATTTTTTTGCCCCCCTCCCCCCCCTCTCCCCTCCCCCTTTCCCGGCCCTCCTAATAACTTTACACTTTCGAAAATATCCCCATTCGACTTGCAGGCATCTAAAACTTAACTGTACCAATTTTGAACGGCCTAACTGTATTTCTATTTGTTTTTTACCATAGCCCCCCCCCTTCCCGCCCCACCTAATAATTTTAAAAATTCGAAAGTATCCGCAATCGATTTGTAAGTATCGAAAACATCTATATACCAATTTTGAACGATCTAACTCTATTTTTATTTTTTTGCCCCCTCCCCCCCCTCTCCCCTCCCCCCTTCCCGGCCCTCCTAATAACTTTACACTTTCGAAAATATCCCCATTCGACTTGCAGGCATCTAAAACCTAACTGTACCAATTTTGAACGGCCTAACTGTATTTCTATTTGTTTTTGCCCCATAGCCCCCCCTTGCCGCCCCCCCCTTCCCGCACCTCCTAATAATTTTATAAATTCGAAATTATCCGAAATCGATTTGTAGGTATCGAAAACCTCTATATACCAATTTTGAACGATCTAACTCTCTTTTTATTTTTTGCCCCCCCCCTCTCCCCCCCCCCTGCTGCCCCACCTCGGGGCTGAATTTCTAAAATTCCAGAAATTGGTTTTTAGATATTTGCATTAGCTATATTTTAGAGCAAAAATTTCACGCATATCTATTTTTTTGTTTGAGATATATAGGATTATGCGAAATCACGTTTTTACGCATGTGAAATCACGTTTTGCCCCCCCGCCTCCCTTGGGGACCGAATTTTGAAAATTCCAGAAATTGGTTTTTTGACATTTGTATTAGCTATATTTTAAAGCAAAAATTTTACGGATATCTGTTTTTTTGTTTGAGATATGAAAGATCTTGTGAAATCACGTTTTGCCCCCCACCCCCCCTTGGGGGGCGAATTTTGTAAAATCGCTTCTTAGTGGATGCCTACGTCATGGAAAGAACATTGTCACAAAATTTCATGCTTCTAGGTCCAGGGGTTTGGTCTGGGCGTTGATAGATCACCCCCTCACTCACTCACTCAGGAAGTGTTCTTTTATATATATAGATATGAAATAATGCGACGATGTTTCGTAAATTTACTTAACTCTCTGCAAAATATCACAATGTCACGAAAAGTTAGAGTCGACAGCAAAATTATTGAAGAACACATCTACGCTTTCCTTATATATATATAGTTTAGTTTGATCGCTAATTTTTATCATCAACTTACTTTTTTATAAACAGTATAAGACTAAGATCATGACTCGACAACTATTTATTATACATGACAAAACAGTATTAGGTGCCCATTAAATCCAGTAAAAACTACAACCTCAGAAATGCCAAAGAAAAATATTTGGGAAGCATACAGCTGTTTCGGTAGCCTTAAGCGTACCGTATTGAAAATCATATACATTATCAGAACATTCTAGCACCTTAATATGTCTTATCTGGTCATGAATGGTTGCCATATTAAGTGTTTCTCACAATAACATCACATTTTTAAAATATCAAAGGAAATATGAATAAATTAACGTTCTTTCTTATATAAAGAAAATGATCATGTATGAAAATATTTTCAAATATCCCATCATTGCCTCTTCCATCCAAATTATGCCTCTGGGGGTCACCGAGGTGGAGGTTGATTTGTTTTTTGGGTTTTAACGTAGCGCAATGGTTGGCGACGGTCTGGGATGCATCCCTGAGGGTGATCCGGGACATGCCATTACAATTTTGATCCCCCCCCCCCTGGAGGGGATACCGAAGTGGAAGAGTCATCCCCTCCGCGAAAGATAAAAATTCTGGTGGTATGTCTTCGTACGACCCTTAGGAATGAGTTCCATACCATCGCCAATTGTCCATAGTATACCACTAGTGGAACGTAAAATCCATTCACTCAATCTATCATTGTCTGATTGGATACATTATTATGACAAATACCAGGGTTCTCTCATGCATAAACCAAAGCTTCATAAGAATTTGTTTTAAATAAATTATTCTAAAGCATTAAACAAACGGAGAATTTATATCTTTATTTAATAAATTCTAGCAAAGTTTCTTTTTATAGCTTTTATACCTAAAAAATTGTCCTCTAGTGAAACTTATCTGTCATAATTAATTATTTGTTGACCACTGTATTTTTCAATTTTAAATATATGTTGCGTAATTAAAGCCTAGGGTTAAATACCTTTAGGTTGATTTCTTTAGAAATCGACCTATTACAATCACTTCTTTTATCTATCTATACATATATGTATATATATAATGAAAATATTGTCATCACAAAAACTCCCGAAATAGTACTCCAAATCGAACAAATTTGGACAGCGAACTTAACTTATCTTGGATGAGTTCGTTAACCAAGTTTCTCCGCCGTTTTATTTTCAAGTGGTGGCCACTTGAAAATTTCAAATCCACTTTGTAAAAAGCGTATTTAAAGCCGGATTTGCTTGAATTTTCATGTAAATATAGACCACATAAGGATCTCAATCAATTTTATTAATGAACTTTATCCGCCATTTTTAGCAAAGTGGCGGATATCTTAAGTTAAGCGGGCCACTTGAAATCAGGCTACCACTTGAAAATTTAAAATCACAATAACTTCCGAAATAATTCTCCAAATCGAACCAAATTTAATCAGTGAACTTATCTTATAAATATCTTGGAGGAAAATTATGTTACTACACCATTTTGTTTTCAAGTGGAGACCACTTAAAAATTTCAAATTCACATTGTAAAAAGCATATTCCGAATTTGTTTGAATTTTGATGTATTCATAGACTATATCAGACTCTTAACCTAGTTTATTAATGAACTTTATCCGCCGTTTTTAACAAAGTGGAGGATATCTTAAACCAAGCGGCCCACTTGAAAAAAGGCTATCATTTAAATATTTAAAATCACGATGACTTACGAAATAATACTCCAAATCGAACCAAATTCGGATGGTGAACTTATCTTATAAATATCTTGGATGAATTTGTTAATAAAATGGCTCCGCCGTTCATACGTTCGTTCCGTTATCGTTGCGTTTTCAAGTGGAGGCCTTTTGAATATTTCAAATTCACACTATAAAAAGCGTATTTGAAACTGGATTTACTTGAATTTTGATGTATACATTAGACTATATAAGGGTCATACCCAAGTTTATTAAGGAACTTTATCCGCCATTTTTTACAAAGTGCGTATGTTATAAGCCAATCGCGATAACTTGAAATTAGGCTACCACTTGAAAATTTATAAACACAACAACTTTTTAAATTCTGATTCAATTCGAACCAAAGTTAATAGTGATCTTATCCTATAATTATCTTGGATGAGTTCACTGGGCATTTTGTTCCGAGATTTTGTTTCCAACTTGCGGACGCTTGAAATCATGCTGCCACTTGAAAATGTGTCATCACGATAACTTTTAAAATACTAAACTGATTCAAACAAAAATTAGAGAGTGAACTTATGGCTCAAATATCTTCGATAAGTTGGTAACTTCATCTGCAATTTTATTTCCAAGTGGATGCCACTTGAAAATTTGTCATTATGACAACTTTTGTAATACTGAATCAATTCACATCAAATTTGGGTAGTAAATTTATCATTCAAATATTTACTGGCAAGTTCGTTGGGCATCCCACTTCGCTTTTTGGTTTCCAAGTGCTGGCCACTTGAAATCCCAGTGCCACTCGAAAATTTTTATCACGATTAATTTTTGAAATACTTACTTAGTTTGAACTAAAGTTGGACAGTGAACTTATTGTACAAATATTTTGGAGGATTTCGCTGGGTAAGTTGCTTTGCCATTTTGTTTCCAAGTTGCAGCCACTTTGACAGCCACTTGAAAATTTATCATAACAATAATTTTTGAAACACTGCACTGATTCGAACCAAAGTTAGACAATGAACTTTTGCTTGAAATATCTTGGATGAGTTTGCTTGGCAACTTGCTCCATTTTACTGTTTCCAAGTGGCAGCCACTTGAAAATTTGTTATCACAATAACTTTTGAAATACTAATCAATTCAACCAAAAGTTGAAAAATAAATTTATAATTCAATTATCTATGATTTCGGTGGGCAATTTTCTCCAAAATTTTTATTCCAAGTTGCGTTCGCTTGAACGCTGCCACTTGAGACTTTGTTATCGCGATAACTTTTGAAGTACTGTATTTATTCAAACCAAAATTGAACAGTGGACTTATCTTCCAAATATCTTGGATTAATTCACTGAGAAACTTGCTCTACCATTTTAATCCAAATGACGGCCACTTAATTTTTCAACGTGATGACCTTTGAAATTCTGAATTAATTCGAACTAAATTTGTACAGTAGCTTATCTCACAAGTGAATTTGATATATATTTTTGGCAACTTGGCCTGCCAGTTTGTTTCGAAGTGCTGAAAATGTACTTGAAGTACTTGGAAATTTTAAATTCACATAGAAAGGTGTATATGAATCGATTTGCTTAAAATTCCATGCGTACATAGCCTACAGAAATATTGCACCAAGCCCATTAATAATTTGTAGCTGCCATTTTCTTTCAAAATGGCGGCTACTTGATAAGAAGAAAGAAATCAACCTACCATTCCGACTGATCCGGCAGGACTTGTTCTCTAAATTTCTTTTTCCGAAAATATATTTTCTGCGACTCTTTTAGCACATAGGAGTGCTCCAGATGGTTATTAAATCTGTTTATACAATTTTTATTGATGAACCAAGGATGCATTATATAAATAATTTAGTTTATCTTAATATATATGAAAAGTTTAAAAATTACGTCATTTACCTTCCTTGCCTAAATACAATATTTTTACCCAAATAGAATTTGATCTTTTTGTTTCTTTTCTTTTTGTTTCTTTCTTTCTTTCTTTCTTTTTTTTTTTTTTTTTTATGTCTGTGGGATACGGTGAGGGAAATTTTAGGCAGTGAAAAGTGCATAAAATGTTATTTTTAATGTTCTATTTTTTATAGTAGTGGGTATATACATCTTGCAGATTAATTTAAAAACTTAAAAATAATTACTTGGTTTAAAAAGTACTAAAACCCATTTTATATCTTTAGATTACAGTAACTGTATTTTTCTTTCTAAATGCTAATTTTGCGTACTGCACGAGTTACTATCATTTATTTACTAAAACAATAAACTTGATCCGACTTGGTCGCATATAAATTTCAGTTTGTTGAAGATTGGTACAGAAATTTTTGTTGCTTTGCTAGGCTTGTCACATATGCTGTTTAAACAAAACGTAACTATTGTTATATCAGAAGTTTTTAATTTTATATTGATTAAAAAAAAAAAAAAAAAAAAAAAAAAGTTCCTTGCAGGTATCGTTTTTACTGGATTTCTCGCCCCTGGATATGTTATTGTATAAATTATGAATAATCTTTTTTTGTTCAGTGTGAAATAAGAGATTATATGTCTGTCACTAAATATTTAGATTGACCGCAGTTTCCTATACAAAAAGCACTTTTTGAATTATTATCAATCACTCCTCGAAATTTAGCTCAAAGTCTTAACCCCTTATCTGCTCACGATTGGCTTCCCAGTACCCCTTCTTTCTCAATTCTAAATACGTAAATCCTTCGCAAACACTGGGAAGAAGACTTTCAAAGTTATTTTATTGCATTGTGAAACCATGTCAGTAGAGATGTGAGCAGGGAAAAAACCCGAGTTTACCAGGGAATAAACCCGGTTTTTTGGGAGGGGAATTTTCAAAGTTTCCAAAACAAGGGAATTTTGAATGTTTTCAAAAGTTACGAATTTAGCAGGGTTTTTTTTTTTTTTTTTTTTTTTTTTTTTCTGAGATTAGAGGTGTTTTAAGCCATCCATCCCACATTCAACATATTTTTATTTTCTTTCAATTTTAAAAAAGTGCTTTAAATGTTTACAAAATTGAAAAGTACTAGTTTAAAATGTCATTAATTAACATATTTATTTTCTGTTTTTGCCGTATATTTACATCTTCGTTCTGACTGAGTTCAATATAACCCTTCTTATTTATCAGAACCGGAGCTCATCGTGTTTTAGTTGTACATCTATGAATGTAAATCTTTAATATTTTATTTCAAAAATGTTTCAAAATAATCTGCGTTCACTAAAATGATCAATAATATTACACTGCAAAATAATAATATTTCAATTAAAATTGCAAGAATATTAATATGCAATAAATAAATAAATAAAAACCAGCCAAATTGCTAATTTTTAGTTATTGAATATTTTATGTATTGATTTATGCATTCAAAAATTATTGCTTGAATTCTAAATAACCGAAGAACAGATGTTCGAGTTTGTTTCTCGTGCTCTTTAACTGACTATAACAAAATTTCATCAATTTATGCGAAATTTTGTTCTAACAATTTTGACAAAATTTCGTAAATTTTAATGTATTTTTAACATGATTTAATCTCATTCCATTTTTTTAGCATATTTTATAATGATATTCACAAAAAAAAAAAAAAAAAAAAAAAAAAAAAACAAGAGGAAGGTCTAAATGGTATTTAAATAGGCAGACAAAACTTTATAATTCATAACTGTTAACAACGTAAATGTTTAATTTTTTACAATTTTTGTGAAATATTTATATAATTTTCGACATCACTTTCATTTAAGTGAGCAGAATAAAAGTGATATTGAAATAAGTTTATTGTGTGCTTAAAAGTAGTGAAATTAAATCTAATTAGTTTCTTCCCATGAAAGTTTCAAAAGTTTCCAAAAATTCTGGTTTAAACCCGAAAATTCCCATGTTTATTCACCTGAATCAAAATTCCCGGGTTTTTTACATCTCTACATGTCAGTATGTTTCACTGACATCAGTAAAATAGAAAGGATCGTACTTCAGAAAAACGTATATATACGGCTGATGTAGTTAAGGAGTTAATCACTCTCTATACAGAATAATACTTTTGTAGATTTGCTAAAATACAGACGAAAACTTTCATACGTTTCGTTAATTTTTGAAATAAAGTTAATTTTTTTACTTTTCTATAAGAAAAAGCTTTATAACATTCAGTATATTAAAATAATAATAATAATAATAATATATATATATATATATATATATATATATATATATATATATATACAAATAAATAAAAGAAGAAGATATTATATATGTTCAAACTTGTTTTCTAAAGCGAAATGCAATATTTCATATACTTTTTTTAGTCTGGGAATATTAGCTGTTCAAGTATTTGATATAAACAAAATGCAAAAATAAAAATATAGTACTGACATTTCTTCAACATCAAAGTATACAAACTCGTTCCTTATATGAAATGATTTTTTTTTAGAAACCATCTAACTTTAAAAATATGTACAACTTTTTTTTTTATTTTACTAAAGTTAAAAACAAAAAAATAAAGCAATATTCTTACAAGAATTCTTTAAAGAACACAGAATGCTTGACAAAATCACTTGTAAATAGTAAATGTTAAAAAGCAAAAACTTATTTCATATTTGAAATGCACTCGAAAAACATATCTTGCGCAATACAACGATGTAAATTACAAACAAAAAAATTATTTGCGTACTTTTGGAGGAAATAAATAAAATACAACATGTATTTTTTTTATTTTAATACTGCTTTAAAAAACATCATGTGCTGCATAACTAGAATATATGCTATTGCTTGAATTTTATACTGTAAAAATATTCCCTCTTTTAGCTTTCGTCTACTGAATACTAGAAGTGGTAATTTGCATATTCAGAGTGTTAAAAATTATAGTTTTTATTTGCTTATTTATTTTTTAAAAGCTTTCTTCAGATTTTCTAAAATACAAAATTAATTCGCATCCTACGAAAAATATGTCGAATCCTTATTTGTCAATAGCATAAATATTGAATATTTTTTAAAACTTTGCTTTTTGCTGCAATATTTATGCGCTTTAAATTTTATATTCCATACTTTTTTTTTTTTACTTTTTTCTCACCTTTGATTTTTTTTCCCCTTAAGGTGTAAGTTAAAAAAGTTTTAAATGAAAAAAAAAAAAAAAAGAAAGAAACTGTTACGATTTATCAAAACTCTCTGTGGTTTAAGTGGATGATAGATATTGTAAATCTTTTTTGAAAATTACTCTCTTAGAGTTGCGAATATTTTGCATAAATATGCCTTCATGCATAATCATATTGTGTATACTAAAATTTCTCAAAAGCTATTTAAATTTAAAAAATATAATACAAAATTTTATTATTATTATTAATATTATTAATGTTTCCAGATATTTAATTTACAGTTTTATGTCTCGATTTCATATTGTTATATTTTAACAATAATTTCTAAACGCATTTATTTATTACTTATATGATTCCATGGTAAATTGACTTTCTAATAAAGAAAAGTATGTATTTCAATACTGAAATTTAAGTTTTAAAATTCAAACATAAAAATATTTTTTAAATTAATTTATTAATTAATTCACATAATGTAACGGAAAGTATGCTTAGAGTATATTATTAATCTCTAAAAATATTGAAATAAAATAAAATAAAATTTATTAGCAGAAAACAGCAAAAAAATTTTCAAAAATAAATTCAAATTTCAGATTTTTTATTAAATTAAATATTTTTTCTATTGATTTTAATATATTTTATGTAGTTATATTTCAATTCATGTATGTACAAAATTTTATAATTCTAAGACAGTAATTTCCAAAAAATATGAATAGCGTACTTTTATTTTTTAAGTTTTTATTATTATTATTATTATTATTATTATTATTATTATTATTATTTCTTCTAAAAACTTAATTATTTTTAGAGCAAAATCATTTAAAACATTTATTAGTTATTTACTACTTTGAACTTTGCATTCTCTGAATAACACTTAAAATTATATTTTTGAATTAACTTTATTTATTTATGTATTATATATATATATATATATATATATATATATATATATATATATATATATATTAGTTATAGCAAATGTACGCAAAGGTTAACTTATTTTATCGTAACAATGTACATTTTAAGTCGTTTCTTGTTCTTCTGAAACACATTTATTACCATCTTCAATCTTCAGCCATTTTGTACATTACTGGGAATACTGAATTTAAAATCACTCTTTCTAATTTATAATATCCTCATGGAATTATTAACTTGGGGAAGATTTTAGAATGAGAAATAATCTTTAAGGGAGGGGGAAGGGGGTCAAGTACTTTCAAACTCATCAACAATTCAGTCGAAACTTTTCCCCCTTCAACAAAACCGGAAGAAATCCTCTTTTCCTCCTTCTTCGAGGTTGCAATGGGGTTGGAAAATCCCACTTTTTGCCTCCCGGGTACAACCGTGAGTCAGTACATAATCCTATTATTTTATTAATTTTGTGTTCTTTCAATTATTTCAGCAAAACCTCAATTATCGGACTGAGACGATGATGCTAATGAAGATGAAGAGGATGATACGCGATATTAAAGTTTTAAATATCCGTTTTATCGATGGAAGATTCATTTCAGCGCATTGAGAACCAAACAGCATACATATGTATCAAAGCAAGTAGTTTTCTTTCATAAATATAGAAAAGAAAGTTCCGAAGTAAATGGTTGAAAATAAGTAAATTATTCAAAATTAAATGATAATTGTTATAGTTTATTTCCTCTTCCCTTTTTTTTTTTTTTTTTTTTTTTTCCATTGTAAATAATATACTCTTATATATTATAAAAAGCAAATCTGTTTCAATTTAAAAATTCACAGAATTGAACTATTCATATAACCTTTAAGCATAGAAACAAAATAATTATATTTGGAAGTTCCGGTTTTATCTGGAAATTTTATTTTTAAAACATTTTTTATTTCACACTAAATTTCAGAATACGGAACTTTTAATAAGCTTATAACATTTCAAATAGTTTTAGAGCAATCTCAATTCACGTAAAAAAAAAAAAAAAAAAAAGAATGTGCGTGCTGTAAAAAATCGCATGTTGTGAACTTAATTTGTTGTAACTTTTACTCACGTGCAGTGTAATTTTTATAATTTGCTGTTAATGAAGAAATACGTGTCTTAAAACAATAAAAAGTAACCAAACAAAATTTTTAAACCCTGGAGCAAAAAGTTCGTTAATCTACTTATTTGACCCATAGCTTTAAGATATCCCGTTATGAAGACAATTATATTGAATGATGCACATTGTTGAAAAATATTAAACCTGTTTTCGGTTTGAAATGTTCTGGAAGCAATGGCAATCCACTCACTTCCGTTAAGATCGGTCTTGGCGATAAATTTGACGACTTGGCGACGAATTTATCAAATTATGGTAGTTTACGTTTTCCGATGTTTTAAATATGTATCTTCAATAGAAGTCAAATTCTGGAATTACCCATTGAATTCTAGCACAGAATTAATCGGAATCTTAATCAAATTCCAACCAAGAATATAAAAAGCAGCAGATAAACAGTGACTTAAAGCCCGAGAGCCATAAATCCTTTTATATCCATCCTAGAATCTAACCATATGGAAATGCACCAAAATTATTTAGTTAAAAAACTCAGTTTAAAAAGAACTAGTCAGTAATACGTGATTTCATTGCAATAATAAAGCCAAAAAGAGATACAGAATCATGACAGTTGTTAAACTTTCTTCCAAAACACAGGAGTCAAAATTTCATCTATCTTTTTTGTTGTTGTTGTTGTTTGTCTGTTTGTTTTTTAGATTCATATGCAGGTTTCCCACTAAAACACGAAATCACAAGAATCTCGCATGTTTTTTTTTTTTTTTTATTATTTTCTTTCCTCGTATAAAATTTTTAACAAAATAAGAGAAATGCTCGCACGCATTTTATTAAAAATTTTCGTTCAAGAAAAAAAAAAAAAAAAAAAAAAAAAAAAAAGTCGCTTACAAAAATCAGCATCTTGAAATGAAAAATCTTTTTAAAAAATCAGCAAATTCACGAAAGTTGAATGATTAAAAAAAAAAAAAAATTCATGAAACCTGAATAAAAAGATTATGTATTTTACTCAAATTACATCGATGAGCTGAAAAATTAGACATTTTATTAGCAATTTACATTAATCTAGATATATATATATATATATATATATATTTTTTTTTTTTTTTTTTTTCTGTTCTCGCATTCTTTTCTGAAATCTCTCTTTATTAGTGAGTAAAAGTGAGATATCCTCGCTCATTTTTCATTTTATTGAGAACACTGATACGATCGTTTTTATAATTTAAGTTCCACATATCGAAAATCTTATTTTTTATTTTAATTCTGTAGACTAGATTTTCTTTCAGATTGAGGTAAAGACACTTATGAGAAGGACATTTGTTAGCAAACAGAAATTCTAAATAGCCTATACTTATAAAATATATCTTTTAAACCATTTCACAGACAAAATACATTTGATTGGAAACTTCTTCTTCTTTTTATTATTTTTTTTATATGTTTATGTCTCTTATTTATAAGGCGACAGTCGAGTTTTTAGAAGAAATCTACAATTGTAAATCTGTTACTGCAAAAACTTGCAGTTTCAGGAAATGTTATTTGCAGACAATAAATACTGTATTAAATTTATCATTCATATTACAATTACGTAGGATATCAAGTGAAATTATTAACGAATGATTTAATTTCAAAATGCTCCTTGTGCATGAATTATTGACTTAGAATTCCAAACATTTTTTTTACAGGAAGCTTTAGATGATTTGAATGAAAGTTTTTGGACATTTTCTATTTAAAGTCACGATTATGCAAAAAAAAAAAAAAAAAAAAAAAAGAAAAGAAAAGAAAAGAGAAAAAAAAAAGGCATCTCATTCAGTTTTTTATTTCTAAATTTTAAAGTTTCTAAAATTAAAATGTGGAAAATTGCATCTATATTTTGTGCTAAGATATATATATATATATATATATATATATATATATATATATATATATATATATATAATCATTAAATGAAGTTTTATGAAGGTTCCACAAAAATTAAAATACAAGGAACATTTTAAACTGGAACGTTAAAACTACGTAAAGCTTAGTTCGAGAAAATGCTGCTGAACGTTTTTCTTTTATAACTTTTTTTTTTTTTCTATTTGGAAATAAAAAATAACCTAGCATAGAATGGCAGGAATTAAAAAATTATTTTTGCCACATACTACTACTGCTATGTAGATTCATATTTTAGTAAAATTGAAATAATAAATTTATAGTCCAATTTTGCCATTTTCAAGGACTAGAAAACCGCTTGCATATCAAAATTACCCGCATTGATTTATTATTTCATTCAATTAATTCTAGTAAAAGTATGAAGAAAAATCATGAAATGCTGCTTGAATAATTCATATTCAAATGGATTTACCGAAAGTTTCCGAACATCGTAAATCCATTTCAACAACACGTATCCAGAGTGGAATATCATTTACATCCTAATATCCCTAAAACATAAAAGTACTAATAATTAATACGAAGAACTTTCACTTTTTTAGTCAAAACATTTATTATTTATGCATTTCACACCCAATTCAGGTATAAAATAGTGATTAACATAAATTTTACCTTACAGTCATCTTGTCTACTACTATTTTACACAATTTAGGTACATTACTCGTATTAGTTGGGCCGATGTGTAATGCCGAAATTTAATGAAATGTATTCGATGAATCAAAAACTCTTTTAGCACTGTTTTTATGAGTGTGCTAGTCAAGATACAAATTAATTCTAGAATTTTGCATCATTTGGAGGCAAACTTATTATTAATACAACTCGATCCATTCGTGAGATTTGAATAGATTTCAGGGAAAATTTCAGTTATTTTTTTTACTTTCTCTTAGAGAAAGTATTGTTTTTGGCTCAAATTTTCGAACGCGAGATTTTGTTATATTTACACGTTTTGAGGTCCCCTGAATACGAAAATCATGTTTTTAGCAAATGGTCTGTGTGTATGTCTGTGTGTCTGTCTGTGTGTCTGTGTGTCTGTCTGTTATCAGCATATCTCAAAAACAAATTATGGCAGAAAGTTCAAACTTGGTATTCTAAATGTATATCATATAGGGATGCTACAGTAAGCTTTTCGTTAAGATCAAACAAATGGTTCGTGTACAGGGACAATCAAGAGAATTCTAATACATTACGTCTATAAAAAATCGTTTTTTTTTTTTTTTTTTTTTTTTTTTTAAATATTGAGAATAAAATGGACTTTTTTTTGGATATTTAGTGTTACACTACTTCTTTAATATGGAAATCGTCTGCATTATCATAAAAGATAATTTTTTCAAATAATAATTTTAATACATTATTTTTTAAAAAGAGAATTATTTTTTAATAACCGAATTAAATTTTATATAAATCTAGGTGCATTAATGAAACGGGGGGTTGAGGGGGGCGGTAGCCCCTCTCACACAGAATTAATTATCATATGAAACTCTTCCGAAGCCTAATTTGATTTGTTTAACATAGGTTTACATAACATGGTTATCTTACCTCTTAATCTCCAACCTATATTTATAGTATTAAATTTCAGGGTAAGAGAAAGTCGTGTGAGTGACACACCAGATTATTTATTTATTTATTTGTGGCGCAATTGTGTTGTTTCTCGTTTATGATGCTACGCAGGCTAGGCTAGACCGTACATGTAGTCGCTAATTTTCTTTCCAGTATAAGGAAACTTTAGTTTTTGCTAATATACAGCATACGTTTAAAAAAAACAAAAGAGAATATAATGATGTTTTATCAATTTTATCGTCATTTTCATTCATATTTGCACATCTTTGTTACAGATAGATTTAGGGAAAAAAAGAAAAATAATAAAGCTATGCTTTTTTTTTTTTTTTCGAAAATGTATTATAACTATTTTTTTTTTCAATATTTCTGTACGATTAAACTTTGGAAAAAGATGTATAGAAGATGGATTATGATTTTACGTCGAAAAAATTAAAACTGTAATGCAGCTATGTAAGTGCAGATTTCTAATTGGTAAGAGTTTACTAACTATAAATGAAGATTAAGTTATTCTATTCTGACATCAACATGTATATATACTCATATATATATATATATATATATATATATATATATATATATATATAACTATATATTGATTATTTCTTTTTCGCTTTTATGTTTACGCAACAAAATGCTTGAGAGCAACTTATTAGCTTTGAAAACTTGAAATAATAAGTCGAATTTTTTGGGTTTGAAATTTCTCCCTTTAAAAATAAAAATTGTAAATTCTCAAAACTTTTTTCCATGTTGGTGATAATTCAAGATAACTTAACCCTCTTTTTGAAGGCCATTGCAAGATGCTAAATTAAATAATCTCTAATAAACATGCTTCATTGTTAAAATTAAAATATTAAAATTTCCACTATATTTATATCTTTACCAGTGATTTCGTTCATGAAAAATTTTAGCACAAAAATATTTAATATCTAATATATATTTAGAATTTAGAATATATATTTAGAATATTCTAAATATATAATATATATTTAGAAATTTCGCTTATGATAATAAAAATTATAAATAACCTAGTTGCAATTTTAAACTTTATCATGTAATTGGAAGTTTCAGGTGCAGTGCGTTTAACGAGGCATTTTAGCTACGCAGTGGGCACTTAGCAACGGTCTGGGATTCACACCTATAGGTGATACAGATCACTGATTGTAATACAGTCAGAACAGTGAGGCAAAAACCCGAACCGGAGCGATAATGACACCATTATAGGGTCAATAGAGGAAAACTAAGAACTTTCACAAATGGTAGGTCTACATTACTATCATCTTTAATCAAAAATTGTTTTTCTAGTTCTCTAGCAACTAGTAGAAGTTTAGTAAGTAAAGTTTTTCTTTTTCTTCACTTTTTCATATTTTTGAATTCACAAAATCATACTCAAAACATTCAGAGCTTTTCTTTAAAGAAATAAAAATTAACTTTTATAAAGTTTAAAAATATACTTTTCCATACACAAGAACATATAAAAATTACAAACTGTAATTCTGAAATAGCAACATGAAATTGTTAAATATTTAACATTGCTTGGTTTGAATAATGCAAAATGCTTAAAAAAAAAAGATTCATGTATATTTTCGAAACTTATTTGCATAATATTTAGTACTTGCTTATTAAAATACATTGTTTTTGAGTTCAAGTTTGTAAAGAATAACAAAGTTTCTAAAATAAAACATAGATACAATAATATTATAGTTTAAAAAAATTAAAGAACACGCTTTTATAGAAATGTGAATTAAAAAGCACAAAATATCTATCTTAGTATTAAAATGCAGGGTAAGAGAAAATCGTTTGAGTGACACACCATAATATTTACATACATTTAAATCTTTAATTAAAATAATTTAGAATTAAACAGAAATCATTTTTTAAAAATCTCCCCTGACTGGGCTCGAACGCTAGACCTTTAGGTTCGTAACGCAGCACTTTGCCTCACAGCCACGGCGTTCACGTAAGGAAAGCCTTTTTGTTACAATATAGATTTTTTGTTCGCTCCCAGAGCGGTTACAAACATACATACAGGTGAAGCTAATAAAAGCGTGTTAATAAAAATACAAAGAGCGATCGCGTAAGATAGAGAGCTCGAAAAACTTACAGTTGCTGCTCGCAGGATCACTGTAGTGGCATTTTGGTTACCATTGAGTATCTGGGAGTGTCCTATCTGTATAATAATCTGATACATCCACATACGTCTAGATACATCCCATGACACAACACATTTTTCACCTTCTGCGTAAGGGGGTCACTTTCTCACCCGTTTCGATAACACTTAGAGGTATTATTTTTACAGAACATATAAAGTGTTGCAGCCACGACGGATTTTACGTACACCAGCCACCGATAATTTACACGACAGTTTTCGGTCGGCTCAAGTATCGAACTCGCAATTTATTTTACTGCTGAATTTACTTTTAACCCCTTCAGGGGCAAAAAATTTAAGTTCATTTAAAAACAAATGCCACCAGAGTCTGAGATCAAGATTAGAAGAAGAGTAATAAATGAATGTTTTCGGGTAAGGTAAAAAAGTAAAATTTTGTATAAAATTTCTGGGATGATTTTTTTCAGTTGAGAACTGAAATTAGGTGGTTAAAATATATACCACCGCCCCTGAAAGGGTTAACGGCCCTCTTCACTTACCGTCTCTGGAAGCCCGAGCCAATGTGGGGCTATGGGGAAATTTTCTTTACAAATAACTTATTAACTAATGCATATTTTTAAATTCTGTTTTCACATTCAGAAAATTCCCAACTGTTAAATTGACGGACCTTTTTTAAAAATGTATTTTTTTTAATTTTTAATATATTATTTTGAAATTGCAAAATGAAAAAATATCACATATTGAAAATTCGTATTTTGCAACTTCAAAATTAAATTTAAAAAATTAAAAAAAATAATTTTTTAAAAAAGGTCCGTCAATTTAACAGTTGGGAATTTTCAGAATGTGAAAACAAAATTTAAAAATATGTATTAGTTAATAAGTTGTTTGTAAAGAAAAATTTCCCGTAGAATAACATTAGCTTCGGCTTACGGCTGCGGTGAGTGAAGAGAGCCCTTAAGTTCTGAAAAATATGAAAGCTAATATCTCAAAAATAAGATAATATTCACCAAAAAAATTGACAACATTGACAATTACGTCGTTATTATATTTTTTTTTAATATATATATATATAAATTACATTTTCAAATATTATACCATCAGTTTTTATTTAAAAATGGCCGACATTCAATCAAAAATAGTTTGTCCTAGAATACTTTTTTTTTTTTTTCTTAACAGACAGACACATTGTTAATATTTATTATACCCATCCACATTTCTATATCTTCTACACGAGAATATACGTTTAAATCTTTTTATAATGACAAAGTCCAATTCAGTTCAAAGCACTGTCCTTTCACTCAGAAAAACAGCATATATAGAAATAAGGGCACGCTAATGGATTTTATAAAATGCTTTTTAAATCGATCAATATGTTTGGATATATTTTTTTTCTTTTAATTCACTGGGTTTTTATCATTTCCTTGAACATATTTATAAATAATTTTATATAGAGAGGATATATGTGTGTATATAATCATTGCAAATATTCTTAAATATATAATTTTATATAATATTATTTGATGATTTCTGGTCAAAAATTAATTAACAATTGTTATAAACATAACAATCTATAATTAAATTTCTGTGATTTTTTAGAAATAATTTATGTGAAACATTTTTTATTATTTTATAATAATAATAATAATAATATGTGTGCGTAAATTTTAATACCAATAAACTATTACATTACGTCAATAGGAGCTTTATGTTATGCCAGAGATTCGGTCAGTTTCTTCAAACCTGTATAAATAGGAGTTGGCTGTATATTAATAACTGCGGTTTAAAAACATGCAAGAATACTTCAAAATTTCTAAAATTTAACGTACAATCTTATTCTTAATAATGAAGGTAATATTTTTGGGTTATTGTTAAATTTGGATAATTGAGTAAATATTTTTGGGTAATTATATTATTATTAAGGCATTACAATTATAGTATTGTAAGGTACTATATATTTACAAATATATACTTATGTGACCGTAGCTATGTATATATTCAAATGCAGCAGAAAGTAATACATGTTCGTATTTGTTTGTTTATAAAAATAAAATAAAGTGTTTCTATTCTAAATCGTCATTTTTGAAAAATTAAATGTTTTGTTTTAACACAAACAAATAACATGAAAATGAAGTTCGAATTTAAATATCTGAGTAAAAACTAAAATTTGATTAAGATACATTATAATACTCAAGAGTGTATCAAACGACATAAAATTCTTACTTCTTGCAATTTTTAAGTATATTTCTATACATCGAGATTTATAAACTTATAAGGAGAAAAGGGAACCTCTAATATAATGAGTTTATAAGTTGAGGTATAATATCACATCAATTTTTCTGCGAGGTAAAAAAACATTACCTGCCAATCATCGAATTCCGTTTACGCATTGGTTTTTCCCTAGAAATGATTCACGGTAAGGCATGATTCAACCCATTTTTCCCTTACTAGTGATCACTTTAATCGATGAGTTTTCCCCACCCCGATGCATAATACATCGAATGATTCCAGCAAGACGCAATATACTGAAATCTCCTCAAAAGATGGAAAGGCTTTTCGCATTTGTTACCGAACTTTGAGAACCTGAAATCAAATATTAAAAGTATTTCAGATGTTGAAAGTTCCCAAGTATGAACTAGGGTGTAAAATTTGAAGTGAATTTATTGATCTAAATGCATAGAAATGTTTAAGTAATTTCAAAATATGGATAAAATTTGGGAAAAGGATATCTTAGCAAATGAAATAAAATATATATCTGTATTTCAAAGCAGATGTAAAGTTATAATTATTTTTATACACTGGTGGAATGATGTAATAATGTATTTTATTGTACTCTATGTTAAATGAGTAAGCATAATGAATTCTTGAGGTATATGTTTATTAATGAAAAAGAAGTTATAAAACTAGTTCAAGACACGTTTAAATTTAAAAGATTTATTCAGATTTGAGTTTTGGTTGAATAATGGTTAGTTTTTCCGGGAATGACTGAACAATGTCAATTAAAAAATCCTCTGTCATTGATTATTGCAATTCTACCAAATAAATTAAAGTGGTGTTGTTTATTAAATATTTTCATATTATCTGTTAAGAATTATTTCCAGTTAAGACTAAGTCCATTTCTAGCAAAATTTTAAAGTTTCTTTCTTTCTTTCTTTTTTTTTTTTTTTTTTTATGTAATATTTACCGTTGAAAACTTTCAAATTACTTTCACTTAGCAGTTACATAATCAAATTTCTTTTCTCACCTTCCTGTTACTTTTTTTCCCCCAGTGCTTATAATGAATTAAACTTTCGAAAAAAAAAAAAAAAAAAAACAGAAGTGTGTTACTGATAATGCGAGTTTTACTGTTTCAAGTTTATTTCTCTACCTTAGCAAATTAATGAGATTAATTAGATTCTTATTTAGACAAAATCAGCGTTGATATTTAATGATTAGATTTGTTTATTTCCAATCCTATTTAGCCAATCTTTTGACCTTCACTTCGTACAACGATTGTTTCGTGTTAAATAAATACGACTCTTCATCAAAATATATGCCAAGAAAAATATTCGTTAGATATTCTGGTGTCGATTTTCAATTAAATAGAAATTAAAAAATTAACCATAGATCAAAATGCTGGGCATTAAACAAAAAAATAACATAAATAAATAAATAAATAACAACCAAAGAGAGAAAAAGTCATTGGAAAATTTTTTAGCTTCGGTATGTGTGTTTCTATCAATGGTTCCTATTGTCTCCATATTGTCTGGAAGAATACTTTCTGTGAGTGGAGGTGAGGCAGAGAAGAGGATCTTTCTAAGGCGTCCTTACTTTCACGTAACTTTCGCTAAAAACACTAAAACCCAAGGTCGAAGCATCCATGGAAGCGATGGAAGTGACGCTTCTCTCCTTTAAGATTTGAAAAAATAATTTGATTATTCTATGAAGAAAAAATGAAATAGTATTTTCAATTTATTATCTAGCAGGTACTGTACTTGTCGTGGAAAACGGAATTTACTCTTCTTGTGTTCTTGAAGCGTGCTTCTTTAGCTCTTTTCCAAGAATTTTCTGAACCACATCTCACCACTACTAAAAACACTCAACGATTAGACCGACAACCTTCGAATTCGGCTCCTCCCATTTACCAGCTTTGAGAACACAACTTCTCGTCACTTGTAAAGTTTATTAGCATAAAACATAAAAAAAAAGTAGAAAAACGATCATTTAAAAGATTTTTGTACTTCTTCCTTGATTACATAACTTAGTTATTGAATTTTAAAATTTGGTTATTTGTATTTTATTTGCACCAGTAAAATTGTATCAATAAGCAAAGTATTTTTGAAAAAATAAATAAATAAAAGCAATAAATGCCTTTAATAATTCGTAAGAATTTTAAAATAACAGAAAGCTAGCTGTCTTAGGTAGACTCTGCTCAGTTGCCCGTCATACATTTCTACATTATGGCATATTATAACCATCTTAAGAGAAATGAATTTGGTCGATCGATAAAATGCCCCACGTTGTAGACTACCTACCGTTCAATTTGACACAGTACTTTATCTAATTTGCTGACTAATTTTATTAGAGTCCATTTCGTATATATTTTTCATGCTATTCCATACGGTTTTAAATGTAATAATTCCCATAATGCAAGTTTATGTGAAATATTGATCTATACTGCCATGTTAAGGAAACCTTAAATTTTGAAACTCTTACGATTTTTTCAAATAAGAACATTCATAGTCGGTGATGTTCAAGCCAATATGATAAATTATATTTTTAAAGTGGTCTGACATATTAACGATGAAAATATTCCTCATAATAGATATTATATTCGTGCGAAATTTTGTCCTATTTTGCCATGGTAAGAAAATCATAAATTTAGAATAACTTATGGATTTTTTAAATTAGAAAATTCATAGTGATGTTTGTGCTAATACCATAAACAATAGTTTAAAAGGATCTGACATTTTTATGATGAAAATATATCTTATAATGGGCATGTATGCAAAATTTTGCCTTATTCTGCCATATTAAGAAATTATTAAATTTTGAATAACTTAAGAAATTTTTAAAGCAGAATGTTTATTGTTAATGATATCATTTCATAACTGGTATTTTAAAGTTGGTCTGATATTTTTACAGAAAATATATTCTTTTTAAAGAAAGTTTAAGTGAAATATTGCCTTATTCTGCCATATTAGAAAAATCGAAAATTTCGAATTATTTACGAAGTTTTAAAATTATAATGTTGTAAATCATTAGAGTTTTTGCTAGTATCATAGTTTATGCTTAAAAACTTGTCAGCTCTTTCTACGATCTTTTTTTCAGGAGATAATGCGTACACACAGTCTAATACACTAACTAACTAATAACTTGCAAACTAACTCAGTAACTAACTGACTAAACTATGGACGGACAGTATATCAATTTTGTTATTTTTGTATTCCTTACACATCAAAACGTGTAAAAAAGGCAAAATTTTGAGGTCGAAATTTTCACGAATGCTTGATTTTTGAATACCTATAGTATGACGGGGAACTAAAAAGCTATATAAATGTAAATTTGTTATATAGATGGACGTATTTAAGATATTGTAACTTACTAAATTTATGGACCATTTACATTGTGAAAACAGTTCTATTTCTGATAATAATGTAATAAAAAAGGAATGCAATATGTGTAATATATTCTTAAAAAGATTTTTATAGTGTTAACTTCCTTAAATTTTTCATGAAAATTATTTAAAAGTGACGTGGTTAAAATTGATTTAAAAAAAAAAAAAGTATACAAAACAAATACAAATTAGCTAATAACTGTGCAATATATATTTTTCCCGCTAAAGATAATAGCAACTTAGTGTTTTTTTTTTTTTTTTTTGCAAGCACGATATAATTATTGCGATATATCTATGAGCTATGAACATTATACGGTTACCTCCAGGAACACTTAGCACATTATCTTGCAACGTGATTTAGCTTTAAGACCAGTTAAAGAGGATTCACTTGCGTGTTTATTGCCCATAACCCACTTAGTCTAACACAAATCTTTTAACCATTAAAAATAAAAAGCCTCATGGGTATTAATATTAAAAACTCAGTTACTTTCCTAAAAGCTTTCAAATTAAATATTCATGTATCTGCATGCATAACTAATGGCATTAGAGAAATAAGTCATAAGGCAAAATACGGAAATTTTTCAAAAGAATTTTTAAGGAGATATGAAAGAGTAAGTAATATTGTAATGTTTTTTACAGCATTTATTCTTTTAAACTGCCGAAATGGGAAACCCAAAACAATGCCTCCTGAACAATCATAACGATTTCAAAAAGGAATATAAATATGCAAATTTTAAAGATTGCGTAATGTTTTATTTAGAATTTGTAAAGTTTGTAACACACATTTTGTAAAGTTTTACGGACAATAATTTCAGTAACCTAGATAAAATTATAAGAGCAAAACAGAGATTTCAAAATAAAATTATCATGGATAAAGCAAAATTATATACGAAAATTACAAAATTTTGTTGTTATAATATTTTAAGTATGTTTGTCAAATATATGAAGTAACATAAAACGTTACTTTTATTTATATATATATATATATATATATATATATATATATATATATATATATTATATTTTTTATTTATTTTTATTTATTTATTTATTTATTTATTTTTATGCACTATGAAACGAATCATCACAAATCATCAAAATTATTAATATTTTTCTTTTCAAACACATTTTATCAATGCACAAAATTTTCTTTAAGATAGAACCTTTAAGGGATATTTTTAATATAAATTGGAGTCCATAAAAATTATCTTTATAAAATACACTACATTTTCTTTTCACTGCATTAGTGTTTTCAGTGTTTTTTGATACAATGAATTGAGAAATGCTTGTCACATAAGGGTTTCCTATCACATAAAGGTTTTACAAATATTTAGAGATGGAGATATGAAGAATTTTCACAGAGTCTGTAACAGGATCGTAACTGTGTATGTATAATACACATTAAAATAGTCTAGTATTATGTACGCATTATCTTTTAGATGCCTCTGTTTCTTTACATCAAAGCTATATTTAAAGATTTTTCGCTTGAGCAGGGCTTGACGACACTTACTATGCAGCAATCAATATTGATCTGCTAAAATGTTAACATTCCAACTAGCCTGATACCTCCTTTCCACTTCTTTGATGCGTTGATGAAATTGCTGTTTTTATTCTTCACTCACATCACCTAGATTTTTTGGTGAATAACTGCGATGGGAGTTGAGACAGTGCACTGTAAAAAATAGGTTCTTAAAAATAAGTATATATTGTCTCAAAATAGCTCCAAACAATATATACTTAAATTTGAAAACCATTGTACTCATTTTTGAGAACATTGACATGTCAAACATGGGGATATAGGAATTCTTATTGGTCAACCCCATTTTTGAGCACGTCAGTATACTCAAAAATGAGTACATGGGTTTTCAAATTTAAGTATATATTGTTTCGGGGCTATTTTGAGACAATATATACTTATTTTTAAGAACCTATTTTTTACAGTGTGGAAATTTTAAGCTCATTTCTGTCAAAAAAATCCCATTTTATGTCAAAACTTTATGCAATGCAATTCGTAATTTTTTTCCCCGATCAGCATTCAAAAATGCACCAGAAAAACTTAATTTAAAAAAAGAAAGAAAAGAAAGAAAGGAAAAAAAAAAAAAAAAAAAAACATCGCAGATCTGTGTAATTTTACAAAACAATTCATTCTGATCATATAAGAAAATAAAATCTAATTTTTAATATTGTTTACATACTTCTTTTTTCAATATAGTTACAAAAATGTGTGAAAAGGCTTTCTGAACTTTGGTTTGTAAACGAATGCATATTTTATTGTATTTCCTATTAATTGCAACAATCCCGTTATTGAAAATATGCTACAAAATTTATGTATACACATTATTATAATTTTTTTGCATTATTCAAATGCGTCCTTGTTCTATATTGATAAGTAGGATATAAAGCATTTAAAAACAAGTTTGCGTGAGAGGTTAATATATTCTACAAAGCAGCGCAAATTGGAGAAAAAAAATGCATAATATAAAAAAGAACAAAATTAATGCTTCTAGATTTCTTAGGTTTTTTTTCTTTGCTACATTTTTCTACTATGAAGCAAATTTTGCATGGTATAGAAATACACTTTTGCGTGCATGAAGGATTGATTTCTGCATGTAAAGAACATTCCAATCACTTTTATTCTAATTGTCGAAACACATTCCATTTAACAACTTTGTACACGCTATATAAAGATAACAGCAAAAATTATATATCTTACTTTTAGAAACAAAATATAAGCTCGCAGGATAAATTTAGCATAAAAGAATACATCAAAATTTGCTTGTGGTTAAAAATAAAATTATTTAAGCTTATCAATTTTATTATACTTTTATCAAAATTCAAAAATAATTTTAAAAGCTTTGCAAAAATCATTCGAAAATACATCGTTGCTTTATTTTGTTATTTATGTCATATATAACATCAATTTACTGATTTTTTATTTCATAGAACAGGCTCGATTTTTATGAGGGTTAGGAATTAACAAATTATTATTATTATTTTATTTTTACTTTTATTGTTGTAAAAATAAAAGTTCTAATTTTTAATTATACTCTGATGTATAAATTTTAATTTTTAAATTTTCATATGAATCATTTAAAAAAAAAAAAAAAAAAAAAAAAAAAAAGAAAGAAAAGAAAAGAAAATATATATATATCTTTCAAGTAGAATATTTTGAAAATAAAAGATAAGCTAAAACAAATTTTAATAACGGAGAATTTTATTTATTTTATTTATTATTTTTTTTTTCCATAAACAGTATATTATAAGGAAAATTTTTTCCCTATGTTACATTTTCTGTAATTGTTATAAAGGGAACTATCTAAAATAATTAGTGTCTTTTCCTATTACAAAATGTGACAAAAAGAAAAATTAAAAAAATAAAAAATAAAAAATAAACATTACTTTTAGGAATACTCAATTTCTGAACAATTTCTCTCACCGACAATTTATTAGAAGAATAAAGAGAAATAATACTTTGTCGTATATTTTTTGACATCTTACACGGACGTATATCTAAAGAACAAAATTTCATTAAATTATTTATTTTAATTTATAATTGTTTCCAAGGAAATTAAACTTTAAATTTTACATCTACTTTTTAAGATAGCACGCGATCGTGTTTTATATAAAAATCAAATCATTGAATTCATATTTTTATTAATTTTTATTTCATATTATTGCACGCGCATTATTTATTTCCTAATTCAAAATTATTAAAAAAAAAAAAAAAAAAAAAAAAAAACGTTTTCGATATCTCTTGTAACGATACTGATTATTATTAATTTTCTTTTCTTTTTCTTTCAAAAAAAAAAAAAAAAAAAAAAAAAGATGAAATTCTGGCAAAAACAGAATTTAGTTTAGGACGGAGGACTATTAGTTTTTTTTTTTCTTCCCAATTATAACATCGCTTTCAAATTATTCAATTATATTTTCGATAAATTTTAGATTTCGATAAATGTCCAACTATCGAAAAATGATTTCGACAAATGTCCAACTATCGAAAACGACACCGAAAAAATCCCTGTCTGAGACTAATAGGCCCTCAGTCCTGAAAATATGTCGTTACTTAGAAAAGAAAGAAAAAAAAAAAATCATTTCATACGCATATTGCTGTAAAATATTCCAAATTATTCCTTGATTAAAAAAAAAAAAAAAAAAAAGCAGTATTTTTGAAAGAGTTCTAAATTTAACAGATTATTATTATTATCATCATTATTATTATTTTACTTTTGTTGTTGTAAAAATAAAGGTTTCAATTTCAATCATTCTCTGTTCCATAATGTTTTGCTTTCAAAATTTTTTATGAATCACTCAAAAATAGGTCGTTGGTCTGGAATTTTTTATTTCTTAAAGAATAACACTTCAAAATATTTATTATTTTTACTTCATAAAGCATGTACGGTTTTTAAAAGAATTCTGAATAAACATATTTATTTTATTTTATTTTATTTTTATTTATTTATTTATTTATTTTTGGGGAGAGAGAGAGAGAAGTATTTTTTAGTTTCAGTTATTCTCTACTATGTACGTTTTTTATTCTCCAGAATGTCAATCTGAATGGGATTATTTTCAGGGGAGTTGTATACAAGCATAAATCATTTCTTTTGCATTTATAAGAATTTTATGCAGGAAAGTGGAAATGTAGGTAGTATTGGATTCCCATCTTGTATGTCCCGACATAAATCAAATAAATTTGCCATGTATCGCTTTTATGAAAATAAATAAATAAATAAAATAAATAAATAAATAAATAAATAAATGTATTGTAGGTAAATGCACGAGATTAATATAATTCATTCCCGAGAATTATTTTTTTAATGCAAACAAACCCTAAATACATTCTTTATTTTATTTTATTTTTTTAATTAAATTAAAACCCATAGTAATTTGTAAATGATTCTCTCAAATGAACTGGAACCCGAAGTTAAAATAGATAAATAGATAAGAAAGTTAATTAATCAATGAATTAAATTTTTTTTTCCATCCACCGTACTCTACATTATTAATTGAAAAATACAACTTACTATTTTTAGACCAAAACATATAATATTTTATTTTTATACGATTCAAACAACGATATGAAAGTTATGTAATCGGGCAGTTTTTTCAGGGAATCAATTTGGTGAAAATGTTGTTAAGAATGAAGTAATGTAAAATATTTTTAGAATGACAAATTAGATATGAAGTCAGAAATTTAGGTAACAGGTAAGATGAATTTTGAATAATTGTATTTATTTTTCTCATATCCAATGCAAGTCTGGACTTCCGCCCCGTCCTGTATCATCCAGTATGGATTAATTCCGATTGTCTTCATGAGAGGACCCAGGCCAAAGGCTCCTATATATACGAGCTGGCGCATCAGGCATTTTGTTGCCTTAGGGTTGCCACATGTACCCATCGCGTTTCTCTGATAAACAAACAACAAACATCGTCTTACGTTACTTTAGAGTAACTTGTTTTATTATATTTAATAATTTTAGCTAAGTAAACTATGATATGGAAGTTTGTTTAGCGATAAACTGCTATAATCATTCAAGAAGTGAATATAAAGTGTTCACAGACCTTCTATAACTGTGTATTTGAGTTTTGGCGACATTTTGTAAAAGAAACAGAAACCGCCCTAACAACACATCTTACACCCCAGTACATCCATACGATATACTCAGAATAAAATGACATCCTGAGAATGTACTGTGAAAAAAATGTGTTTTTAGGAATATTATTGTTGCTTATTGCTCTTATCTTGACCGGATTAGCTCCAGATCAAGATTTCTTAAAATCATTAGGGAAGCGATAAGGACTCCAAGCGGGAATGCTGTCCTCTTCGGAGGCAAAAAAATGGCGGTGATGCACCGGCCTATTATTTTATTTAGGGGCTCTACCCAGGCCTGGTGGAATGCTTTCCGTGGGGAAAGGGTATGGAGAAGGGGGGGGGGGTTCTTTTCGAAGCGATGTGACCTTCTTTTACCAAAAGGTTGGAAATGCCTCGTTCAGAATAATTTTTTTCTATGATATCAGAATCAGCAAGTTCTTTGATTTGTTTATATGATTCATTTTTTTTTTTAATGCATGAGTTGGGAAAGGGAGAAAAGAAAGTCTTAACTGGAAAATCATTTAAGAATTTTCAATTTGGAATTCCTTTATCAGTATTAATCAAAGTCTCTATGGATTTTTAAAATACAGCAAAGCAGTGGCGTAGCGTGACATTTGAATCTGGGCATGCTCTGAAGTCAACTATGGAAAGAACACTACTCATCAAGGCGATATCATTTCATCAAATTTAAGCTTGGATTTTTCCATTTTTATGGTTGGTTGATTGTAGGATTCAAGTCCGATTGACTGTACTTGGATTCCAGCCCTATGGGTGGAATGCCGTCCGTGGGAGTTTTTGTAAGAGGTTCTAGCCAGTTTTACACGAGTTTCGTAGAAAACCACGGAAATATCTGAACGGCTGGGTTGATGAGTGCGACCTTGGATCGAACCCGACACTTCCCATCTACCAACTTTGAGCGCAAACCCACTCAGTCGCTGGTGGGCTTCAATTTCTCGGGATCTTATATAAAATTTTACACGCAAATTTTGTCGCTTTAACTTTAAATCATACATCTAAAGGACTGTTATATTAACTTATTGAAGGCCGCTTCACTAATAGCTGTATTTAAATGAATTTTCAAAGAAATTTAATCACAATTTTTTTATATCACTTTAGAAATAAAAAATTAAAAGAAAAGAAAGACAAAAGGAATAGTGGGAACCGGAAAGAAAAAATCTATTAAAATCGCTGAAAACTTGGCTTTAGGCTCTCGCTGTGTTCTGCTGTGTCTTCCACAACCGCACAATGTCGGACTGAAGACCCCACTGCTATTTATCTGACCTTTTATAGTTCTTATACAAGAAGTTAATTGTTACAATTTTTAATAAAGTTAAATATTTTATAAGTTTAATTCTTTCTGTCATATTACCGTTTGATTTCGAGAAATACAATGCATTAAAAATAATAAGCGTTTCTCTTCAAAAGGAGGTATGACGCCTTTACATAAACAATTATTTTTGAAAACGCAACTATTATGTGTTTTTTTTTTTTTTTTTTTTTTTTTTAAGAAAGAAAGAAAGAAAAAAGAAAGTTTCGCTCAGGAAAAAGTATAACCAAATTAAGAAAGTGTTTCTTGTTCAAAACTAACGTTAAAAAAAAAAAAAAAAAAAAGAAGAAGAAGAAGCAGTATTAAAATTTTATTATATAAAAACTATTTAATGGCATGGCTTAATGTGAAAGAATGAAAAATAAATAAAATAGCGATCTTTACTAAAGAATGCAGGATGAAAAGAAAAACACACAAATTAGATAAAATTTAATAAAATAAAGCAGAAAATTTAACGGAACATTCCAAAATAAATAAATAAATAAACAAATAAAATAATTAATTTAAGAAATTCAGATTCTAAAATTAAGAAAAGAAAAGAAAAGAAGGAAAAAAAGAAAAGGAAAAAAAAAATTTATGCACACCTGCAAGATCAAAAATTTTTTATAGATCTGCGATCAGTGACCATCATAGCGCATACAGGCACACATAAGAAAGACATTAGGAAAAAAAAAATTCTGGCACATAAAACAATTTTTGGAAATTTATCAAAATTTTATTTTGCAATTTAATCATCATTTTCAAATCAATTTTTTTTTTTTTTTTTTTTGGTAAGTTTTTTCATTACATCATTGTAAAATGAAGTATAAGTTTTAATTTATCGATCAGTTGGAGAAACCAACTCTCTATGCGAACATCTCTACCGAAGGTAACAAAATCCCTAACGCTATAAAAATACCTAAAACTCCAAGATATGCTCTCCAAGGATCGCATGCCTTGAATCGTTTACACAGCGGAACTCCCCTTGTACTTAGTATGAGAGAAAATTAGAGGGACGTTGAATATTCCCTCAAATAACAAAAAATCCCTATATCAGAGCATGCTTTACAAAGGCAGCATGACCTAAGCAATAACTGGTCAGCAGGAGAAGAGGGTGACAGTATCTCTGGGACGTTATTGGTCAGCAGATGACGCCTAAACAAAGCCGGAGGGTACTAACGACAATAGTAAGAAAGAAAAAAAAAAAGCACTCTGATTTATCAAGGAATAATTTAACAAAAGAAATTTCCTTTCACTATAATTTTTCAAAACTGAATGACGGATAATGTATAAATGGAAACGAGTATTTAACAAAATTAGTTGAAATAATTTAAAGTTTAGATAGTTTTTAGTGGGTATGCGGCGCATGCCTTGCATACCCAGAGAATACGCCACTGCAGCAAAGTTATCTGAAACGTCGCAAAAAGCCCTATCTTGGCCCTTTTGAGTCATTTGAGTCTACAATTGAGTCCCCATTTGTGTCAACATGTTTTCCCTATTCCATTGAATGAGAATGATATATACACTGATGGAAAAAAAAAATCCCAACACCAAGAAACAATTATTGTACAGTAATGAAATTTCAGCAATACATTTGTCTAGGTAACATATTTAATTGATTAAAGTTTCAAGATCACAAGTAAAGCCATTGGCGAGAAGAGCCATTTCAAAAGTGAAATGTTGGTACATGAGTAACCGGTGTAACCGCCAGAATTTTGAATGCAAGCATGCAAACGTGCATGCATTGTGTCGTACAGGTGTCGGATATCAGTTTGTGGGATGGAGTTCCATGCCTGTTGCACTTGGGCGGTCAATGCAGGGACGGTTAATGCTGGTTGTCGATGACGCTGGAGTTGTCGTCCAATGATGTCCCATACGTGCTCGATTGGAGAAAGATCTGGTGATCTAACAGGCCAAGGCAACATGTCGACACTCTGTAGAGCATGTTGGGTTACAACAGCGGTATGAGGGCGAGCGTTATCCTGTTGGAAAACACCCCCTTGAATGCTGTTCATGAATGGCAGCACAACAGGTTGTATCACTAGACTGACGTACACATTTGCAGTCAGGGTGTGTGGGATAACCACGAGAGTGCTCCTGCTGTCATACGAAATTGCTCCCCAAACCATAACTCCAGGAGTAGGCCCTGTGTGTCTAGGCCGCAGACAGGTCGCTAGCAGGCGTTCATCTGGCCTCCTTCTAACCAACACACGGCTATCACTGAGACCAAGGCAGAACCGGCTTTCATCAGAAAACACAACAGATCTCCACTCAGTCCTCCAATGAGCTCTAGCTTGACACCACTCACGTCGCAAACGGCAGTGGTTTGTAGTCAGTGGAATGCACGCTACAGGGCGTCTGGCTCGGAGCTGTCCTTGAAGTAACCGATTTGTAACAGTTGATAATGGCTTCTTCGTCTTCTTAGAGGCATCCTTGACTAACATTAACCCACTACCTCAAATCTCAACTGTAAATAACGATCACGAACCTTACAGCGCTTATTTAAAGCAAACCTCATTTGCATGTTCATAGTGTCGCTACTAGCGCCACACTTATGCGCGTAGCTCGAAATTTGAATCGACGTCATCTTTCAGATGTATAAACACGCCTACCAAATTTCGTTTATCTAGCACAGCTCCTTCCTGGTGTTGGGATTTTTTTTTCCATCAGTGTAGTTCTTTTGGCATCTGGATAAATTTAAAATATCTTCTACTTCATGAAAGAAACGCCTCACTTTAATATTCAGTTTAAAATCGTGAAGAACTAAGGTGCTTTACTGGTACTTTCAATGAGAAAAATTAATATAATATATGATTTTATCATACTAATATGTTATTGGACTTATATTATATGATACCGTAAATTTCGCTTAGAGAGGTAATGTATTTGAATTTTTTAGGAGTCCCTGTACATGAACAATTTGTTTGATCTGAACGAAAACTTTAGTGTAGCATGTCTATATGACACACATTTCAAATACCGAGTTTGAACTTCCTGTTACTATTTGTTCTTGTGATATGTTGATAAAACACACACACACACACACGCACGCACACAGAAAGAAAGAGAGGGAGATGGAGAGAGAGAGACACACACGTACATACAGATCAACCGCTAAAAACCTGTTTTTCGGATTCAGGGGACCTCAAAACGTATAAATGTAACAAAAACTGAATTTCGAAAGTTTTATCCCAAAAAATACTTTTTCTATGGGTAAGAAAGATAAATAATACAGGAAATTTGTGTATAACAAAGAAAAAAGTATATTTCATATGCACAAATATGTTACCAATGAAGCAAATGTGAGCATATATATATTAAAAAAAATAATAAAAATATAAAGTGAAATAAAAATTAAGAAACCTTCTTATTTTTTCATTTATTTATTTTTATTTATCTGTTTATGTATTTTATATTTTGAAAAAGGCGCCAATTGAACAATAATCAGGCCCATCAAATTTATGCCCATCAAATTCATGAAGAAATTGCGGTCTAACCCATGACGTAAAGTCTAGTACTTTAGTCGGCTTTTAGTGGAGCTAGTGTACATGCGAAATTTACTTGCTGAAATTTTATCATTAGCTGCAAAGGGAGTGGCGGTTCTATAAGTCATCTGTACCCTGTGTCAGGAAGACGCAATGACTAATTCTCAGCTGCAGAAATCCATCCCGTAATAATTGTACAAAGTTTTACTTTTATAATTAAATGGAAGAAAATCATTTATTTCTTTTTGTTTTAACCTTTCTAGTAAATTCTCGTGGGTCGCTTTTGATTTTAAATAAGTGTCATTACCCCTCCCCTCAAAGAGTTACATTACGGTAAAAAATATATATATATATATATATATATATTGTGTTGCATTATATCATGGTCACTCAGATCTTTTAATCTTAGAATTCAAAATAAGCTTTCAATATCTTGCAGTCACATTAATAGTTATGAAAACTACCGAAAGTTCTGTACTTTAAAATTAAAATACTGACATTGAAAATTTTCTTGGATAATAATTAAGATATTTTCTGGTAACTTTTAAGATGATAACTATGGTAAAGTATCATACAAATATTCTTAAACAAAAATTTCCGTAGACATCTCTTGTAACTTTTAAAATGATAACTGGTAAAGTACCATATAAATATTCTTAAACAAAAATTTTATTAGTTATTTTATTAATTCTAAATTACAGAACTTTCCGGTAGACCTAATATTTCATTCATTAAAGTCACTGCATTTATTCTTAAAAAATAAATAAATAAATAAAAATTGAAAATATCAGTTACATAATGCTTATATTCCACAATAGTATGACACTAATTAAAAAAATCACTTTAACATTAAAACTATGTATTGAAAAAATTACTATGATAAAAACACAAAAATACTTTAATATTAAAAAATGAATGGCGCGATAAAAAGGAAAAAAAAAAAAAAAAAAAAAAAACAGAAATTTTGCATCATTGTTATTATTTTTGCTTTGAATAACAAAATCATCATCATAAAAGATGTCACGAGATGATATCGGCATTTTGGCCCACGCTGTATTTTTTTTTTTTTTTTTTAGACGACGAGGGTCTTTTGTCTAAATAACAACAAAAGACGAAATAGGCGGAGTCTGTATGCTTGCCGTCTGTTTCTGTATTTTTTTTTTTTTTTTTTTTTTTACTTTTTTATGCTTACAACGTCTTTCTTTTGAATTTTCGTTATGCATAAGATTTATACAATCATCATAACTATGCCATCATATCACTAAATGCAAAGATATGAAAGCATATAGCTGGATTGGGTCCAAGATGTCATGATTATGTAAAAGCGTTTTATTATGAAAATCGTACGAATTTATATTCACGTCTTTCACTTATGAAAATAAAACATTATCGCTTATACCATGAAAATGATTCTGAAATGATATTAGGATGAAGTAATACTAATAATAAAAATTTATGACTGACGGGCTAATAATTTATCAAGAGCCTTTCTGTCTTTATAACGCCCAGTTATATAGGAAAAGTTTCAACTTTAATCAACATTGAAACCATACTACGTCAGTCAAAATGACTGGTTTTAAAATTTCGTTACAGAATTCTTTTTTCGTGCTACTTTTTTTTTTAGAAATCATATTATGATTTTTGCAGGAATGACTATATAGGGCAGTTGTTCCAGTGATTGGCATGCTCCAGTAGTTGACATCTATCCCGAAATAATTAATAAATAAGAAAAAAATTAAAATAATATATTTTACATATAAGAATTTTAACATTTTATGCCAAACACTGGAGCATAGGGTGCTAATAACTGGTAAAATGAATAACTAACAGTGTCAAACACTGGAATATAGGGTGCCAATTACTGATAAAATGAAAAACTGGCAGGGTCAATTACTGGAACATTGAGTGGGTATCAAATAAAAATTCATAAAAAAAATAATTGTTACCAAATGTATATATTTTAACATATATGAAGTTCTGAATGTCTTTCATACCATACGTACTAACTTAAGATTTCTAAAAATATTTTCTGATGACTAGAACATTAAAAACATCAGAGATTGCTCTAAAAGTGTCAATCACTGGTGCACTTACCCTACATATATATATAATTTGTGGATCTATGCTTGTTCCAACTCTTTGATGTAGAATTGTTTTATCTATGATAAATCTTGGGATATTCCTTTAGTGGTATGAATATGCCTAATCTGTATCGCAACATTTTTGTGTCAGTCTTACCTATAAGTAAAAATCACTTCTATTTTTGTTGTGTTGGTATTGTTTTGTATCTATTAATTGCTAAATTTTAAGGTTAAATTTTATTATGATATCTATCATTTATATATATATATATATATACAGGGTTCGTACTCTCCGCTATTTTTTCAGAGCACTCTCAGAGACAAGAAATTTCTGCCTTTTTTTGCCACCATTAATTTCCTGCAGAATTTTTTCTGATATATTAATAGTAATGTGTCATGATTAAACAGGTTAGGGATTATTGTATAAAATTAGTGGTAGCAATAAATTTGAAAATTTCTCATCCCTGAGAGTGTCCTGAAAAAATAGCGGAAAGTACAACCCCTCTCTCTCTCTCTATATATATATATAAGAACAGTTGGAATATGGAATGATCGGGTAAAATGGAATATTATATTCACCTGCATGGATCTGTAACTTATCGGAAGCACGTTAAACGTCTTCACTGGACCTTAACTATGAACGGTAGTTCATCTTATGTCAGTGAAAAGAGCAGTTTTTATGCTATACAATTTCTTCAGTTTATCAAGTTTCAGATCTTTTTGGAAGTAAATATTTCGAAATATATAATCTGTTTACGAAGCAGTACAATGAGCGAAAACCTAGTGTCATTTCCAGTAGGGGAACTGAATTAGTTAGTTGTCTGATTCCCACGTATTTCTACCAAAAGGTGGTTGAGGCTGATTTATTCTCCAAGATGGTGATTTGGATGATATAGAATATCAACTATCCCGTATTTTTTGCAATTTTTGTATAGTTTTTTTGACAGTTTTTTCAGTACTGGTTATTTTCAATAATAAATTCAAAATAAAATGTATGTATGAAAATTATTCATGATTTTCTGTAAAAATACTAACTTATTTCATAATATCCTTCAATTAAATGTATATTCTATATATTCCTTCAGAATTATTCCATAACACCCGCTTCATCCATAATACTTAAAAATTGCTTTTTTTTTTTTTGTAACTAAAAATTTTGCATGTAAACTCTATTTTTTGTAAACTACAACGATCAAAACACATTAACAACATTCGAAAGTTTTCAAAAGTCGATTCCACAATGATCCAAAATACTTCAATTTATTACGGTGAGTTTAAATACAAAGGGTGTTCCATATTCACCTGCTTTTCCCTATATATTTACACAGAATAGAATTAATTTTATATTATGGGTCATTATACCAAAACCATAGCCAGTTTGTCTAGGGTGGTAGTTTTATATTTAACAGAAAAATATCCTATATGTTTTCCAAAACCAAATTTGGCAATGAGATTGTTAGATACACTTATCGATGTTTTTATAATAATAAGGATAATAAAAGCCATAAAATCCTTTCTAAATAATAGTAATAATAATAATAATAATCTGGTTTGTCACTCCCACTGTGATGTCAATTTTCACATATTATAAAAAATACATTATCCTTTATTTAAAAAAAAAAAAAAAAGAAACATTTTTATAACCTCTAAATTGCAACTTAAATTCACATACAGTATGTTCTTTAAATTTTTACATGCAGATCTACAATAGCATGTTATGACTTATCCTAATTCGTTCTCTTTTCATTTTGCAAATAAACGCAGTTTGTCACCATGAACGCATTCCTTATCTTATAACATGGTACGTTAATTTTGCTTAAAAGTTCCGTGTTCTCATGGCGAATGTTGCCTTTTAGTGAGGACCGTTTGTATTATAATTATGGGGTAACTTTTCAAAAAGTGTATGTGTTTATATGTAACACAATTACAACCATTTTTTCTCTATTATTTTAAATTTGGCTTCAATTAGAGCTTTAGCGAAAGTAATGAAGAAATCGGAGCGTCACTTCATCAGCATGACATGACCTGAGAAGTCAACGTTTTGGGCTCCCACTCCAAGTTATTCAATTACCCCACTTCTACTTACCATTTTATAATAAAATGCTTTTAGTAGTGTTAAATATGTCAACAATTCGTATATAATAAAATTCATCATAATTTCTACAAGAAAATGCCTGCATATTTGAATCATCACTGCGTTATTAACGTTTCACATCACAAGAATTCTAAAGCTGTTTTTTCAAATTATAACAACTAATGGCCATCTATAATCTTCGTCACAAACACAACTTTCTCTTACCCTGCATTTAAATACTATAAAGGTAGATTGCAAATTAAGTCTAAAGACCAATAGAGTAAGATTATAAAGTTCAATATACATTTAAAATAATCTAAAATGAGTTTAGGAATAGTTTTATTTGACATGTAATTATATGTGAGGGAGGGCTACCCCCCCCCCCTTCAACCCTCCGTTTAGTTGTACTGGATACAATTGTTAAAAAAAGAAGAAAAAAATCAAAGCTATTATTAATTTGCCTTGAAACTTACCAACCTTCATAAAATTTTTAAGTGGCACCCTAATGCGGACTTCAAAATACCAAATTTGAATTTCCTGCAGTTATTTGTTTTTAAGTTAAACTGATGATAGATATACATACAGATCGACCACTTAAAATTGGACTTTAGGGTACCTCAAATTAGGGTACGTCAAATCATGATAATATACAAAAGATCGGAGATGAAAATTCAAAAAATACTTTGTTTACAGAATGTGTATGAAAAATTGATTTTGCTTCCTGAGTACTATATATATATATATATATATATATAAACATTATATATATATATATAATGTTCATTCCGTCTTGTTTAAGTCAACCTATAGATCTTAAAGTGTACTTACCCGCAACTTACCCCATAGACGTAATGTATTTAAAGCATCCTGGGTGGCCCTGTACACGAACCATTAGCTTGATCTCAACGAAAAGTTTAGTGTAGCATCTTTATATGATACATGTTTACAATACAGAGTTTGGGCTTTCTGCTGTAATTTGTTCTTGAGGTATGCTGATTACAGACACACAGACCAACCGCAAAAAACATAACTTTCGGATTCAGGGGACCTCAAAAGTGTAAATACAGCAAAAACTCAATTCCGAAAATTTGACCCCAAAACAATACATTCTCTACCATATCGGTAAGAGAAAGTAAAAAAAAAAGATGGCATAGGTGGACTTCACTTAGTTCCTTTTTATATATTTATTCTCATAAATATCGATAAAAGCACATTTCAGTCAAGGTGAGAAATACGATAGTTTTGGTATTAATATAAAAATATAAAATATTCTACTATTACGTATTTTTTAAAAACTAATCATTTTAGCAGGTTTTGGTAGAAGTCGCTTTATTTTTTCTCGGTAATTCTAGTATTAATTTAATCAAATGTTGATTACAAAATGATGATCAGCCCTTTATGATCAATGCTTACAGGAATATAATCAGTTTTAAAAGGTGAAGTGTAAAATAAAAACTGAACAAAATTATTAAAATTAACAAAATTATTTCCTTTCTTGCATTAAATGCAAAATATATACATTTAAATTATAATTCTTTTTTTCTCGGATTAAAACCTGCTTCTGCTCATTTAAGTTAGATAAATAAATTAGAAATAGAATTCTGGATATTTTGTATAATGACATATAAAACTATTTTTTAAGCTATGTTAAAGCAGAAACGGTAATGAAATTAAGTTTTTCAATCAAATGTATGGGTTAAATAAAATCTTTGTTAAAAACTGCCATTTAGAATTATATTTATACTTCGAAGCTTTTCACACTGATGGTCATTATACATGAATATTATTATTGTAATGATCCTATCAGGTTATTATTTGAAAAGTAATACGCCTTTTAGGATTCTATAGCTTATATTAATAAAAATTTCCAGAAATTTACTGCATAAACTGCTAAAATATATTACAGGCGATTCATCAACACGTTGTATTAAAGTCTATCTTTTAAGAATTTTTACATCTAAAATCAATTACAAAGACATTATATCAATCAAAATTATTTATTGCATTAATTATACATAAGTATATCCTTCACGATTTTGTACGTAATCTAAGCATTTATAACACTCTGCTAACTGTCTAAAATAATGCGTTCACTCATTTCTTTGTAATTGCTTGCTACGCTTAATGTAATTGATGTAATGGAAAAGGCTATTTAATAACAAGATGTGTTGCAGCAGTTTTTAGTGTCAGAAATTTTTAATAAAATTTATTTAATTACTGGGCTAATATGTTATGAAGTAATTTACAAATATCTATTTCAAAATTTATACCGGAAAATACTTTATACTCATTATCTTTTAATGTAAATAGAAAATTAAAAACATTACAGTTTAAATAAATAAATAAATAAATAAATCATTATTTCAAATGTAAATCATGGATTGTACATTGATGTATGTAAATAATCAGATATTTTTCTCTGCACAAATTATATATTTTATCTTTATATGAATATTGTTTAACTAAAATATTTTATATTAAAAAAAAAAAAAAAAAATCTAGTATGATGTGGCTATTAGAAAACTTTTTTCTATATCATTTTACATAACAGCGCTACGTACCACTTTACATGCTTAAAAATTTAATTAGCATAGCTTCTTACAATAAAGATATTAAATATGTGGTTTGATACATTTATCTTTCATAAAAGATAAGGTGTATCTTTCCAGTAAACAGGAAATAATGCAGCATAATAATGAAATTTGTAGTCTGATATGCACCGAAACTAAATCAGCTTAGTTTTCAAAATTATCCATATCACATACCAAGTATGGTAGAGCTATACACTACAGAAACTGAGGTACTGCCTTCCCATAGACAAATAAAATGGCAGCAGAATAGCACCAACTGTAGGCCGATATGCACTCAAATTAAATCAGCATAGTTTTCTAAATTATCAATATAACATACCAAACCAAGTATGGTACAACAATGCACTACAGAAACTGAGGTACTGTTTTTCCACAGACAGAAAAAATTGCAGCATAGCATCACCATCTGTAATTCGATATGTATCCAATTATAGTTGAACCCCATCTATGGTACAACTCTACTTTCTCTGTAGATTACAGAATCTAAGGTACAGCCTACCCATAGATAGAAAAAAATCCAGCATAATGATCCGTAATCTGATATGCACGTAAATTAAATCAGCATAGTTTTCAAAATTATCTATATGATATACCAAGTACGGTACAGAAACTGGGGTACAGCCTTTCCACAGACAGCGAAAATCTCAACAAAGCAGCACCATTTGTAAACTGATATTAGTGTAGTTTTTCCTCCCTTCACATGGAAAAAATTAGTGCAATTACACTCTAGAAACAGAGATGTAACCTTGTCTTAAATGAAACAAATTGTGGCATAGCAACGCCACCTGGAGGGCAGTATACCCCAAAATTTAATCAGCACTCATTTTATTCAAAGGCCAACCAAATATAAACTTTAAATTTTACCACTAATTCTCGTGAGCTATAGAGTGCCCAAAATTTGTTAACATTACACACACAGAGGCAGACAATTTCTAAAAATGATCGAATTGTTTTCAGGAGATCTCAAACCGTGTAAATCTATTGAAAACAGATAGTTGGAAATTTTTTTGTGGCATTTAACAATTAATTTTACTTGATTTTAATTTATTTTAATTTATTCTATTTTTTTATTCACTCTTATTATATTTCTACTGAATCTTTTAAGTAATTGATTCATTTAAATAATACTATATATATATATATATATCGATAGATAGATAGATAGATAATTTATAGTTAAAATTTTAGATTATAAGTAATTTGATATAAATAACCATATTATTTATTTTTAATGTTCTTAAGCCCAAATTTAACCAAACTTAACCTTCATATTGATATGTGTTATTACTGCGCATTTTTACGAAAAGGAAAGAAATTTGCAAAAATTTTTAATCTGACGCTATAAAATGTAGCGTGTGTCCCATTTTTTTTTTTTTTTTTTTTTTTTTTTATTTTGTCAACTATGAAACTTTTAGATAATTTTCATAAAAACTACTTCGGTTCAATCGAACGTAATGCTTTTTTTTTTTTTTTTTTTTCCCTCCGTAAACATCTGGAATTTGCAGTTATTTTAATTCAAGTGCTATAAATACTTGTTTTCTATTTTTAAATAGTGTTTTCTATTTTTATTTTTATTTATTTATTTATTTTAAAAGACAGAAAAACTAGAATTCTGTTATAGTATCTTAAGTTGAGTTTTTCCATACGTAGTAGTTAAATCTGTCTCATTAACTTGAAGCAATTTTTTGAAGAAGCTATACCATTAAAAAAAAAATAAGAAGAAGAATTATGCAACTAATATATGATTTTAAAATTCTTTCAATAATAATATTTTCTGTATATCTCTTGAATTTCCATCTAAAAATTGCTACCAAAATTTATCAAAATTTTCGATATCGTATAACCTATCTTTAAAAACTAAAAATCAAATTCTTTGTAGTCTCATTTCAAGTAACCATAATTTACCCACATCACTAATTATTCTCCTTTAATTTTCCCATCAAAATTAATTCTCCTTAACAATTTTAACCACATTTTGATTTACCAAACATTTCTTAGAGAAACCGAAATTTAAACCCTAGTCTGGTTAAATCTTCCAGAATAACTTGAGTGCCTAAGTACAAAACTGGCAGTCTCTAGGACACTAAGCAGCTTACCTACCTAGACACGCCCTAACACACATGAAGTTATAGGAGGATTATGCTTGCCATGCTGAGATACACTGAATAATTTCTGCTTTAAATTAATCTGGTTGCTAAGTCGTACGTATACGGACGAACAAAGATTGGTCGGTTTCAGAAAGAGAAGTGAACGGTAAATATTTATTCATGGGATAGAACCACTAGATAAGACTAAAGTATAAAATTTAGTTTTTAAGAAAAATATGTTTTTGTTATGCTTTAAAATATCGGATTTCATTGGATTTATTTACATTTACGAAATGTTTATGGTATGCTTTTAAGCAGTGAAACTTTCTCTTAAGGGAATTTGCTAAAAAGTTTCTTTTTTTTTTTTTTTTTACATTTGCATATTATACACACTGTAAAAAAATATGTCCTATTTGCTGCCAGAAATTCTCTGTAATTTGTGAAAATACGTTCTGACAACGTAATTTTTTCGTAAAGTACGCGTATTTTCTCAAATTACAGAGAATTTCTGGCAGCAAATAGGACATATTTTTTTACAGTGAGGCTTGCGATGAATTTGTTTTCTTCAAGATGATGTGCTTTTCTGGTGTAATTATGAATGCTGATTAAGGACAGTTTATAAAAAAATTTTCATCACATACAATTTCGACAAAAAATGGAAGTTTTTGAGGTTAAAGCTCCACTAAACTCCTATCTAAGTTATTTCCCGGAAAATCTGGGTGATTTGCGTGAAGAACAAAGATAGTTATTGCATCAATATATCAAAGAAATGCAGAGGAGGAATCAGAGACGATGGAGAGTTAACATGTTAGCAGAGGGGGCAGTGGCGGATTTAAAGGGGGGGGGGGCTAGGGGGCTGAAGCCCTCCCCAAAATATACTGACATTCACAATTGACTATTATAATTGTAAACATTATTTGATCTAGAATAACACCTTGAAAAATCTTAGCTCACCCCAAAAGATAAGTTCTGGATCCGCCACTGAGAGTGGGTGCTGCATAGAGAACCCTCCCTTTAAGGCCATCAAGCCGTGCACAAGAAAAATAGCTCTAATGGGATCTTCTACGTAAAATAATGCATTTAAAAGGTAGGGATATCCTCGGTGTGGCATTTTTCTATCTCCATCCTTATTTTGTGAAAAATCCTTACGTATAGTAGGAAGAAAATACAAGTATTTCTGAATTCAGCGTATCAAAACATATTAGAGACACCCAACGCAACGCAAAAAAAAAAAAAGAGAAAGAAAAGAAAAGTGTGATTTCGCAAGCCTGTGTTTTTCTTACAAAAAGTGAGACATCTAAATATTACAAAGTGATGAAAAAACAAGTAATCATTCACGATAAAATATCTAAACACTATTTAAAAAAAAAAAAAAAAACACTTTAATGCTATTATATACGTTAGAAAAGCATTTAGTATATTTCAGTAAATTATACATTAAAATTGTTTATGGACTTACTAGTGCTACATATCACACGAAAATCTACATACATACGGCGGTTATGTTTATAGATGTACACGTTCATTTTTAACAACAGTCAAGCACATCTCTGTATTTAATGAATGTAATTTATATATATGTAATATTGCATACACAACTATTACAAATACATTTGGCCTGGTTTGAAACTGTCACAATATATAGTTTAATCATTCGTTTTTAAATTATTGACGAAATGTTTTTAAAAATTCGTTTTTAAGGTATTGACGAGTGTATTTTGAAAAATACTCATGTTGAAAATTCATATCACTGACACTTCTACACATATATATATATATATATATATATAAATTACCTGGTTGATTGTTACCATTATACTTATATTTTTTAAAATCAGGATGATTGGTTAAAAAAAAAAAAAAAAAATCCTATTGCGTACAATTACTCAAAATTTCGTTAAAAAATTATGGATGTGTAATTACATATAAACTTGTAAGTAATTGTGTGTTCTCGAGCTAGATTTGGCAGAAAACTTTTGTTCCACGTAGATAGGCGTTTTCTAAAATAGGATCACATTGGGTTTTAAACCTCTGAATTAGTACAAATCCATCGAAAACTAGAAGACAAAATTTTTTACAAATCCAATACTTTCTTCTATTCAATACAAAAGAAAATGAAAATGAAAACAGTTAATTTTTAAAGAAATGGGGAATAATAATAATAATAATAATAATATTAAAGATTAAATGCCAAACTTTAGCAAATCTCTTCCGCAAAATTACAAAGACGTTGACACTTGAAATTTCAAAATAAAATGAAAATAATCAGAAATGTATGAAATATAAATAAATATAAAAGGTCAAACTGTATAACCTAACTGCAAATAATGCTTAAGATTCATTAAAACATATTTATTTAAGTATATATACATACTCATATTAAGTGTCTATACAAACCAATAAAAGATATATAAAAGAAATTTTTACTATGCTTAATTTATTTTCTTACAAAAATAAACTTTTAAATCAATACGTAAACCAAGATGTTTTAAATTTAAGGATATGACTACAATAACCCCACGTTTTTTCAGCTGGTTATAGTATAACTAACATATTTGATCTGGGTTGAGTTACGAACAGCTGCGTTTATTTCCGTGTTTTTTCTTTCCTTCGCGTGGCTGAATAAATCCCTCCAGGAAAGAGTATTTTCATATTAAGTTTATAATATATTCATAGAGAAGTTATCGACTTTTCTTTATTCTTTTGTTATTTTAAAATCAGGTTGCAGAAAATTCCTTGAATATAAATTAAATTGGAATTCGGTGATGAAAACTGATGGAGTTCATTTTTCAGTCTGTGATGTATATGTAACTTTGAAGATATTATTGAGAAAAAAAAATATTTTTGTTTAATTTTTAAGGCTTTGAAAAGGCAATGAAAATGCATCCCATTTTTATTTATTTATTTATTTATTTTCCGAAATCATTTCATGATCTTTAATGAAATTATTTTTGAAAAAGCCTGCATAGTATTCAAAATGTTTTTTGAAAGTAAAATGTGTTCATTTAATATCACGAGAAAAATTCACTTTGAAAGGAAACAACTAATGCATTATAAATAATTTTTATTTATTTATTTATTTTCAAGTTCAAAATATTTTTAAGTTCATATTTTAATTGAATAATAAAATTTATAGGAGAATTTTTAAATGTTTCCCAAAGTAATTAAAATCAGATAGAGTTGTTAAATGTTTCTCAATTATTTATTATTTATTTTATTTATTTATTTATTTATTTTATTTATTTATTATTATTATTATTTCAGTAAAGACTTATTTATTTGTTTTGTGTACTTCAAATTAGTTTTGAAAAAAGTTAGTTTTGAATTGGTAATTAATAATTAAATTAATAAGCTAATTAATTAATCCCATCCCCTTAGATACTATCTATACAGGTGCATTAATAGTTTTGCTTCATATAGTCATATTAATGATACAAGTTCCCTAAATAGCGATACTTCTCATATTTATATTTTCATAAGGTTTTTACAATAAAAATGAGAAATAAATAAATAATTATTGCAAAACAGAAATACGGATTATTTCTATAAACACTCTTTACGTTTAAAATACGTAAGTTTTGTACTTTGTGTTTGAAAAATGCAAAAATTATTGATTTTATTTAAAAAACTTAAACTGAGTTAATGTTTTCTTTATATAAATTATGCTTTACAAAAAAAAAAAAAAAAAAAAAAAAAAAAAAAGTTCAACGTATGTGAAAATATTTTTCCAAAAGTTTAAGTGTTCCTTATATTTAGTAGAATAGCACTTTTTATATAAAAATAATAATAATAAATAGTAAATATTCCTAAGAAAGAAGTATCTAATGAATAGATAAATTTTTCGTTGTGCAATACAAAGCTAAAACATTCCTTTTTTTTTTTTTTTCAAAATTTCTAAATGTGTATTTCTAAATTACATTTATCATTGATTTTGATATCTTATTTAATAAATTTTATTTCATCTTTCTTTGATCTTTATTTCATTTTATTTCATTATTGCCGAGTATTTTTTAAAAGTCTTTTTAAAAATGTTTATTATATCACATTACAAAAAGCAGATTAGCAGTAGGTTTTTTCCAATAAAAAATAAAAACATCTCACTTTATTTAAAACGTATATCTCAGGAATTTTGAAAATAAAGAAGGTCCCTTAAAAATATTTTCAATTCTTACGCTACCAGGACTCCAGGAATTTGGAAAGAACTAGTCGCCAGCAAAAATTTTTGATAACAAGTAAAAAATATCTGACCCATCATTTTTTTTTTTTTTTTTTTTTTTTTTTTTTAATATACTTGAATATAGAATTTAAAATTCAATACATAAAAACTAAATATTCACTAGGCTAAAATGATACGTCAGGGAACACCTGTTTTTTAACATCATGAAACTGGTTTTATTATTTTATTAAACCGATACACTATTGGTATTCATACATCATTACACCAGCACAGTGATTCAGCACCAGATCGCTAAGCACACGTAAACAGGAGCCGAGTTGAGAAATATGCACGGAGGAAAGTGGTGTAAATACCTTAATGGAGTATTGATTCAACACAGAGTCTGAAAACGTGGTGAGAGGAGCAGAAATGAACATAGCGAAAGTTACCAAAAATAAATTCAAAAACTGGCGTACAGACAATATCAAGAAATTAAAACTTCTTCACACACCATGAATTTTAAATCAGCACAACCGGTTTCGAAAGGACGTAGCCTTTCTTCATCAGGTGCAAACACGTGCAACTGCCTTGGAGGCAAAAGCAAGATTGAAAGCAGGACAAAATCCAGAGGGGAATTAGCAACACAAACAACCAATAGGAAGCAACATGCAGGGCAGGACCAATCAGAGAGGAACACACGTACACACACACCACAAAAAGAGGAGGGAGGAAAGGAGTAAACATTTTTTTTTTTTTTCAATAATATTAAACTAATAAGTAAATTTAATAAAATTTATCCATTAATTATTATTATTTTTATTAGAATTATTTTATTATAACTAATATGATGTTATAATATTTTATATAATATTATTATGTTTCTCTATGTTATGTGTGTTCTCTATGTTTTTATGTTATAGTATTGTTATTATTAATGTTTCTCTAGTTTATTCACGATCCTGTGTTCCAGGTAATTCTAATTCATTTATATTTTTGCATGCTTTTACTTTTTTGTGTATTTGTCACTTATTTATATTTTGCATGCCTTTACTTTTTTGTCAATTTATCACTTATTTATTTTTGCATGCTTTTACTTTTTTTGTCAATTTGTAGTTTTATTATTTTTTGTATTTATTTTAACTACTTTAACATTATTTTTTGTATTACCATGTTTAACTCCCATTTCAACAGATTTTGTAAACTTAGACGTAAACGTGTAAAATTTCTTAACCATCTGAGATTTCTTCAAAAATGTAAATATAACAAAGTTATTCCTAATTTTATTAATTGCAGTGTTCTGTTCCTGTAACTGGTAGAGTATCTAAAGCCTTATTTCGCTTCAAATTTATTCTCTTAAATGCTTGTATTCAAGATTTTCGTCAGAGTATCGTCAAAATTGAGGAAGAGCTTTATGAGCTTCATCTCTTCCTTGGAAAAAACTTCAATGATTTTGCTGTTTCGGAAAATGATAATTATTTATCCTTACATTCACTTAATTCTGCTCATCAGCGTAATTTAGATTCTAAGTTTTCTGTTTTGTGTAAAAACCAAAAATCCTCTCGTAAAATTAACAAAGTTCCTGAAGAAAATTACATTGTTAATCTGTCTTCACATAACTTGACTGCCCAACAAAATAAAGTGTTAGAACTCGGTTTAAATTTTTCCCAATCTTGTAAACCTTCAATTTCTAAATTAATTGCTCCCATTGAGGCTTCTTTAAAATATAGTAAAATATCTACCTCTCAAAAAGAACCTCTGCGCCATATTCTTGCTGATTGCATTTCTTCCAGTAATTCCAATTATAAATCTAATCTTTCTAAATCTGAAAGTGTTGCTCTTAAGAAACTTAAATCTAATCAAAATCTTGTCATTACTAAAGCAGATAAAGGTGGCCAGATTGTTCTCATGGACAAAACTGGCTATGTTGATAAAGTTAATTCTCTTTTATCTGAAGGACCTTATACTGAAATTAAAAAAGACCAAACTAAATCTCTTCTAAGCTCTGTTCAGAAAGCTGTTAACAATTCCACCGTTCTTCATGACAATACCAAATTCTCGGTTTCCCCTTCTTCAGCAATTTGTGCTCGTTTTTATGCTTTACCTAAAGTTCATAAAAATAATGTTCCCCTCAGACCTATTGTTTCGAATATTGGTACTGCTACTTATCCCCTCTCTAAATTTTTAGCTTCTATTTTTTCTCCTTTATGCAGCACTAATAGTCATACTATAAAAAATTCCCATGATTTTGTTATGAAGTTAAATAATTTGAATCCTGTAAATTGCTCAATGTTATCTCTTGATGTGAAGTCTTTATTTACTAACGTCCCCACTGAAGGTGCGCTTAATTGTTTAGAAAAAAGGTTACGCGAATTTCATTATTCTGACATTGAAATCAAAGAATTTGTCAATCTAACTAAACTCTGTGTTTCCCAAACTACTTTTGAATTTAATAACAAATTTTATAAACAGCGTGATGGTTTAAGTATGGGTAATCCTTTATCTCCTATTCTTGCCGATATCTATATGCATTATTTTGAGGAAAAATTATTAAAGATGTTAAATTTAAAATGCTGGTTACGTTACGTAAATGACACTTTCATTCTTGTTGAAAACCCGTTTGATGTTTCTGCCATTCTTAATATTCCTAATGCTATTCATCCCCATATTCAGTTTACCATCGAGTTAGAAAATTGTAATCAACTTCCCTTTCTTGATGTTTTAGTTACTAGGTACGATTCCTCTTTTAAAACCTCTGTGTACAGGAAATCTTTCTCTGTTTCTAACCCTCCCCATGCTCTCTCTAATCATCCGGCTAAACAAAAAATTGGCACCTTTTACACTTACGTGTATCGTGCCCTTAAAATTTGTTCTGATACTTCTTCTCTTAAAGAAGAACTGAATTATTTAAAGTCTGTTGCTATTAAAAGAGGTTTTAGACCCTCTATAATTGATAAAGCTCTCAAAAAGTTCAGTAGGCCAACTTATAATTTTACTCTTTCCATTGATGATAAAATTAAACCTGATAATCTTGTTGTCTTACCTTTTTATCCCCCCTTATGTTTTAAATTAGCCAAAGTTTTGAAGCGTTTCAATTTTCACGTCAATAAATTCCAATTCCCTTCAACCAAATCCCCTGTTCCTGAGCTTCAAAAATGGGGTATCTATAATGTCCCTTGTAATAACTGTGATTTATCTTATATTGGTCAAACTAAAAGAAATCTTGAATGTCGTTTACGTGAACATTCTCGGTATGTTGTTAATCAAGAAATTTCTAAATCTTCTATTGCAAAGCACAGTTGGGAATTTGAACATAGTTTTAATTTTAAGAGTGCCAAAATTATCTTTCATGCCAAACGCGTTTCCGAACTGGATTTTTTGGAAAATTTAGCTATTTACCTTAATCGTGATAAAATTGTCAATGAAAAATCTGATTCCACTTTGCTGTCTACAGCCTGGAAAAATTTGTTTAATTCAATTAAATAATTTCCTTCATTATGTTTATAACATCATATTAGTTATAATAAAATAATTCTAATAAAAATAATAATAATTAATGGATAAATTTTATTAAATTTACTTATTAGTTTAATATTATTGAAATTAAAATAAATAAATAAATAAATAATTGTTTACTCATTTCCTCCCTCCTCTTTTTGTGGTGTGTGTGTACGTGTGTTCCTCTCTGATTGGTCCTGCCCTGCATGTTGCTTCCTATTGATTGTTTGTGTTGCTCCTCCCCCTCTGGATTTTGTCCTGCTTTCAGTCTTGCTTTTGCCTCCAAGGCAGTTGCACGTGTTTGCACCTGATGAAGAAAGGCTACGTCCTTTCGAAACCGGTTGTGCTGATTTAAAATTCATGGTGTGTTAAGAAGTTCTAATTTCTTGATAGCGAAAGTTAGCCTACATCGAGAGTGTAATCGCAACCGACCATGGGACCAATTTTTTATTTTTTATTTATTTTTTATTTTTTTTATTTATTTTTTTTCACCAAAATATATAAATAGATATTTCAAAAAAAAAAAAAAAAGAAAGAAAATGAAAAAAAAAAAAAAAAAAAAGAAATTGCTGAGTTTCCTTAAAGTTGAAAACATAATCGTCAGTTAAAATATAATGGTCACCAATGGCTACCACGCGACTGTATTTCACGAGCCCTGTACCTGCTTTGAGTGGAATTTGTTCCAAAATCATTTGCAATTTTTCTTGAAAATGCAATAAATTTCTCTAATTTTTTTCTTTCTATATCAGCTACCTTCCAATGAGAGACAGATGCAAAACTTTGTAGAAATTACTCACGATTGGAAATTTTTTTATGGAGGTGATTGATGAAATTGTCAATCCATAGAATAAAGACAGAAAGTTTCTAATATTCCTCAGGAATCTGTACGTTGAAATTTCATCTGTAAATTTGTCTGGTGGCGCTGCATGGTAGAGTAATGTTTTCTTTCCCCATGCTGTTCCAGCTTCTTAACAGTTTGTACAAGCAAGTGAAATTCGTTCTCTGCATTCTCTCGAATTATAAATATAGCTTTGAAACAAGTTGACCCATGGTTTTGGTTAATCGTAAACCGAATTTATGATGTGCGAAGAGAACATGAAATTTGCAATAGGCACTGTCCCCTGCCTTTGAGTAAGCTATTTATGTGAAATAGTTTTTGATGGCCAGATATATTGACGTATTAACTGAAGACAATTTAAAAAACACAACTTGAGAGAGCACATGCGAAGTAATGCAACAACTCAGGAAATCTTCAGAAATAGACATTATTCAATCTGCGGACTTTTTTTATTTAAAATTTTAAAAAATATTAAATATTTGTGGTGACTATATACGTGAATATAAAATTAATAAATTTTCTAAATTGTTACAAAGTACGGAGTGGAGGGAGAGCCAAGAGCCCCAACAACGACGTCTTGATAGCTTAAATTTTTGTGAGGAAGTGACGCCCCGATTACTTCATTAATATCGCCAAAGCTCTAATCGAAGCCAAATTCAAAATAGTAGAGAAAAAATGGTTGTAATCATGTTACATATAAACACATACAATTTTTGAAAAGGTTACCACATAATTATAATTCAAACGGTCCTCACTAGACGCCAAGATACGCCATGAGAACTTGGAACTTTTAAGCAAAATTAACTTACCATGTTATAAGACAAAGAATGCACACAAGGCGACAAACTGCCTTTATTTTGTAAGATGAAAAGAAACCGAACTAGGAAAGTCATAAGAAGCTATTGCAGATCTGCATTAACGTTAAAGAACGAATAATACATGATCAAAGGTTTCGATAGAGTTGCAATTAGCATAAGATACATATGTAGGAAGAGGGAGGATCTACAAATTTAAAGAACATACTATATGAGAATTTAAGTTGCAATTTAGAGGTCATAAAAATGTATTCGTAAGTTTAATTTTTTTTTTCTTTTTAATATGATAATATATTTTATAGAATATTTGATAATCGACATCACAATCTAGTTATAGTTACTCAGCCAAGATGAGTAGAACTTCCGAGTGTGGTGAGGTTTTCTCTAACTTGATACAGCACTGGTGACAGTCGTGGGAAAATTGTAATTTGCATATGGTTTCCAATGATTTTTTAGCACCATTATCCGGTCTTTATCAGTGAAGTTAGATGATTTCACATAATTTGAAATATCTGCAGCCAGAATTTCAGACAAACACGACCTGGGATCGAAGTCGGCACCTCATATTTACCAGCTTTTAGAACAGAACTTCTCGGTCACTGGCGGGGTTAAACTACTCCATGCGTCTTTCACGTACACTCTCATGGGAAATCACAAAAAAGTTTCCCTTTTTGGCCCACACACAATTTTTATTCAATAAAGCAGTATATTTTCATTTTTTTCTTCTAAACATTGTTATAATAACATATAATACATAAACATTGTTGTCAGTCCCAGATGGGGGCCGAGGAGGCCTCGGCCCCCACTGTGGGTGCGCCACCGGTATCAGCTAAATTTATCAAATCGAATTTTACAAATATTATCTTTGTAGAACTTTGTTATTATTATTGTTGTTATTATTATTATTATTTTAACTGTGTATATTTTTAAGGTTAAGATAAAAGTAAGATCATGTCATATATTATTTCCTATTGTATAAGAAATTCAACTTTTAACTATAACAAACTTTTATATTAAACTATTTGAAACAACTCAGACAGTTTAATTTCCGAATATACTATTATAGGGTTTATGGAATTCTGGCAGTAAAAAATTAAAATAAAATTGGTAATGTTCTAAAGATAAAAAAGATTCTCAGCATCCATAAAAGAACCAGTTGGAACATTCTAAAATAATTACCGCCATTTTCCAGCTTTTACTTTTTTTATATTTTTAACCAGAAATACTTAAATAAATATTATTCGACAGTAAACATTTATTTTATGGTTGAACAATTCTACTTAAAACTTATACGCTACAAAAACAACATTCCTATTACTTATCTCGTGACCGCATCTCTCGTAATAACATTAGCTTTATAACGTGTAACGATATTATTATAAAAATATCACCCTTGGAATCCCATCAAAGATAGGGCGAGAAAGCCAAAATTGTTTAGTTTAAGAAAAAAGGGGTTATATTCTCAAAAAAACGTTGCGAAAACTGTATTTAAGAAATGGATATTGACTTTATGGCCTTTTTCCATAATATTACTCTCTAGCGATAAAGAACATACATTTCAAAGTTGACAGGATTTATAAGTGTATGCTGCAGATAAATTGAGCCGATTTTCGCTTTCTTAGGCATATGTTTGGAGATCGTGTGTTATATAAGATTAAAAAAGGGGGGCAAACGCTCTTTGGTACACATTTATTCTTTCGATTTTATACAGCATATCTGAAAAATATTGATATATGAGCTGTCTACATTTTTATGCTAAATATGCATAGATAAAGGGAACTAAAAAAGTTCCAGCATCAGTTACATCAAAACATGTACAACTTTACAGAATACACGATTTTTTTTCATTTTTTTTTAAGTTTTGAAAAATAAACTGATTATTTTTAAAATGTCAATGCTGCATTTGAAAATCTTAAAGATTCTAAAAGTTATTTCATTCTGGTAAAGTAATATATATAATATGTAAAAGCATTTTTTGCAAAATAGTTTGTAATGATAAACCAGTTTAATAATATATTTCATATTTAAATATCAAGTCTTATTACTTATTTAAAAAATTATATATATACATATATTAAACACATAAACATTTACTGCAAAATAATTTTTAATGATAAATCAATTTAATAATATAATTCATATTTAAATATCAAATCTTAATACTTATTTTAAAAAAATTTCATAAGTGTTTTTTTGTATGATAAATTGAAATTTTTTGCAGATTTATTTATTAATCATATCTTTGTATAAGAAAATATTTTCAATCATTGAGTTGTATTCTCCACACTTGTTGGATATAAAAAATATATGTAACATATATCCCTTTTGTTTTTGTGTCTATTACCTCTTTAAATTATTTTCCATTCTTCTAATAATTTGTAATGATAAATCAATTTAATAATATATTTCGTATTTAAATATCAAACCTTATTACTTATTTGAAAAATCTGGAGTGACTCCACTCGACTTTCCGAACATTGAGTAATTAACAGTTTTGTAGATAAAGTAAAGAAAGAGGAGTTGTTAAACAAACAAAAGAGAGAAAACCATAATAGAGTGTTTGAGTATTTTTCTCCATCTATTACACGATGTTTTATTTAACGCTACTGAACTTTGAGCCCATAGATCATAATGATAAAGAATTTTTCGTTGTGTCCCTGTAAAAACCTATAAATGCTAAATTCACCAAAATGCTTATAGTTAGTGCAACAGTGATTTATAATACTCATATAAATTTTCAGCTCAATTCAATAAGGCGTTTAGATGCTATCGTACTTTTAAAAATTTAGTCCCATAGGCCATAATGATAAAGAATTTTCCTTTGTGTCCCTGTAAAAAAACTGTAAGTGCTAGATTCACCAAAGTCTATACAGTTAGTTCAACTGTGATCTATAACATGTGTACAAATTTTTTGCTCAGATTAATAAGGCGTTTAGGCGCTATCACACTTTTAAAAATTTGGCCCCATAGGCATAATGATAAAGAATTTTTCTTTGTGTCCCTGTAAAAAAACTATAAGTGCTAGATTCTCCAAAATTTATACAGATTGAGTATTTGTGACCTATAATATGTGTATAAATTTTTTGCTAATTGAATAAGGCGTTTAGATGCTATCGCACTTTTAAGATTTTGCTCCCATAGGCCATAATGATAAAGAATTTTTCTTTGTGTCCCTGTAAAAAAACTATAAGTGCTAGATTCACCAAAATCTATAGGGTTCGTACTATGGTGACTTACAATATACGTACCAACTTTCAGCTTATTCGAACAAAGCGTTTAGACGCTAGCGTGTTCACTCACAGACATACACACATACATACACACATACATACACACATACATACACACACACATACATACATCATCGTAAAAATAGTGAAAACGGACTCGTTGGACTTCGAAACGTATAGAAACATTAAAATCTCGAATTCGGATTTTTGACATGATTACAATACTTTCCTCACTATAGTGTTCGAAAGTAAAAATTATATGCATACATATATATACATATATATATATATATATATTATACATATAAACATTTATTGCAAAATGATTTTTAATGATAAATTAATTTAATAATATAGTTCATATTTAAATATCAAATATTAATGCTTATTTTTAAAAATATTTCGCAAGAGATTTTTTGTATGATAAATTGAAATTTTTTGCAGATTTGTTTACTAATCATATCTTTGTATAAGAAAATATTTTCAATCATTGAGTTGTATTCTCCACACTTGTTGGATATAAAAAATATATGTAACATATATCCCTTTTGTTTTTGTGTCTATTACCTCTTTAAATTAATTTCCATTCTTCTAATAATTTGTAATGATAAATCAATTTAATAATATATTTCGTATTTAAATATCAAACCTTATTACTTATTTAAAAAATTATATGCATACATACATATACATATATATATATATATATATATATATATATATATATATATATATATATACATATTATACATATAAACATTTATTGCAAAATGATTTTTAATGATAAATTAATTTAATAATATAATTCATATTTAAATATCAAATATTAATGCTTATTTTTAAAAAAAATTTCGCAAGAGATTTTTTGTATGATAAATTGAAATTTTTTGCAGATTTGTTTACTAATCATATCTTCGTATAAGAAAATATTTTCAATCATTGATTTGTATTCTCCACACTTGATGGATATAAAAAATATATGTAACATATATCCCTTTTGTTTTTGTGTATATTACCTCTTTAAATTATTTTCCATTCTTCTATTTTTTGGTCCCAAATTTCAAATAAACGTGTAAAGCAAGCTGAATTATTCGACATTTATATTAAATATAAAACCTTGAATATTCTGTTAATGCTCGTCTTGACAAAATACTTGTGAGATAGCATATAATTACTTAATTCATTAACATGTGTGTAAATGTTATCGTATAAATATACCAATTATCATTTTCCACGTAAAATTGAAAGGTCTGCTTTAATTAAAAGAGTCTGTGTGAAAACGTTAAAGTATAGATTTGTTGTACAATATTCCAAGAACTCAATAGAAAACAGAGGCACATGGAATCATCTTTACAAAAGATAAATTTTATTCCTGAACTTATCAATTGTATTTAAAAAGCAGAGGTTATAAATTATTTGATAAATTGTAAAATAAACGCATAAGAATCCAAGTTCACGATGGCTAATAGAGAGTGATGTGAGGTGGAGGTATTTACTAGAGCGAAGAGATCGAGAACTTTTTACTTCACTGGCAAGCGAGGAAGCGTGTATCTTATTTAGCGTGAATGTTTTTCTCACATTACACAAACTGTAACAATTTTAGTCAAGGCAAAAGATAATTTTGTATTCATGAAAATCATTTACATTGTCATATTTAAAACGTTATTGGCAAGCAAATGTTACGAAGTTGACCTTTACATATTCCATGGAAAGATAACAACGATAATTTTATGGCGTTCATGCAAAGTTTTGTACTTATTACTTTTAAATGCCAGTTCTGTGGTGTTCTTTTATAACATGTGAATGATAGTTTCTCAAACTTCTCTGTAACGAACAATATGTGGTTAGACTTTCCCGTTAAAGGAAATAATGGAAATTAATTTTAAAGTTTCCAGAAAACAATAAAGTTTACAATCTTTCGATATGAAATAATCTTATGTTTTTGCACTGAATATGAGAATAAAAGGACCTTTATTACTACTTATTATGATAAAGAATTAATCTGTCAGACATCTGGATAAAATATCTTGAAATTCTCTCACCACAATAAAGATTCAGTTTTAATCACAAGAGAGGTACAATGCTTTATTGAATGACTTAGATTTCAATATAATGATCATTTTTTTTTTTTCAGATAGAACATATCAAATGAACAAAAATTAACTTAATATTTAGACCCAAGGTCGTAGGTAAGGGGAAGCTTAGGGGATCAAACACCGCCCAAAATTTTGCAGATTTGTTGAACGTTTTTGAGTTAAATTTCATTTTTTATTCTCAATATTATGTACTAAAGTGTTAACCCCCTCGGAAAATGTTTTCTGGCTCTAAGGTCTTATTCAGATCTTTAAAAATTTACAAAATTCATTCACCTCTCATACGAATAAATGAAATTTTCTTTCTAGTGAATATTAAGTTTAACATAATAATGATATTTAATTTGTGTTCTTTCAAACAATCGTTAAAAAGAATAATTTGTTGATAAATTTAATAAAAACAATAAATGTATTATTTACTATATCACAAATGCAATCAATTGTATCATGTACGATGTTAGACTCTATCTTTTTCCGAATATAACATCTGAACAGTAAATGCCTTGGACGTTTCTATCTCATCATAACTATTCGAATAGCATTCTATGACAGAATTGTCTATTTCTTCCTAAATGTTTTGTTATATAACTTTAAATGAACGTGTGACCTAATTAAGACACTGTGAATATATGCTGTTCAATAATGTACATTTTGTTGTGCCCATGTAACCGATGAGTAGTGAGTGTCTGGAGAAATATAAATTAAATGTTTAAAGATTGTCTAGATATTTGTTTTCAGCTTTTCAGCATGTCAAAGACAGTTCAAGTATTACAGAGTTTTCAAGTTCCTTAATTTATTCCTGAGAACTTTTAGCCCCGCTTTTATTTCACACTACTTAATCTATAGAATATTTTTCTATGGTATAAAAGTACGATAAAATAACAAAAATTAGGCTTATAAAAAAAGTGGAATGAAAGAAAAAGGCGTGGCTAAAACTGCTCCGAAATAAATTAATGAACTTGGCAACTCCGGAATTAAATTCTTTGTACAGTCATAAAAAAAGACTAATTTCGCAGTGAATTACTGTTAAATATGCGGCATGTGCAGATTAGTTAGTAATTCAATATTTACATTTTGCTTAGGGGTCGTTTACATATTAAAGTTTGCACCAACTTCATTTTTTTTTTTTTTTTTTTTTTTTTTTTTTTTTTTTTATAGTAACACCCATTTTTCACTCTATATTTAAATTTATGAGATCAAGGTGATTCAGAAAACGGTACAGTTTATATACTTTCAATTAATTCTTTATAGACTTACAAACGAAAGTGTATTAGGGGGTTCATCATTACATTTAAAAAAAATTACAATATATGACACAGAAAAGTATTACTTCCATTCATAATAATCAGAAGAAAACGTATAACAGTTTTAAATACACTGTTAAACATTTTATTTCAAACATGAACCACTATATGGAGTAATTTATAATGTAGAAATCCAGAAAAAAAAAGCTAAAAATCCATAGAAATTGCATGGGATGTAAACGAAAAAAAACTCACAATATTAAGTGCGAAAAAAAAAGGCTAACACTGAAAGGAATAAAATGACAAAATTGACTAGAAAAAGACATCGAAGGGCAGGAACTGGTGGGCTGGGGCGTTAAAGCTATCGTGCAGGTTTAATACGACTCACCTGTACTTACCTGTTTTCGCCTGGAGAAGTGCTATGCTTTTTTTTCGACCCGAAACAATTGTTGTGCGTTTTTGCATTTGGTGGTCTTTATTCACAAACTTATCTTCCTTCATTATTCAATTACTTTCTTTTAATTGTCAGCATAAGCCCATCATAGTAGGGGAAAAAATTTACATATTCGGATAATGAAAAAAAAAAAATCTATTGTACCCCTTTTTGCTACAGCATTCAAAGTCATTTCAAAATACTATAAGCGGAATACGGAGAAGCAATACCATAAAATGGTACAACCTCACTTTTAAGTTTTCTACTTCTTGCGATTGAATTTAAGTTGCACAAAACTTGGAGCTACCATACATCCACTCACAAGGGAAGCATGAATCAGTAAAATTTCTATTGAAAGCAAACCAAGCTCAAATTAAAGAGCGTGATCGAAAGCACAGGGTAAAGTGCAAATTTTCTGCAACAACTCACCCATTGGCCAAGATAAAATCCTAAAAAATTTAGCCCCTTTTATCAAAATTAACGAAACAGATTTAGCTCGCAAGAATGTTTTAGACTAGAAAATGGAAGGTCTTCTGTTTGACCCCCGTCTTGGCTGAATTGTTTCTTTCTTCTTCTTCTTCTTTCTTTCTTTCTTTTTATCCCCCTATTTAAAACATAATACTAATATTTCGTTCAATATAAAATTATTAAATAATGGCAAACGGTCAAACCATCGGGTGGTTCCAGCTACTTCAGTACCAAGATTTAGTTCAAACTAACAACAAATTTTTAACAGTGTATAAAATAAACTAAAGTAATTAAAGGAAATGATGTGTGGGTCTAAATGTACTTGAATTAATATTTTAATTCTTATTTATACAAGGTATAGATGACACAAATGACAAAAAGCGATGGCCCCCTAACAGCAGTAAGAAATGAAATATCACTGTAACTCGAAAAATAATGATAGAAATGAGCTAAGAAAAATTTGGAAACCCATATTTTTGTTGATGCATGTTCATTCGTGCAAAACTTAATATAGGTCATATATTTATAATTTTTTTGGAATATTAATTTATTAATATTTTTTATAATTAATAAAATGCTTTGTAATTAAAAATATGCGTGAAATATGTTTGGGTAACTTCATTCTAACGCATGAAAAATGAAATTTGCATATAATATATTTACGGGAAGATATGAATTAATGTTTGTCACATTCATTCAACATTAAGATCCCCATATTTTGTTAGTTTATAGCTCTATGAAAAATTGAGAGAAATATACATATAATACTTTACTTTCTGGGCTGAGTTGATCCAAACAATCCAAAACAACTATCAAAAATGGGTGTTCCAATTGGAAAAAATGAAGTTCTTGCAGGTATTAATGTGTAGACGACCCCTTAAGCAAAATCTAAGTATGTCATTACAAGCTAGGCATTATTACTAATCGATCGACACCAACCGCATACTTATGCGAGAATTTTCGAAAAAATTACTCGAAAGATGCGGTTTTTATTTATTTATTTTTTATGATTATACACTAAGCAAAATATTTTTTTTTTTGTACTCGCTAGATGTATATTGCAGGCTCCTTATTAGAGACTGTAAATCGTATGATTGAGCTTCTTATTTTATATGATTTCTTATTGATGTTGTTAAAAAAATAATAATAATAGTCTATACTCACAGCTTTAGTAAGTTGTAAATTTTCTTATTTTAATACACTAATATCATGAACAGTCCATTCAAATGATAAAATAGAAAAAATATATTAAAAAAACAACAGTAAAAATTTATTATTTCAAATATTCTTATTACAAGATATCTGTTAATATCAAGAATACCAAAGTTAATGCCAAATATTATATCATCATGTATATTGTTATTCATTTTAATAATTTTAGCGCGATAGCTTATATGGTATGGGTCAAAGAAGAACTCTGCTACAGCATAAATAATATATATACATATATATATATATATATATATATATATATATATATATATATATATATATATATATTTTAAATGCCAAGGAAGAAATAAGTATTGACTTCTGCGACAAATTCACTTTCCTCGACAAAGATTTGTAATGCATCTGATTGCGCAGTACATCAGAAGGTAGTGTTTAGGCATTTTCTTATAATCCGAAACTAAAGCGTAACAATAATTGTTTAGAAAGGGAAGAGAATAGTCAATGGCTCTTATAAATTGAATTTCCTTTTAGTAATAGGAAACGTATGTTATCTTTCTTGGATTAAACGGAATGAAATTTGATACAATACATTGCAATAACCGTAATTGAAAAACGTGGTCTTAATGTTGAATGATCGTTTTCAATAATAATAAGTTGAATTTTAAGATCAGATAAAAATTTAAAAAATAACAAAAGCTTTTCAAACCGTGTAAGAAAAGCAACCGAAGCCAATTTTTGTTTCTTAAGTAGTAGATATATTTTTTACAAATTTAATTTAGAACGGTTAGATTTTTTTTTTTTTTCTATTTTTTCACACAAAGATAAATGATAACTGTGTTGCGTTCCGCAACAACGGTTGCATATTAATTTCTCAACATTTCTTTAGCACGTTTCCATTCTATATACAATATTGATTATGTCATTATATTTTTTTTATTTCCTTATATTATCTACTGTGAAATACTTGGGGAAAAAAACAAACAATAAACGTGGCATTTTTCTAAAAGAACACTGAAATATGAGATATCATTTAAGATTACCAAAAATTTTCTTTAACAAATTTCTTCTTTTTTGCGAATTTTATCGAAATATTCAAATCATTTTATAAAATTATTTAATATTTTCATCTAATTATCTTTTCTTTACCATAAACTTTATGAGCTTATCTCTAAGCATTAAGAATAACTAATTTTTTTTTATAATTTCCTTATATTATCTACTGTGAAATACTTAGGGGGAAAAAAAAACAATAAACGTGGCATTTTTCTAAAAGAACACTGAAATATAAGATATCATTTAAGATTACCAAAAAATTGATGGATAATTTTTCTTTGACATTTTTCTTCTTTTCTGCGAATTTTATTGGAAAAATTCAAATAAATCATTTTATAAAATAATTTAATATTTTCATCTAATTATCTTTTCTTTACCATAAACCTTATGAGCTTATCTCTAAGCATTAAGAACAACTTTTTTACATTTTCGTGCAGGGTCTTGAAAATACCTAAATCTCATTTTTTATGAATTCTTAGATTTAAAAGCCAATACGTTGGTTATATTGAAGGTGTTGTGAAATATTATCAATAAAAGTTTCACAAAAAAAAAAAAAAAAAAAAAAAAAAAGAAAAAAAAATGGAGGGGGGGGGGTATAAAATGACACTTTTGATAGATATTGATAGATTCAATTTAAATTGTGTATTTTATGTTTATATATATTTAAACAATTTAATGTATCAAAATCTAAGTATATGTATCAATCCTACATTTTAAAATATTTCACAAAAAAAAAAAAAAAAAAAAAAAAAAAATATATATATATATATACATGTACACTGACAGTAGTTAGAAACAAAAAGAGTAGCTTAAAATTAAAACTTTGTGAACGTTACAGCTCATATTTGAAAAAAAAAAAAAAAAAATTACTTTATTGCATGAACACATCACACGGAAAGTTTTCAATACAGCATAAAAATCTATTTGTATGTACCTGAATTTATATTACTATTTTTACTTTGTTGGATATTCAAAGTAATGGAAAAAAAATAATATTATGACTTTTCCTATCAGAAAAATAAAAATTAAAGTATCCTTCATAAAACTACTTAAACAACATTATTATTATTATTATTATTATTATTATTATTATTATTATTTTGTCCTTGAAAAGTTTATTGTAAAAAATGAAATAGATCATTGTACGAGCTTCATGAACATTGTCACACATTTATCTTTCTTTTTCTACATAAACCCTGTGGGCTTATCTCTATAGAAGGTACTAAGAATAGCCTATAAATTTGTACGCAAGGTCTTAAAAATGTCTAACGCTCAGTTTTTATGGATCCACGGATGAGGAAACCAATAGTTTGTATATGTGATGAAAAACCCATCAAAGAGGCTCAAAAACAGATTGAGGGGAAAGTTATATTAAAGGTATTGTAAAATATTATCAATAATTTTTTTACAAGAAAAAGTATTAGTGATAACTATTGAGTTTTTTTTTTTTTTTTTTTTTTTTTTTTAATTATGTATTTTATGTTAATACATAAATAAACAGTTTTACATACATCGGTAAAACTATACATTCTTGTGATAATCACAATTAATTGCATAACTTGCATTATTAATCAAACAAATATTATACTAGGATATACTTTAGTGCATGCGAATATATCCTCTTTTCACATTTCGACACAGCATCTAGTTTCCATCAGGGTCCGGAAAGCTTGACGATATACAGCTCGTGTAATTTTCTCAAATGTAGTTATAATCTATTTTTTAGGCTGTTTAGGGCTTCTTGTTAACACCTGTTACACCTTGAATTTTATAAATCCCCATGCAAAGAAATCTTTGGTGTGTGTGTAGGTGGGTAAATCTGGTGATCGTTTAAACCTCGTTCTTGGCGAATACCGATTAATTATCTGCGCTGGAGCAATCTTGGAAAGTACTGGTAGGTATTGAATAAAAAATTCTCTTAATTTGGCTACACTGCCACCCCATTTCACCTTCTTTGTTCGATATTACCTCAAACACACTTTCCAAGATTGCTCCAGCGCAGATAATTAATCGGTATTCTCCAAGAACGAGGTTTAAACGATCACCAGATTTACCCACCTACACACACACCAAAGATTTCTTTGCATGGGGATTTATAAAATTCAAGGTGTAACAGGTGTTAACAAGAAGCCCTAAACAGCCTAAAAAATAGATTATAACTACATTTGAGAAAATTACACGAGCTGTATATCGTCAAGCTTTCCGGACCCTGATGGAAACTAGATGCTGTGTCGAAATGTGAAAAGAGGATATATTCGCATGTACTTAATATCGAACAAAGAAGGTGAAATGGGGTGGCAGTGTAGCCAAATTAAGAGAATTTTTTATTCAATACCTACCAGTAACTTTTTATTGTAACGGTTGCCTAATCACTTTGAATATTAATCCTCTAATATGTGTAGCCAATATCACTCCTCAAAATCATTTGTGACTATTGAATAAAAAAGTCACTAAAGTTGGCAACACTGTGCGATAGTGTTCCATCCTGTTGGAAGACAATGGTGTCCATAATCCCATCATTTCTCAATTGTAGCTCCAAGAATTGTTCTAATATAACAGAGGTACGTACATTTTACCAGTAATCGTCTCCTCCGCAAATATAAATGGCCTGCAGACCATTGACTTCGTGAATTCCATCCACACATTAATTTTGGGTGTGACCCGTTGAAACTCTTGGATGTGCATTAGACTGCTCGTTATTTACAAATGTGTCTGTTCACATTGTGGAATGTAGCTGGGTACTGCACCGAGATGTGCAAAGGAGGCACGTTGAAATGTGCTAGTTTGGTATGTGTTTGTCTAATAATGTAATTTATGTAATATAATGTACTTATCACAAGAATGTATAGTTATTTTATAATCCACCTGTATTAAAATCTAACTATATATTCAAATACTTTTAAAAATTGCGGAAGAAATGAATGTACATGTGTGTACCGACAGCAGCATGTTCTGTATATGCAATATAATTTAAATAGGTGGGTTTGTAATCAAACAAACACACGTCACACACATAAAATATGAAAAAATACTGAAAATAAGTATAGAATTCATGTTAATCTGAGTTTTACGCTGCAGAAAATATATGTCTTACATTTATCAAAAATAATTAATTCAGAGCATAAGGAGAATTTACATTTAAGATGCGCATATACATATTTCTTATATTTTAATTATCGTATGTTAAAAGTGAAAGAAATAAACAATAAATTTCACGTTCTTCCATGAGAACACTGAATTATTTTAAAGTACTATTTTTAAAACTATATCTTAATATATATATATATATATTGTGACTTTATTTTTCTCCTTTTCGAAATGTTTATTGGAAAAAAGAAATGAAGTAGATCATTGTATCAAATTTATAAACATTGTCATACATTTTTTTTCCTACTTTCTTTTTAAAAACCTTGTGAACTAATCTCTATAGAAAGTAATAAGAATAACCTATAAATTTGCACGCAGAATCTTAAAAATATCTAAAGCTCTGTTTTTATGGATCCTTGGATGCGGAGACCAATAGTTTCCATATGTGATGAAAAGCCCATCAAACAGGCTCAAAAATAGATTGAGGGAAAAGTTGTATTGAAGGTGTTTTGAAATATTACCAATAAAAATTTTATAAGAAAGGGTATAAAGTTATATTTTTGATAGCTATTGATTTTTTTACAATTTAAATTATATATTTTATGTTTATACATAATAAAACATTTTAGTGTGTCAGCATATAAAGGTAAGGACAAATACATTGAAAAATGTATCTGCACTTACAGTATACGCTCAAAAAATATGTGAAAGAATGCAGAAAAAAAATGTGTACATATTTTTCTAAACTATTCACTAAGTAAACATATGTTTTGACTGTTACACATTTAAGATAATAATAATAAATATTTTACTGCTACATTTACAATTCAATTGTATATATACTGTATTTCTAACTTTAATGTTCGTACGAGTTGTTTATACGTACATCGCTTCAAATTATACATTGTCTTCAATATATTGGGATAAGTGGGGTTAGTGTAACTCCGGTGTAAGTGTAACCTTGGTTTTTAACTCAACTTTTACTGATAAGTTAAATTTAGACTTAATATTCATCACATATATTTGTTTGAAACTTTCTTTGATATTTAGCCTTAGGAAACCAAATCAAACAGTGATTTGTTTTAGAAGTTGGAGAAATTCCTTACTTTTCCCTCTTTGACAGAGTACTCGTCTTAAAATTTGAAGTTTTGCTATTGCTGTACTTGAGAATTAAACTCCACAGTATTTGATAAGGAAACGAAGTTTTGTATAAAATTTTAAATGTAAGTTAAGTTTTGTTCTTTATTTATTTATTTATTTTTTTTTTTTTTTTTTTTTGGCATGTTACTTGCTGTTACACTTTCGCCAGAACAAACGTAATAAAGGTATACTCTTGTCCCAAGCACCTCGATTGCATCACTCACATTTTTTTCTTCCTCCTTTGAAGCTGTCTTAGTTTTTTGGTTTGTTACTTGCTGTTACACTTTCGCCAGAACAAATGTAATAAAGGAGTACTCTTGTCCCAAGCACCTCGATTGCATCACTCACATTTTTTTCTTCCTGCTTTGAAGCTGTCTTAGTTTTTTGCTTTGTTACTTGCTGTTACACTTTCGCCAGAACAAATGTAACAAAGGTGTACTCTTGTCCCAAGCACCTCGATTGCATCACTCACTTTTTTTCTTCCTCTTTTGAAGCTGTCTTAGTTTTTTGGTTTGTTACTTGCTGTTACACTTTCGCCAGAACAAATGTAATAAAAACTCTTGTCCCAAGCTCCTCGATTGCATCACTCACATTTTTTTCTTCCTGCTTTGAAGCTGTCTTGATTTTTTGGTTTGTTATTTGCTGTTACACTTTCGCCAGAACAAATGTAACAAAGGTGTACTCTTGTTCCCAGCACCTCGATTGCATCACTCACATTTTTTTCTTCCTTCTTTGAAACTGTCTTTTAATTTTGTTGATACCCAATATTCTGATCTTTGTTGTTATTGTTGTTGTTGTTGTTAGAGTGTTAAAAAGTTTATGATCTCAAGTGATAGTTGAAGGCATGAGAAAAAATCTGCAATTCTGCAACAATTTTAAATATTTTAAAAATTCAATAAGTCTCAGATTTATGAAGGTATTTACTATTCGGAAACTTAACTTATCTATCTCTTAATGTACTGGTTATATTTGGCCAAGAGTACACTTATCCCAAACCATGAAGTGTGTAGAACTATAAGACCCAAAATATTTATCATTTGTTATCTTTAAATTGCACATTGTTAAATTATAATAAGCTAATATTTTTTAAAAATCAATTAATTGTAGCTTATGCCCAAAAGTTTCCATGAGTGTAAATATAATAGCAACTGAGACAATGAGCTCAATGTCAAAATATGCAAAACTTGTTTCTCTTATCCCATCTCAATCTACAATACATTAATGTATATTTTATGGAAAACTAGATAATATGAGGTGCAATTCGTTTAGAGTATTATTATTATTATTATTATGTTAGAAACTAGAGGTATTAACTATTTTATTAATTTTAAATTATATTATTGTTTCTCTGTCCATTTAAAAGAACCATGAAATTTACGGCATATTTACAACTTTTTTACGAAATTCTTTTACATGTGTACATATTTTATTCATTCAAGAATATGAGAAATTGCTAATAATAAAATACATTATTTATTCATAGGTATTTTTCCAAGTTGTAATAGTTATCGTATTGAGATATTATATTTTAAATTCATTTTAGATTTATTATTTGTATTTACCATGAAATTTCTATAATAAACACAAACATTAACCTTTAAATTTTCATATACTTGAGAAGGAAAGGAAAAATAACAATAATAATTTTAAAGATTTACATGTTTAATAATTCATGAAATTATTTACTACTAAAGACCATTTTTAAATGTAATGTTATTGATAATATATTGCGATCTCGACATACCACTGCCCATTGGACATTTTATTATACGGAAGCAAAACCCTTGTAAAACACTTTTTTACGTTTATGGCAACGAAGTTTTCTTAGAAAATTGAAAAAAAATTAGATGAGAGAAAATCTTGTTTTCGAATTTATATTTAAAAAAATTTCTAATTCTTAAGAATAATTGCAAATTTCTTAAAAAAAAAAAAAAAAAAAAAAAAAAAATCTGCATTCCAATGGTTGTAATCTGAAATCAGATGTCTATTTTACAGATTTTTTTTTTTTTATAACAATTTGAGGATTTTACTATATGAATACAGCAAATCGATCATTGATTGTTCATTAGCTATATGATATGCAATATTTAAAACAACTTAATTATGTAAATTTGGATATTATTCAAACAATATTCCACCATGCTTCTGAAAGTATAGTTTTGTATACATTATCCATAAACATTAATTTAGTTGGAAATCCACATGCTTTATGATCATCCAAATGCAACTCCATCTGAACACGGAATTAACAATTTATTCTGTAAATAACCCAACGTCAAATGTCAATGCTTGCACTCAAATAACTATAGCTATGTCTCTCACACATGCATATACATGGCTGGCTAAGCTTGAATGAATATGTCTTTGATCAAACGACATATGAAATGTAGACTCTAATATGAATCTAAGAGGTATAATGGCCAATCAATGTACATATGCCTAACGACAGATGTCAGAGGGTTCCGAGATAGAAATTATTCCATATTACACTAAAGTATGTTTACGTAAATAAATGATACAAATATCATACTTTAGAATTGATGATCATAAGCTCGGATTCATAAAATAAACAAATAAATTAAGATGCATGCACGCATGCTGATAAAAACAGTGAGAGATTTACGATAGCTTACTAAATGCGATGTATATGCTTAATGAATTCATAATACTCTGTAAAATCATCACTACTTAACTGCAACATGTGATCTGCAGTTTAATGTGAATACAAACACTAAACTATATTTAAAAAAAAAAAAAAAAAAATCAAACAGATTTCATATTAACGTAAACAAAAAATTAAGGTACATTTCCGCAATTAAAAAAAAGGGGGGTGTTTAAAATTTACGATATAAAATGTGATGAATATGTCATCGAATTCATAACTTCAATAATCTATAAATTACAGTATATAATGTGCAGAGTGGCCAGAAATACTAAAGTATGTTTACATAAACAAGTCACACAGATATCGTACTAATGTAAACTAAAAAATTATGCTAAGTTCACGCAATTTTTAGAGAACAAATTTGTCTGAATTTACTATATGAAATATGATAAGTATATTAACAAATTCATAACTGTAATAATCTATAAAATCTTCATTACATAACTGCAATATGTGATGTGTAGTGCAGTGTGCATACAAACACTAAGGTATGATTATATATCTCAATCATACAGATATCATGCTAACTTAAACAAAAGAAAAATTAAGGTACATTCACACAATTTTTATTGAAAAATTAAGTTTAAATTTACGATATTAAGTGTCATTGCTAATAAATTCATAACTGCAATCATCTGTAAAATCTTCATCGTAAAAATACAACAAGTTACACTCAAAAATACTATTGGGAAATGCCACTTCATATATAAATTCATTTCTGTTTTATAAACAGAATTCAAAAATTGTTTCCTTCATGATTAAATAATAATCTTGATATATGTGTAGTATAATATAGACATACGATAAATATCATAAACATATGTGCATGTTACAGAAAATAAACTTTTTTATAGGTTCGAAGTTATAAAGTCTAAAAACGAAATATATGTGTGTTAAATTTCACCTAACAGAAATCCTTCCACACTGTATTCCCGCCTTTTTTTTTTTTTTTTTTTTCTTTTTTCTGAGTAAGAGTACTTCTTGATTATTTTTAAATAATAATTATGATGTGTTTTTAAATTTAGAGGTTTTTTTAACAGAATTCTTGCACTTAATCATTCAACACAAAGTTTTCATTTTTGTCTGTAGTCATAATGTATTATTAAATCATAACAATTTTCAAAAACACATTTAAAAGTATGCTGTAAGTTTTTTAATTAATTAATTTTTTATTTATTTATTTATTTATTTTTTATTTTTTAGGAAAAAAGCAATATCTTTGTTTTGATATATCACAGATTCATGGTTCAACCATCCGTCATTTAAAAAACATTGACGATCTCTTTTGAAAAAAAAAAAAAAAAATGTTTATAATTATTAGCAGAGGAAAGTATTTCCCGAGGGAGAGAAAGGAACACGATGGTTTTACCTATACAAATCCTAGTACTTTTACACTGGTTATACTTTTATTCTTGTTGATTATTGCTATTAAAATTAATCGCTTAAAATTAAATCACTTCGGAGCCAGTGACTCGGCGAAATTTTAGGTCGGTTTAGTTTTGTGTCGACATGATGCTGCAACGAAGGAATTAAGTTGTGAGATGTAGATGAATTGGAAACGATTTTGAAAGTTAGGTTGAAAGGAAGAGAAAGGAAGTTGGTAGAAAGAAGTATAAGATGGAGATGGTTTTCGTAAAAGGGGTAGAGTATTGGAGTCTTGTCCAACGTTTGTCTAAGACAACGGCTAAGTAGTAGAGTGTGGAGAGAGTTATATTTCAGTTGTTGAGATTAAGTGATACTTAAGTTAAGCAGTTTGATAAGTGTTGTGGTGCTTGACTGCGAGTATTCGTAAACGGAAAACTGATTCGGCCGGGTATCCACAAATCTTTTGGAAAGTAACGGTATCTACGTAAAGGAGTGCATCCGTCTAACTTCCGCTATTCTGGGGCGAGATATTTCAAATTATTTAAATTAATAATTATACATTTATTTGATAAAGAATTTAAATCCGCTGACTGAGCTACGTATTCCATATCATCTTCCCATTATTCTAGCTAAATAAACCCTTAGTTTTATTTATATATATCTGAGTCGCTGTGCTAATTTCATATTTAATACTTAAGTAGTTAAAATAATGATTGAGATAAGATTGCGTCAACGCAAACCTCACAAGTTTTGTACTTTAGTTTACACGCAATTTCATACTATTTCCGATGAAATGATCCCCATAATGCAAATGCATATGAAATATTGCTTTATTCTGCTATGTTAAGAAAATTTTATATTTCGAATAACTTACGAAAGAAAAAACGGTCTGATATCTTTACGATGAAATTATCCTTAAAAATGAACTTTTATTACAAGTTACGAAATTCGTAAATTTCAAATAACTTACGAAGTTTCCAAAACTGAATTTTCATTTTTAATTATGTTCGTGCCAGCATTATAACTGATATTTGAAAAATGGTCTTACATTTTTACATTAAAAATATTCATGCTAATGCACGTTTAAGCGAAAATTGGACCTATTTTCCTATGTTAAGATAATCATAAATTTCAAATAATTCATGAAGTTTTTATATTAGAATATTAAAAATCGATAGAGTTATTGACAGTATCATAATTAATATTTTAAAATTGGTCCGACCTCTCGGTAGTCATTTGTTTTTGAGATATCACGTACACAATCTACAAACTACCACATTAACACATTAACAGACATCCTACAGACATATCAATTCTGTTATTTTCGAATTTTTCATACCTCACAACGTGTAAAAGAAGTCAAAAAATTGCGATCAAAAACTTTCACAAATACCTAAATTTTCCTTTTCTGTAGTAGAATGTCGTATTTATATCCCAAAATCTAAGAGAGATTAAAAGAAACACTTTTGAGTTTATGAATTTTAACGTCTCTTTTTACGTCTTGAAATAAAAATGGGTAAATAAAATTAAATTAAGAAAGAAGATTTGTATTTCTTTTTTAATTCAAAAATACAAATATTTTCTTTGCGGCAATTATCTTTCTGAATTTAACTTATGTTTTTACAACTTTTTCAAAGGTAAGGAACATTTGGTATTTTTTAATGTTACGTTATGAATATTTTCTGATATATTAAAGAATAATTTCATGCTAAATCCTTCATGAAAACTTAAACATTTTGTAATATATATGTCTTTCCAAGCATTGCAAAAACTTTCTGAAATAAAACTTTTAAAACTTCAATAACGACTTATAAGAAATTTTCAATTACGTATTATTTAAATCTTTAAAAAATATATATTCTTTATAATTAAAATGATGTTCAAGCGTTTAATAAAAACTTTTATGAAGCAAATATAAAAAGACAGAAAAATGAAACTATAAGAAAATTTTAAAATCATTGAAAACTATTCTTTAAAAAAAGAAAAAAACAAGGATTCTTTTTAATAACTTTAGCTAATTAGAGGAAAAAACATTTAAAAAAGTTAAATCCTGTTTAAAAAAATAGGTTTTCTCTTTTAACTTTGGTGAATAAACAAAGTGAAATTAAAATAGTCGAACTTGTTTCCCAAAGATACATCAAAGGCTAACTTTTAAAAATTGTTAAAATTTAAACTGTCGCTAAATTAAAGTTTATAGGGCCGTAAAATAGCTTTCGTTCTATAATTTGGATCAGTAAAAAAGATAAAGCTAACTTTATTTATAAGATATTACTTGTTGAAGTTTAATGTCTATAAGAATCAAATTTTTTATATTTTAACATAAATTTTTAAGAAGATTCAATTTTTATTTATATTTTTTTTAATTTATTTTAATGATCTAATGTATTAAAGTTTATTTACATACTGTTTCATACTACAAATTTCTCAATGATATCTAAACTTGATAATACACTGCTTAAATGTATTAATCAAATACGATAGCCCAAAATTTAAATATTTTTTTATTTTTAGTTCCCCATCATACTATAGGTATGGGGAACTTAGGTAATCGTGAAAATTTTCGACCTCGGTTTTTTGACTTTTCTACACGTTTTCAGGTGTGAGGAATCCGAAAATGACAAAATTTCTATGGTGTCTGTCTGTAGGGTGTCTGTTAGTGTGTCAGTGTGTCAGTGTGTCAGTCCGTTAGTCTGTTAGTCCGTTAGTTTGTTAGTCTGTTAACACGATATCTCACGAACAAATGATCGCAGAGAGGTCAGATCAGTTTTAAAATATTACTTTCGACACTGGCAAGAACCCTATTCATTTGCAACATTCGAATTTAAAAACTTCGTAAGTTATTAGAAATTTACGATTTTCTTAACATGGGAGAATAGGACAAAAATTCACTTAAACGTGCATTTAATTTAAACTTTTTACTGTAAAAATGTCAGACCAGTTTTAAAATATCAGTTTTGATGCCCGAATGAACATCAGTAACTATAAATATGCTACTTTGGAAATTTCGCAAGTTATTGGAAATTTACGAATTTTTTAACATGGCAGTATAGAGCAAAATTTCACAAAAACGTCAATTTTGAAAGATATTTTCATCGTAAAGATGTCAGACTACTTTTGAAATATTATTTAGGACACTGGCATGATTATTAATGACTATGAATTTTCCAATATAAAGATTTCGTAAGTTATTGGAAATTTACGAATTTATTAACATGGCTGAATAGAGCAAAATTTCACATAAACGTCAATCTTGAGGGATATTTTCATCGTAAAGATGTCAAACCACTTTCGAAATATTATTTAGGATATTGGCATGGATATCATAGACTACAATTTTTCCAATTTAAAAAATTCGTAAGTTATTTGGAATTTACGATTTACTTAACATGTCAGAATAAGGCAAAATTGAGCATAAATTTCCATTTTGAGGATCGTAAATACATTAGACAACTTCAAAATTACATTTATGATATTTGTTTGAACATGATTGAATACAAATATTCTAATAGGAAAATTTCGTAAATCATTCGTAATTTACCATTTTATCAACATATCGAAATTGTAAATTTTTCATATAAATATGAATTTTGAGGATTATTGCATTGGAAATAGTAGGATGAAAACTAAACAACGGAATTGACCCTGATAAAATAAATTAATAGATTAGAATAAGATATATATATCGAAGTGAACGGTGGATAGCCTATTAGGCGGGGATTTCAATCTGTCATAATATCAAGCTTTGGTCAAATTCATTTCTTTTAACATGATTATAATATGTCTCGCACTAGAAATTTATGAGAACATAAATATGATGGGGAACTGAGCAGAGTCCACCTATGCCAACTAGTTAAATTTATAAATGTTACTTGTTAAAATTGCCTTTTAATATTCAAAGATTAAGAATAGAAGTTTACTAAACATTATATCATATATTTTTAACGAAAGTAAATTTGTTTAAAATAATTGAATATTACTTTCTTAAAATTTCATTTTTAGCTGCTTTATAAATTAGTTTAAATCGGTAAATGCTTCGGAATATGGATTTCATAAAATATTGGTTAAGGTGCCTGCCTACCATCGGAGGTGCTTTCTTTTTTAAATAATTAAAATATTGTCTATTTATGTGCATTATATGATAGAATATAGTTAAAAACAGTCAATAACCTGAAAAAAAAAAATGCAAATTTTAAAATATTTTGATATTTAGGTTCAAAATATGCATAAAATTTGCGAAAAAAAAGCACTTTTACAAAACACCATAAGTCAAATTTAAATAAAAATATTTTTATTCTGTAAATTTTATTTAGATTATTGAAAGGTCCTTAAAGAAGTGAACTACTCACAAAACTATAATCATGTTATTTAATATTTTAAAGAGGATAACATTTTTACATGCTGAAAAAATCATGAATATACATGGCAAATCATAACTTCTATAGACAAAAAAACAAAAAATAATTTAGCTAGATTCATTGTCATAGTTCAATCCCTAAAACAACTCATCCAGAGTATTTTGTCAAAGTTTCATAACGTTTCAATTATAACTTTTGGAGTTATGATGTTTTGGGATAAAACAAAATGCTAAAAATCTCATTTTGAAAAAAAGCAGAAAACAGATTTAAAAACAAGATTTTACCTATTAAACAAAAAATAATTTTAATAAGTTCCTGATTTATTTCAAAGCTTTTTATTTTCTTTTTTAAATTCATTTTATATTCAGTAACAAAATTTGATGCTTATATTGAGTGAAATATTTATGTAAACAAGCATTTACGGGTCATTTCCGGTCACTCCCGGTTTTAAAAACTGGCGAATGACTAATATTAAAATACCTGTAACTCAAGTTCTAAGCAAGATAGAAACAAAATTCAAACTGATTTCGAAAGCTAAAATGTCAGACTTTAATATTAACTGAAAAATAGAAAATTGGAGTTTTGACCAAAAATTGCATTTTAAAGGTAGGCAGGCATCTTAAATATAAATCAACATTTTAATAAATTTTTTAAGACTGTTGAGGAGAGTACATATTTTGATTTATATAGGTGGTGTACAATAATTGAAAAGGCTCGAAATGATATCAGATTTAATTCTTCCAACCAATATTCTTCAAATATTTTTCTGTTAATTTTTAACATATATTTTTAAATTTCTCACTTCATTTTAACAAGGGGTAAGAAAAATGAAAGTGCTTGGCATTACCATATAGAAAGAAGTTCTTGAAATGCGATCTGGTTGTAGGATGTGATTATGGGTCTTTTTCTTATTATCTGTATAAATTTTCATGGCTCTACCGGTTGTAATAAGCAAGATATAACGATTTCTCTAAAAATTGAAAAAAAAAAAAAAGTCACTTGTTAAGTTATAACATGCAAGGTATTAAACCCAGTGCAAACCCAGTGACTTCAGGAAACTTGACATACAATCTTTGACACAGCATACTGCAATCAGATTGAAAAAATATTAAATATCTAAAAAAATTTGAGCCTTTTTACTAAATAATTTTTAACTGTGCATGCGCAATATTTAGCGAAATTCCATTTGCATAATTTAATAGCCAAATGTATTGAGCTACTTATATAAAACCCCCATACAAATGTCGTGTAAACTTAAATAGTTGTACGCTATAGAACACTGAATTTTAGCTGTTCACAAAAATAAGAAAATGATAAGGGGGTTTTCTCAGTATTTATTTCCAATCATCGAAAACTGTATCACTATTCATTGAATCAATATAAAAATGTGAGTAAAACCTCTTATAGTTTAGTTTTTTTTTTTTTTTTTTCTTGAGAGAGAGAAACTAAATTGCAGCTCGTTCTAAAGCGTACAACATTTTGAGTTTACACGATACATGTTTGTGGTTTTTATATAAGTAGTTCAATACATGTGTCTATCAAATTATGCAAATAAAATTTCTATGAATGTTACGCATGCGCCGTTAAAAATTATTTACTAAAATTGCTCATATTTCATTAGATATTTAATATTTTTTTTCAATCTGATTGCAGTATGCTGTATCTAATATTGTATGTCAAGTTTCCCGCAAATGGCTTTGCACTGGGTTTAATACCTTGCGTGTTATAGCGAAAAAAGTTTTTTTTTTTTTCTTTCTTTCTTTTTTGCAATTTTTTAAAGAAACCTTTATATCTCTCGGATTACATGCAGTAGAGACATGCAAATTTATACAAACAATACAATCATTTGCAAAAGTTTAAGACCATCCATAGAAAAATCAGATTTAATGGAATTCCACAAAAATAACATACATATTTTACATATAAAAGAACTAAATAGACTGAACATGGTTAGTTACTGTAAGTAAAGGCAGTATTTTGTAGGACCTCCATTGTTTTTAATAACTTGTGCAATCCTCTTAGGCATACTATAAATAAAAGACTTGCAGTAAGCTTTAGAAATGTCTATGCACAAGATATGCTTTATTGCCTCAACAAGTGCCGTTGCTTGAACAAGTGTTGTTGCTTTTCGGCGACATTATTTTCCACAATACGCCGTAGATTCTCTGTTGGATTCAAATATGTTCTGTTACCTGGCCAGTCAAGCACTTTGATTTTCTATGCCCTCAGATATTTCTTGACAATCTTCTCCCTGAGACACGGAGCCCCATCATGCATGAAAATTGAACATTTATGAACACGCAAGTGAAGCTTCAACTTCTCACATAACAAATTAAGGTACCGCTTTCCGTTCATAGTGGTTTTAGGTGGCACAAAATACAGACTAGCAGTACCGGACACAGACATTGCACCTCATATGATTCGGCTTGAATGATGTTTCACAGTTTGAATCGTATATCTCTCACCATATCTTTTTCCCCTTGGGCAGCGAACATTTGTAACACGTGCAGAAAATTTCTGCACACTTGAGTCATCCGAAAATAAGACCCTACTCCACTGCTGTTCTGTCCAATTCTGATATTGTCTGGCGAAAGTCAGTCGTTTCTGTTTCATACTTGGAGTAACTCAAGGTTTCCTTGCTGATTTATGGGATGATAAACCAAAATCCTTGGCCAAATGTCTTGAAATAGTACTCAAACTGACGCTGGTGCATTTTGCCGCCAGAGAATGCCTAATCGTACTGCAGGAAGTTCTTGGATCTCGTACGACCATCCTTCTTATCACATGATCATCGCGTGCACTCGTTTTTCTAGGGCGACCGCTTCTCTTAAGGTCCACAAATTCTCCCGAAATTTTAAATTTACTAATAGCTTGATGCACAGCTGTTTTGCTCACATTCACCCTCGAACTTATTTGACGTTCAGAAAATGCAATTTTATGCAGGGTCAGCATTTCTAACCTTTTTTGTAACAGTAAGTGAAGGGTTTTTACTTATTGCAATAATTACACAACAGCACTGTCTACGACAAAATCCAATAAACGTGCCGGGCACCTTTATTTATAGCAGCAGAATGCGCCTGAAGCAATCAGCACATGAGATGACGCAATAATCTGCGCAAATGATGCAATGTGTTAAAATACTGAAAATTGGCAACTGGTCTTAAACTTTTGCAAATGACTGCAAAAAAATAGCCCTATAATAACATGCTACAGCCAGACCACATTTCAAACATTATTTTTTTACAGGGTGATGTCAAACATTTTCATTTTTCTTTAATTTTTTACTGGTCCCCCTTTCAATTTCGGGGCAAACTTTCACTGAAATATATGAAATATAGCATGTTTTTCTCACTCCTGAAGAGATGATTAGTCCAGCACTTTTTGAGATATTTAAAAAAACGTATTAAATCGAATGTGTCCGGCCATTTATGGAAAGGTAGTGTAGTTTAAATTTTGTTTTTAAACTATCTTATTATAATAAAGTAGAAACCGTATTCTCATGCATCAAGTACTTAATTTTATATTATTGTTGCAATGTATGAGGGACATTTAGTCCATCCTTTATTACCACATAAAATATTACTGAATTACAAAATTCATATGAAGGAAATACAAGAGTAATATCCTTCCGATAATGGATAAACTTATCAATTATTTATAATTGAATAATGATTAAAACTTAATTTTTTTCTTAAAACATTGTGGAAAATAAAATATTCATTAATGTTTTTACAAAGTTTTTTATGTGTATGTCTAACATTTTCTTTCCAAATAAAAAACTTACTGGCAGTAATTTCTCGCTTTTCAAAAGTATTTGATCATTAAACAAATGCTTCCAAACTTCAATGCACAACTTGTACTGTAGGTCGTACTTCTAGATAATCCTTAAAATTTTTATTTTCATGTCGCACTCATCGGCCTATCCGTTTGAAGTTTTTCTTGGTTTTCTCCGAACGCACAAGTATAGCGGCTAAAAACTCTTGGGGCGATTCAAATGGAGAAATGCCGAGCAAGTCTAATTCCCTAGAGTAGACAATCTATTTTAAAACTCCCGCTACCACACGCCTTATTAAGTTTAATAAAATAATGGTTTTTTATGAAAAATAGTACGTCATTTTAACATTAAAATCTAAAAGCTTTTCGACTACCTTTCTATATTAGAAAAAAAGGACTGTGAAGGAAAGCATAAACATTCTACTTTTATATTTTTAATTCGAAGATCTTTTAAAAACTACTTAAAATTTTGGCTTTAAAGTATCGTTGTTATGTAGATCGCGTTTACTTGTTCCATTAAGATAGAAGGTCAATGGATTCACTTAAATGGGCTAAGTATATTAACCCTCGTTTTCCCAAGATCAAGGCATTGCTGCAGAAAAGTTGCTTTCAGGTGCCGCTTGGCACGTTTGGCGAAAATCACCAGCACCGAGCCTTTTTGTATCGTTTAGAATTTGCAACATTCCACTGGCTACTCTTGCTATCTCTGGCGAATTAGCGCACTTTTTGAATTAGGCGGGCTTAACTAAATTTCAACTTCAAAATGGGGTCAAAAGGACCTTATCTTTGGGAAAGCGAGGGTTAAACATTTCAATGACTTTTGCAATGTTATTCAACAACTTTGGAATCAGTTCAAATTTCTAATTTAATTTCAAGAATGGATGTTTCATGTCACCAACATATTGTAATATTTCTCGAGATCTTTTTGCACGCAGAAAAAAAAAATATTACTATACCTCAACTCATTGTAGGGTATTTTGTGGATATGGGGGGGGGGGGAGAAATTAATTATGAAGGTCCGAAAAGTCTTCACAATGAAGGTTTGTATGCAAGAAGACAAATTCGCTGTGTCCTATTAAGAATATGTGTATATATAAAAGGGGGCCTTGTTAAATTAATTTAAAAAACATCATACCCACTGGAGAAGGGGTGAATAGCAGTCTGCAGATGAGTGTAGATGCACATTAGACGACTCTCTTATATGTTTAGTCTTGCGGAAAGTAAGTACTAGGTCATCTTGAATCAAATATTGTTGATTAACACGCTTACATCAGAAGTGGAAACCGGTGCGTACCGGAATCTCTTAGAGAGGTCAATCAGATTTACATGTATTCAGAGGAAGCACTACAGTTGGTCAAAAATATCGTGACAAAATCCTTAATTCATATATATCATACTGTGTTGATATTATTAGCAGTAATTTTCTTCTCATGGATGATATTTTCGCCCACATCCAGCTAGACTTACAAAAAAATACTTTTTTTTTTTTTTTTTTATCAGAGCGTTTAGAGAATGATGTGGTCATCTCGATCATTTGATTGAAATTCAACAAAACATTTTCCGGATTATCTTAGAAGAATTGTTACAACACTACATCCGTCTTCCAAGAGTTTACATGAGCTAAAATAAGGTTTTACAGAGAGTTGTCTTTTATAGCAGTTGCGAATGTCCAACAATCTAATCTTATCAACAAAAAATAGCTGTTAACCACACATTAGAGATAGGAGAGGGCTTATTCATTATCAAACTCCAAATCTTACCTTTTTCAAAACACAGGATATTTAATTGTTATTACTTAATATATAATCGTCCATTAGACAAAATGTATTGTGCACTAAATAAATGTATGAAGAATAAAAAATTTAATCTTCCTACATTTATCTATGTTGTTTGAAAAACGTTTGGTTCCTATCTTTGGAGGACTGTATATTATAAAATAAATTAAAATTAAATGAAGAACTTCAAAAAAGGACATAGTTATGTTTTATATTGTTAAAGTTATCATACAAAATAACTAAATAAACATAGATACATGTTATAAATAATATATTAGTGTAAAATATATCTATGTGTCAAAAACAAATTGCTAAGTTATTATAATCTCATATAATTAGAGTGATATTCCAGCTGTTTGATTTTGTCTAAAACATTTTAACAGAAGCATTACACTTAAATTCTTCTGAAGTTTCTTTTCTTTTTTTTTTTAATTCACCAGAATAATGACTGTTTAGAGCAAGTGCTTCAAATGCAATGTTTCATTTATGGCCTAATTCAAGCTTAAAGCCTAAGAAATAAATAAATAATTTTTCCAAGTTCTATAATTAAGGTGTACTTTTAAACGGTGTTTTTCTTTTTCTTTCTTTTTTTTTTTTTTTTTTTTCATTTTTAATGATCTGTACACCGTGTTAGATGTCCCGTTTAATTTTTCTCTTCTACCAAATTAAATTACAACAAATATTTTACAAACAAAGCAATTGAAGTCCTATCTATGGTCATTCATCAAAGGAACTACTCTATAAACTACTATGTTACGCAATATACAAGCTATTACGTTATCTAAATTAGATAGTAACATTCTAATTCTTTTATTTCAATTCTTTAAACAGATTTTAAAAGTTTTTAAAGGATATTCTATTCAACAAATAAAGAGTTATTCAGAGAAAATGCAATATTTCATGTATGGTGTAAGCTACGTTTATATTAAAAGAAATAAATAAAAAATTTCTTTAATCTCTATTTCTAAGATTATTTAAAGGTGATGTAAAAAATAACTATATAACTGTACAAATAAATAAATAAATAAATAAATAAAAGCAAGGATTATAAATATACGCTATTATAAATGATTTCTCCTTGCTCAAAAGAAGTAGCGAAATTTTTATGTTGTCCTAATTATTTGATTTCGTCCTTAAAATTTTAAAACTACTATTTTTATAAGCTTATTTTTAACAAAAGTAATGGTTTCTCAGAGTAAATGTTTCAAATGTAATATTCTTCTTTATGACGCAATCTAAGTTTAAAGCTGCAGAAATAAATAAATAATTTCTCTAATCTCTATATTTACGTTGTATTTCTGTGAGCGTATTTCAAGATGATCTGAACCCCGATGTCAGATGTCCCATTTAATTTCTCTCTTCCACCGAATTACAACAAATATTTTACAAACAGGGCAGTGGAGATCCTATCTACAGCCATTCGTTGTCCGTCTGTTGTAGGCTTTTCCACTTTTATGGGATTGTATCGACCCTGGTATCACGAGGCCCATAAAAAACAGACGTTTCGATTCCTCAAAGCCCCCTTTAGCAAATTTATAGCCTATCGCTGTAATGGCATGCTGGAAAAATATTTTTTTTTTTCCTTCCCACAATGATAAAATCCGGCGTGGTAACAAAATAGCTGGCTGTAAACTCGCTTCTATAAAGGAAAAGGTGTGAAAAAGCAAATAAACCGAAAAAAAAAAAAGAAAGAATAAAACTTTCTTAAAAAGAAACAAATAATCGACCAGTACTTGCATTTTTCAATATTGATCCGAAATATTTACATTATAACAGCAAGATCATAAAAAGACAGATATTACTACTGTACTTACTTCTGAAGCTTTAAAACATTTTTTTTCCCCTCTCTCTCACGAATGGAAAATAAATGTAGGAAAAAATAAGTAGGAAACTTAAAAAAAAAAATAAAAAAAAAAAAAAAAAAAAATGTGTATTTATATTAATTACTTAAATGTAAACTAAATTTAATAAGTTAATGAAAACCTTATGAAAATATCTATTGATTAATTAAAATAACTGGATTTAACTGAATTATAGAGAAAAAAATAAATAAACATAACTGAAAGTTCTTTAAACGTTATAATATTAAAACAGTAGTGTATTGAAACAATAGTGTGTGATCCCTATTGAGTGTAAAATATTTAGACTATAATGACAAACTAATAAAATTTATTATATTTTTCAATTTGCTGGAGTAATTTTAACACATCATTTACTGCTTTTTACTTATTAAATTTACTGCAGTTTACATACAGGGTGATTATAATTAAAGTTACGATTTCAAAACGCTATAATTTTAAAACTACTCTTCTGAACGATTTTATATTTTACCAGAGCAATCGTGAAGCAATGAAATTTTGTTTGGGGGAGAAAAAAGTAGTTCCAACATGTTCCTATAGATGGCGCTGTCAGGGGAATATCAGGGGAAACGCCTAAATGGACACATTAAACTCAAGAATGTTGTTAGCAACACAATGGAATAGCATTAAACAATAGACTTCAAGGATTTAGTACAATATTTTTTAGCAAAAAGACAAGAATGTGTGTTCATAGCGGAAGCAGTCACAGTGAAAAGTGAAAAAGAGGAGCTCCATGAAACAAATACTTTACGGATAAATAACGTTAGAAGTAGAATAATAATAACGTTAGAAGTTTTTATTTATTTATTTATGTATTTATTTATTTTTAGGGAGATACTAGAAAAGGTATAAAATATTAAAAATAATAATAACCGCCATACTTAATATTAAAATATACTGTACTACTGTAGTATCGTAAAGTTTGGATTTCCAAATTATTTAATGGGGTTTCTTTTTCTTTCGATAATTTTCTTAACATTCCTATCATTTCTGTCTTTTTGAATACCAGTTATTTCTAAAACTGTTTTTTTTTTTCATTTTATTATATATATATATATATATATATTAGATTTTTTTTATATAGATTTTTTTCCTTCTTCTTTTGATATACAGCAAAATAAGCAGAGAAAACCCAGAATAGAATTAATATTAGAAATCGTCGACTTATAATACTGTCAGAAGATATAACAATTTCAACTTTATCGTTTTCTGAAATGGAAGAAGGATAATATTATTAGTTTCTAAAAAAAAAAAAAAATTAACATTATTAAATTCTGATCCTCCTCAGATAAACTAAATAAAATTGTTATTACATGTCGTCTTTGGTAGTTCGACAACTTACTTGCGAAGCTCTTGACTGTGCAGTACACATAAACCAAGATTAAATAACGTCACACCCTCGATCTCTTTGCAGACGACTGAGAGAGGCTAACCCTTCCAAGCACTGATCTCACTCACTGCTGCTTGTCTTTTGCTGTTCTGATTAAATCCAAACTTAATCTAACCTAGTCCAATGCGAAACTGTTAATTCGTAAGACATATATTAAAAAAATATATATATATGTGACAAATCCATCAAAATGAGTTTCGGTTGTTGTGCGCAAATACACATATTTGCAATGAGAAGCTGAATGATTAGTCTTTGCACATAAATAGATATTACGTTCGGTTATCGTGTTGAAATGCCGTATGTTCAAGGTCAGAAGCTGCATGAGTAGTTCAGATTGAATGGGTTTAACGTTGCACTAGAGATATGCAGTGACAATAAAAACTAGTCTAGAATTCATCCCTACGGGTGGTCTGGAAACATACATCACAATTTTGAGCTTCTACTGATGGAATGGCTCCCCACTTCAGCACCCCTCAGAGGTAATTTTACATGGAGGATATGGAGGGCATTGAATTTAGAATTTAGAGGAGGAATTCAACATGGAGGACATTGAAGCTACGATGGATTTTACGCGCACCAACCAGCATATATACGTCGATCATTGGCCTGCTTGAATATCGAATCTGCAATCTTTCGATTACAAGCTGGAAGCTCTGGCAACCGAGTTTAAGCCTTCTTCTTCCCTCTGTAATCAAGCCCAACTTCACTCAGCTTGTGTGCAGAAACACACACACACACAAAATTACTCTGAAATTTATTATCCTCAAGATTAAAAAGTATATAGGTCCTCCCTTAGGATCTTGGGTCGTCTTATCTTCTTTGAGGGTTTCTCTGGAATAGACAGTTCTTTCATACATGCCCAGCGAGTTAAGGTTCCTATACCAAAAGGTTAGCAATGCTCGCTGGTGGGGTCTTCCTCTTTCGGTTGTTACCAACTGGTCTATCACAGCCTCATAACAGAAAAAAAATATCATTGCTGATTTTCTTATGGGACTGTAGGTAGACTTTCTTGTTGATTGAGAGTCAAAACGTTTACCAATTTTACTTTTAAATTAAAAAATCAAAAGTAAAGAAAGTAAACTCTTCCTCGAAAGGGGAAAAAAAAAGTAAGCGTGCGTGATTTTTATTTTTTAATGTATTTTACTCTACAATGTATTAATACTATGTCATTTTTTTAAAGTACCTCCCCTTGCTAGATTCCACTACCAGTTGTCTATGGGTTGAATAAATACATGATACGTACAAAATCTAATTATTTACGTATACTATTTATCGATGAATGATGCATATTAACATTGTGAGGACATAATTAACATTGTGTTAACATATTTATTAACATTGTGAGGAATTGGTGGTCATCATTCCTCAAAGATTAACTTAAGTATCATAAGTAGTAAATAAGAATTGCACAAGACTCAAAGTTAAATACAAATAACAAAGTTTATTTGAGCTTAAGTTCAAGAGTATGTTTGGGCTAAACTCAATAGTAACTCTTAAATAACATTAGAAGGATAGCTTCTATAAACAATTTAAATATATTCAGAAAGAAACCTCACCCACAGTAGATAGCGTAGTAAGATGATTGCTCTCGCTGATCCACAACATTTTACTAACGTAGGCTAAAGGTGAAAGGATTCCCTGAATCCGCCTAACTCTGCACTACACTATAAATTTGCACCTTCAAAAACAACACACATTTACCGAGTTAAGAACTTAATCACAAAAGATCACTTAAGATAAACTCTATTCTTCTTCGCTTCTACATCACACTTCTCTTCACCACACTCATTCATATTTATATTAAATCTTCATCGACTCGACTCACTTCGTTTAACAAATTCTAAAACCTCTCCGTATTCACTCGCGCTTCGCAACTTGCTTACTTCGTTGCAGCGCTACGCTGACGTGAACTCGAAAGAATCCGGTGGCTTCCCAGCCGAATAACTTTTCTAATCACTATATCTAGCACCACCGCATCTCAACACTCATTAAACTAATTAATTCCAGCAGCACTAGATCTGAACTATCGAAATATAACTTAATCTGGGCACTAAGTCCTAAACTTTAACGTAGACAGACGTCGGAAAGAACTCCACTACACACCGACCTCACATTTCGTTAAAATTCATATAATATTTCATTAATACTGTTTTATATATCATAAAATAAAAAATAAAAGTATTTAAAGAGAAGTATAATAAACAATATTATCTATAAAAATTTTCATTTAAAAAAATATTTATATGTATCTGTGTAAAATAGTACAATAGAAAATTAAAAACGTTCTAACAAACCAACAATGTACCGATTTTTTTAATTTCAACGTTCTGTATAAACAATATTTAATCTATTAGAAAAAACTGCGAAATCGTCGTATTTGGTTATTAATGGCACTTTTTTTCTGTCTTCCCTTTTCTTTCTTTTCGTTTCCGATTTAAAAATTGGGAATTCTTTACAGGATACTTGATTGTCAGCAGGTGAGCTAAAACTAGAGAAAAAAAAATAATAATAAACAGAAAGAAAAATAATAATAAATAATAAATAATATTGCTTAGCTAAATAAATGAATGATATGTAGCATATAATAAATGTAAATTAAAAAGAAAAATGATTTTAAAAAGCACTAATATAAGCATCATTTGTTATGTGTCAAAAATTAAAGTTTTAGAATTAAAAATATATAACATAAAATAATATATTCATGTTGCATGTATGCTTTATATAACATAAAACATTAACAGAATAAATTGCCGCCAAATTAAATATGCATAAAAAAATAGCCATGCATAAATATAAAAAAAAATACTCTGTACCAATATTACATTGTCCATTGTGCCGCTCTAGTGCGACGTAAAACCCAACCAACCAACCAACCGTACCAATATTACAACAGGCTTTGTATTATTTATAACTGGGCATTTCAAAATGAAAAACCGTGAAAAGGATGAAATTACTGCTTTTCTTTCACTCTTTGTGTGTATTTTTATTTTTATTTTTATTTTATTTTATTATTATTATTATTATTATTATTTTTTTTTTTTACCTCAAAACGTATGTAACGCAAGATTTTATAATAGAACTTCTATGATTTACATTACCAAATTTAAAATAAATCTAAATACGTATGTGTGCAATTTATAAAACAGATCTAATGCTTCAGCGAAAAAATTAACTTTAATTTGTCAAAAACTGCTAATATTCGAAATTCTTCGATGATCCTAATGAAGAATCCCGATGATCCACCAAAAAGGTTCCGAAAATATCGCTCTCCGCAAAACGTCCACCAGAAAAATCTTACCCGAAAAAATGTCTCCAGAAATGTCATTTTTAAAAAAATACTTTAATGGCACATGGAAAAAATAATAGAACAATAAGCTTACCTGAAAATTCCATTTAAAATTTAAAATAGTTTTAAAATGATTCAATGTAGAAATTTGAAAATTTTCATCAAAACATCAACAGTTTTGTAGAATTTCAGGAAACATATACTTGTAGAGATTTATTTTCGAGGACGTTTTTTCAAACGACCGGTTTTCTTTTCTTTTTTTTTTTTTTTTTTTTTTTTGGTGGGGGGGGGGGGGGCGATATTTCCTAGACCCTATTAATTATAAATCAAAATATTTTTTTTTTCTCTTAAATATTTTTGCGTAAAATATATATACGTAGGTAGAAAGTCTTTACGATTCATCCATTTTCCTTTGTCAGATTATTATCAATAAAAACTAGAATTATGTACTACATAACTAAGCTAATACTCTAACATTTATAATAAAAGTGTTTTTAACATTTAATTTATAATTGAATGTCAGGTTGCAAAAACACGTCAGACTGACCTTAGGTACTTACAAGGAAACTCTTTGAAGCGGTAATCACCGATTTTCTTGAAAAAAATTCTGGCATAAGATTTAATCATGAATAGCATCTTCCTAAAATATTAGCTGCTGAGTCGCAATAGATAAGCTATAAAAAATTATTAAAAATGCAAGCATGTCTGCAATATTTCCAAAAAAGCGCCTGTTTGGCGACTGCATTCTTCGGAATTTCATTGCAATGAAGATTTAATAGATGTAGATGTTCTTCTTTCTTTTTGATAGTCAAACGAACTCCATACGCTGTCGAGCACATGAGAATTCAGAATAGATTAACAAAAACCAGATAATTTACCAGATTGAGACTTATTTAGTCGAAATTCTAAATAACATTTAATATTTCAGTTAAATAAGCTGTGTCAATAACAATTGCAAGAATATTTATATCAAGTTTTTAATAACGACATTAAAAAAATACAGTCGGTAACAAAAGTGTCCGAACACTAGCAGAAATTCCTATGTAAAAAAAGTATACTTCATACGGTTTTGTTAAATAAATCCTTATGGAATCATGTTCTTACACTGACTAAGAACAGGATTCGACAAGGATTTATGTAACAAAACTGTATGAAGTGTACTATTTTTACATAGGAATTTTTGCTAGTGTTCGGACACTTCTGTTACCGACTGTATATGATCAAAACTTTTTTATAAATTTAAATAAAACAAAATATTTTATATTAAAACACAAAGCTGTTTTTTTTTTTTTTTTTTTTTTTAACTAAAATGAAAGCATTTCATATCCGAACACATTTTTCTTATAAGGGTTACATGCAAACGGAACGCTTGCAACTTCGATGACGTAAATTTTGCAAATTCAGTCGGCAGTAAAAGTATCCGAGCATTAGCAGGAATTCCTATGTAAAAAAAGTACACTTAATGCAGTTTTGTTAAATAAATCCTTGTCGAATCCTGTTCTTAGTCAGTCTAAGAACAGGATTCGACAAGGATTTATTTAACAAAACAGTGTTAAGTGTGCTTTATTTTATATAGGAATTTTTGCTAGTGGTCGGATACTTTTGCTGCCGACTGTAGTCATACATTTGGAACACTTGCAAACGGCTGTGCAACCGGAAGCGTTTCATTTGTATGTACCCCTTAGTCTGATCATTTTATTGGGCAGTACGAACCTTCGACGAACAAGCAACTCCACAGAATATGAGTTGTGTGGATCCAATATCTCATTAGAGCTACGCAATGAGCAATTGGAGACGATCTATGATTCTACCCTAAATTTCGTCCTGTTTGTTGGTTGGGTTTAACGTCGCACTTGTACTGCACTATGGGCAATTGGCGACGGTTTGCGATGCACTCCTGAGGAGGGTCCGGTACATCGGCAGGTGATAAATGGTTGCATTCTGCGTATGTTATTTATTTTTAATATATACATACGATTTGTATGTTTGACTCGACATCCCCCTCCTGTAAATTTCGTCGAGATGAGGACAGATATAACATAGGGAGGTATACTATTGTAACAATCGCAGCTATCTTAGATCACAAGTCGGATCGAACACTCGGCAGCAAAAGTAACCGAGCACTAGCAATAATTCCTGTCTAAAAAAAGTACACTTAATACTGCTTTGTTAAATAAATCCTTGTCGAATCATGTTCTCAGTCAGTCTAAGAACATGATTCAACAAGGATTTACTTAACAAAGCAGTATTAGGAGTGCTTTTTTCTGACGGGGATTATTGCTAGTGTTCGGATACTTTTGCTGCCGACTGTACGATCCGACTTGTGATCTACGATAGCTGAGATTGTTACAATAGTATGCCTCTCATAACCGGATTAAAATACAAAAAATTAAAAAAACACCCTGGGTCGGCTGGGGAATCGAACCCATTCTTTTACACGTGAAGGCGATTAGCGAGGGTGACATACTCACTCGGCCACGGAGGGTCTGCATTCAGCATAACAATTATTTTTAAAACAACAAGATTTCGCAGTTAATAATTCTAAGAAAATTACCTATGAAAAAAATCACTGCGCAGCACTAGTGCGACGTAAAACCCAACCAACCTTATGAAATTCTAATGCATATTTTTACAAAATAAATTACCAGAAATGCAAGAAGCCATAAAGGTTATGCACGTGTTTTTCCAATTTTAAATAATCCCCTCCGTAAAGGATCAAAGTTGTAAACACGTCTACGGACCATCTCTAGGAATGTACAGTCGGTAACAAAAGTGTCCGAACACTAGCAGAAATTCCTATGTAAAAAAAGTATACTTCATACGGTTTTGTTAAATAAATCCTTATGGAATCATGTTCTTACACTGACTAAGAACAGGATTCGACAAGGATTTATGTAACAAAACTGTATGAAGTGTACTATTTTTACATAGGAATTTTTGCTAGTGTTCGGACACTTCTGTTACCGACTGTACCCTAGACTGTCGCCGTTGCATATCTGTAGTGCGAATTAAAACTTAAAACCTACTCAACCTCAAATATCTTAAATATTTTAATTTTGATTTATTTATTTGAGTATTAATTTCAATCAACTATTCTAACAATCAAATATTATAATTCATATTGGTCGCCAATTGCCCATTCCGCAGTACTAGTGCGACGTAAAACCCAGCCAACCAATCTATAAATCAGATTAGTTTTTAAATCGTCTGCAAATTTATATAAATGCACATGCCGAGTGCTTCAGACATTAAATTACTCCAGATTATATATAAGTTGGAGTAATGTAAAAGTAACTCTGAAATTGCATTATTTTAAATAAATACAATATTGAAACATTACATAAAAGAATGGAAAATATTATATCTAACACAAAACATAATGGGGTACCTACAAATGGAAACACTTCCAGTTGCAAAGCCGTTTGCAGGCGTTCCAAATGTATGACTGCAGTCGGCAGCAAAAGTATCCGAGCACTAGCAAAAATTCCTATGTGAAAAAAGCACACTTAACACTGTTTAGTTAAATAAATCCTTGTCAAATTGTATTCTTAGACTGACTACGAACAGGATTCGAGAAGGATTTATTTAACAAATCTGCATTAAGTTTACTTTTTTTACATAGGAATTTTCGCTAGTGCTTTTTTACTTTTGCTGCCGACTGTATTTGCAAAAAACTTGCAAAATTTACGTCATCGAAATTGCAAGCGTTCCGTTTGTATGTAACCCAATGTCACTTTTTCTAAATAGAAACTTCTAGATTTCAGAAAATATATTGAGTGTTGAGTGGGTTCGTCTCACTATAGCTACGCAGTGGGAAATTGGAGATGGTCTTGTATTCACTCATAGGGATATTCTGGAGACATGCCATCATAATTCTGATCCTCCGCGGAGGGGATGGATTCCTTGCTTCAGTCACCCTAGAGCGATAGAAAACACAACCCTCCTATACTGAAGTCCCTTGGCATCACTGAAAGAAGGTTAATGTGATTTGGCGATGACTTTTTTCGTATTTGGCGTTCAAAACGTAAAGTTTAATAATTTTTTACAGCTTTCCTGTTGCGATTCAGCAGCTAATTTTTTCACAAGTGAATTAAGTATAGTGTAAACTATTTTCTGTAATTTTTTTAAGAAAATCGGTGATTACCGCTTGGAAGAGTTCCCTTGTTAGTATTGAACAAATCACATTCAAAAATCATGTTTTTTTTAATTAAATAATTGATTTGTTTGTTTTTCAAATACACGTTTAATTATTTTTTCAGTGTTTTTAGAGTTATATAAAAAGACATCAAAATATTTGACAATCATAAAAGCATTTATCAATATTTATAGTTTTTATTAACACATTTATAATAAGTTGTATCCGGTGTCACTTACATCTATAAAAAAAAATGCTAATTATATTTTTCGTTAATTACATTACAATTAAAATATAATTTTCATATAAAAGAAACTATCATAATACAGTAAAACTGGAATTTATTACGTCATTTCTAATTTTAGAACTTGATAATTTCTTGAAAAATAAAATCATAAGCGTTAGTTAAGTGTATGTACTAAAATAAAATAAAAAATAAATAAATTTAAAAATAAAATAAAAAATAAAATAAAATAAAATAAAAAATCTCTCAGTTATGCATTGTGGCAGAAAACTTTTATAAGGAATAAAATCTTTTTGTAAAAAAATAGAACCGACTCCAAAAAGGAACTACTATTAAAACAACTAAAAATGAAAGAAAATTGGCAGAAAATGGAACTGTAGATTGCGCCTAAAAGTATAAAATAATTTCCTTCGCCAAACAACCTATAACACTACAATTAATCATTACTTTTGAAGTCGGCGCAACATTAAATAAAATTCAATTAGTTTTTAAAGGTCTGTCTTTAGATCGATAGCAACAAATGCTATTGTCTCGAATGATTCATTTAAATGTTTCCTTTATTATTTTATCACTGTATACAATTGGTCCATCTACATAGAACAGTGAACATTCTTCAGAATGCGGTATTTATGTTTCTACGAAGTTAGATCATCCTTGATGGCTTTTGAATTTGGCGATATAAACGTAAGGCAAAAATATACACACAAGATGTATATTTTCATAATATATATTGTACGATGTGTTGTTTCATATTCTTGATTACTCTCTTGATATACCTTTTTAAAATAATCATGATATCCCAAAGAAATTAAATATGTTTGCCAGATAATTTTGCGATTTTTCGTTCACCAAGGACGTCAGATACCAGCATCTTCGCCAACTTTTGCTGCTTACAAAATCTTATTTGTTTTCTTGAATCAAAGTAGTTTTCGGCTGCTTCTTGCAGGTAACTATGTGAGACGTGTATTTTGAATAGGATTTGATTTTTGTATTGAAAAGGTATCAATTTTTATTTAATTTTGCGCCGACTTCAAAAGTTATGATTAATTGTAGTGTTATAGGTTGTTTGGCGAAGGAAATTATTTTATACTTTTAGGCGCAATCTACAGTTCCATTTTCTGCCAATTTTCTTTCATTTTTAGTTGTTTTAATAGTAGTTCCTTTTTGGAGTCGGTTCTATTTTTTTACAAAAAGATTTTATTTTTCTCTTTTCAGTGAAAACTTATTTATATAGCATAGCATCAGAAGACGTTCGACGGAAGTTTCACAAATCACAACTTCCCAAAAAAGTGACATTACTCAAAAAATGGTTTTTGTCACTGAAAAATACATTAAATGCACCCAGAGTGAACAGAAAAGTTACATCTCCATCTAGAAAGTTATCCACTCGAGAGACAGTTGTGCCAGTTTTATTCTAGTCAAGTTATTTTTAAGTTGATTTTTCTCAAATGCTGCATTTTTAAATTGTGTCGCTTTTCTTGCTTTTATCGGATATGACCAAAAAACTATCTATTGAACGAACATACGTTAAATTAAAAAGTCTTTAGAAATGTAAAGAAAGGATACGCTGTATTCGTAACCGAAAATTCTGTTAGGCATATATATTGATTTTTACAGTAAATCACCCGCTGCGCTGGAAATTGCGCAGCGTAAAGTTCAAACAAAGAGCAAAATATGCATTGCAGCTGACATCTTAATAAAATCATAATGAAACTTATTTCAGGCCAAGATCATTACGACAACAAAAAAAGTATTAAATTTAAAACATCTCTTACGAAATTATAAGCTAACAAATTTCAACAACAACAACGAGAAACATGGTTTGTATTGAGAACCTCTTCCTTTATGAAGTCGGCTTAAAACGCCTATGCGTTAATCGACGTGACCGCTTACAATAACCATACTTTGAATTTTACATAGCATAAATGTCACCCGCTATACGCTACAACATATGCAATGTTTTTCAAGTGTGCACAAAATAGGAAATTGTGAACAAACAAATGCACGTTTTAAGCGTTTTGTTTTTAGCATTAATGTCTAAACTATCTTTGCGTACTACATCGATGATGCTCTGCAATTTTATAATTCTCTTTTTACCCCTGTCTTGAAACGTTTCCGAGATAGGATTGCTAACTCCACTCTTTTCCACCAGGTGTCGCTTTAGGCGGTTGAATCGCGTAGCACATGTCCACTTTACTGTACCTACATACCACTTTTATGACTATAGCTGCAGCTGTTCAGCAGTTAAAAGTGTCGGAACTGACTTTTTTGGGCACCCTGTATTTTCTTTTGATCGTAAAGATCTTACAATGGGACCTATTTCAGACCAAGACCTTTACAATAAAACAAAAAGTATCAAAATCGGATCGACCGTTAAGAAGTTATGAGCTAACAAACAAAAACAAAAACAAAAAAACATACGCTTTGAATTGAGAACCTCCTCCTTTTTGAAGTCGGTTAATTAGAGCATTTCTTACGAAGTTATAAGCTTACAAACACCAACAACAACACGTAGCAAGAATTAAGAACACCCTCCTTTCTGAAGTTTGTTGAAAACGACTTTGGGCTAATCGATGTGACTGCTTACAGTAACAGTACTTTGAACCACAGAGTATACGTGTCATCCGCTACGCTGTAAAGCGTGCAACGTAGTTCAAGTGTGCAGAGTGTAGGAAATTGCGAACAAACAATTGCACGTTTTAAGCGTTCTATTTTTAGCAATAATGTCTAAAAACTGTCTTTTCGTAGTAAATCGATGATACTCTACAACTTCGTAATTAACTTTTCTCCCATCTTGAACCGCTTTTAAGATAGGAGAGCTAATTCCGCTGTTTTTCACCAGATGGCGCTTTATTTTCTTTAGATTGTAAAGATGTTATAATGGGACCTACTTCAGACCAAGATCTCTACAACAAAGCAAAAAGTATCAAGTAACCGTATTTTGAACTATATAGCGTATGTCTCACCAGCTACGCTACTACGTGAGCAATGTAGCTCAAGTGTGTATAGTAAGAAATTGCGAACAAAAAAAGGCACGTTTTTAGCCTTGTACTTTTAGCATCAATGTCAAAACTATTTTTTCGTACTAAATCGATGATGCTCTGCAATTTTATAATTCACTTTTTTCCCTTGTCTTGAACCGTTTCCGAGGTAGATACGCTAGCATGAATGTCTAAACTGTCTTTTTGTACTAAATCGATGATAATCTTCAACTTTCTAATTCACTTTTTTTCTCTTGAACCGTTTTCGAGATAGGAACACTAACTCCACTATTTTCCACCAGGGGGCGCGGCAAGTGGTTTAACCGTTTAACCTTATACTGCAGGGCCACTTTACTATACTTTCATACCATTTTTATCACTATAGCTGCAGCCATTTAGCAGTTAAAGAGTTGGGACTGATTTTTTTGGGCACTCTGTATTTTCTTTAGATCGTAAAGATATTACAATGGGACCTATTGCAGACCAAGACCTTTTCAACAAAACAAAAAGTATCAAAATCGGAGCATCCGTTCAGAAGTTATGAGCTAACAAACATAAAAAAAACATACGGTTTTAATTGAGAACCTTCCTTCTTTTTTTGAAGTCGGTTAAAAATATTTAAAAGGAAAGATAATAATGATAAAAAAAAATTAAAAAAAAAACGTACATTAAATAGTTTTAAACCTACCACATACTCTTGATCTATCTATATCGTATTTTTACATGTCTGTAATATAACAAAATATATTTAAAAATTCTAGTGTAACATAAAATTTCTGTGTCAAAACAAGGTATTCCTTTATTAAAAACTATTTTAAGAGTGAAGATATTTGCATAATAATTATAAGAACAAACGTGGCAATTATGATTATGTCTATTTAAAGAGAAACAGCATTTAATTCATAGGCAGTTTTCTAATTCATTACCTTACTAATAATAAGTCTGATAACTAAAATTTAAATAAAATTAGTTCCTAAAACAAAAACCCTAAGAAAACAAAACACACCAAGCAGTTATGCCAAACCATTTTCCTTCTCTTTCTGTACTTCTCACTTTCTTCGCATGTATTCTTTCAGCTATATTTGAATGTTCATTCGAAGAATTCTTTCAAAGAACTTTATATTTTATTTCAAAAATAAAACTGAATACAGAACTGGGAAGTAATTAATCAAAAATATGTAGAAAATATTCTCAAATGACATCTCAGAAGGTCTAATTTGAGCTTTTCTTTCATTTCTCATAGTAATTTTCAATAACGTTACAAAAAAATAATTGTAATAACTAATGATTTGACTTTTCAATTTTATTTTTCAAAATTATTTTCTCTTGAATTACGAATTTGTATTCCTATCGATGAGTTTTGATGTAAAAGAATATGCATATGCGACAATTATTCCTTTATGTTTTTATTTATTTATTTATTTACTTTTTTTTTTCGCAGACGATTTATGTACTTATATATATTTAAACGCGTAATTAATAATTTCAAGTTAAGAGATGGTAATATAGGTTATATTTTAAATCTTCTGAAAAAATAATTTAAACAAAGTAATACAGTAGAACTTGGATAATTCGAAGTTGAAGGGACCAGAAAAAAATTCGAAATATCCAAAAATTCGAATTACATATACTATTTTATTTTGTCAAAAAAAGCGATAAATTAAAAAATTAAAACTCTACGATCAGAGATTTAACACATAAACTTTATATCTAAGAATACCGCTACATTACCCCTTCCACCCCCCACCCCCAATTAAATCAATATTTTTTACGAGCTTAATTATTCAACACTTTTTAAAAAATAGTCAAATATTTTTTATTTCCTTTTTAAGCAGAATCTTTGTGTCATAGCATATGACCTGATACAAAAATAGAATCTTCTACATGACTTTCAATTCACAAAAACCTCGAAGTTCATACATATGCACCATATCTTCTGGTGCACTAGCTAGGGGCTTCTATTGTATTTCCTTATCCTTCTTTTAAAAGACTATAAAAATAGATAATGCACTTCAGATGAGTAAAATCTCAGGAACAAATTTTACTGTAATATTTTAAAGGTAATCGTATAAAAAATTCGAATTATCCAAAATAGAATTCGAATTATCCACGATTTTTTAACATTCTTTTAATACAAAATTCAAGGGACCGTGTAAAATATTCGAATTATCCAAAATTTCGAATTAAACAAGTTCGATTTATTCAAGTTTCACATTTAAAATTTCCTTTATTTCTTACGACATAAAAATCCTAAAATAATTACACATTATTTCATATTTGCTTGAAGATTGTATTTGTTTTCTTACCTGTATTAGGCATGTTTCAAATTCTCCGTAATTACATTCTGTAATCCATACGAGTACATAATAAGGAAAGTATTGTTTTTGTATCAAATTTTTCAAAACGATTTTTTGTACATTCACACGTTTTGAGGTTTCCAGAATCAAAATATCAGGTCATCAGTGGCTAGTCTATATCGTTGTGCCTGTCTGTTATCAACAAAACTCAACCACAAATATTATCAGGAAATCACTCGATATATCCTAAATCAATATCATAAGTGGTGCTACTTGAAATTTTTCATTGAGATAGCATGAATGCTTCGTGTACAGGGAGATACAAAAATATTTAGATATATTACATCTATGGGCAAATTTTTTGATAACTACGATTTAGTATACTTAGGCTGTACTAAAAATAATAAAATTGGCATTATATTTTAAATGCAAATATGCATATTATTAAGTAGAATATGGAAAAGTAATTATACTTTTCTAGGACAATCATACAAAATAATTCTAATATATTAATGCTATGTGTGGAAGTTGTTTAATATATTTCACGCTGTTTCGTGTATATTTTAATGTGTGTACGTGTATGATAAATTGAAATACATTTTGGTGTGAATATAAATTTTAGATCATACACTAAAATACTCAAAATTATTCTAATATGTTTCAAAAATTGATGTAGGCGAATATTCTGTGTAGAATTCAAAATAAATTTTAAAATTTAAAAACAGCTTTAACTATTTTATAAATTTAATTATAATATTGAAACAGGTGATTAGTAAGGCAACAGTCACCCGAACACAGAAATGTATGTGAAGTAAAACTGCTATAGAATATTTTTTTAAAAGGATTTTTATTGCGTCAATGCTTTTACGCTCAAAAAGCAAAAAGTAATTCTAAACGTAAACTGCCTAATGTGTTAATGTGTTTCTGTTTCATCAATACTAATTCTTACAAAGACAGAAGACGAGGACTTGAGCAGGCGATAATTCTCCTCACACTGAAATTTACATGAAGTAAGTTTATTTCTAAAACTATTTTGATTATTGTTTCACGCATATTTTTGCTACATCAGTGCTTTTACCCTCAAATAGCAAAAATGATTTTCTAAATGCGAATTGCCCATGCGTTTTTGTTCCATTAATTTTAATTCCAACAAAGACAGAAGACGGGAAATTAAAGAGACAATAATACCCCTTGCACTGAAATTTATATGAGACAAATCTATTTATAAAACTATTTTGATTGTTGTTTTACACAGATTTTTATTGTATCAATGCTTTTACGCTCAAAAAGCAAAGTGATATTCTAAATGTAAATTGCCTAGTGTGTTTCTTGTTTCAATAGTACTAATTCCTGTAAAAGCATAAAACAGAGAATTTAGTAGGCTATATAGTCTCCATCACATCGAAATTTATATGAAATAAATCTGTTTCTAAAACTATATTAATTGTTGTTTTATACAGCTAGTTATTACATCGATTCTTTTGCGCTCAAACAGCAAAAAAGATAATCTGAATGCAAACTATGCGTGTGTTTCTGTTTCAGTAATACTAATTCCTACAAAGAAAATATAATTAAGGTTAACCACACTAAACATATACTAAACATATAAGTTAATCAAGAACGAAACATTATGCAGTGCGCATTGATTATTAACACTTTCCAACTGTACGTACTTGTTGTATCGTATAACTTTCAATGTTTTTTGCCCACGTTATCATAGAACGGACAGACAGAAGGATTAAAAGGCATACAGATAGACCAATTAAATTTATAATCACTCTTAAACATCGCTAAAATGTGTTAAAAATGTTTAATGCATGTAGGTTTTAGATTATAATTGCAGCCTTTAATGTGTCTGAATATTTTAGTGTAACCCTGTAAGTATGAATCTTAAGCTTATTTTAATGTATACAAAGCCTAATTTTAGCAAATGAAAAATAAATGCCAGTTTTTTATTATTTTTGTACTAGAAAGTTATTTAAATGTAGTTTATTTAAATGTCTGTTCTAAAACGCAATACATTGGCTTTTTTTTTTTTTTTTTTTTTTTTTTAGTGTCCCTGTACACAAACCAGTTGTACGGAACGTATTAAGGTCATTTTAAATAGGAAACATACCATAGTGAACCTAAATAACATAGGTATATATTTTTATTTACCGACGCTGGAGTCGGGCAGACGAACGGATAGACAGATGGACAGTCAAACAGACAGATACATAAATTCAAATCATATTCACACTTAAAAACTGATAAAAAGTGTTAAAAACGTTTAATGTAAATGAAAACGTTATTTCAGCAAACTTCCAATAATATCCCTTAATGTAACTGATTATATTTGCGTGACCCTATAAATATTGATACTGTTCATATTATATTCTATAGAAAGCATTCTTTTGTGCATTAATAACATATTTTAATTTCATTAAGATTTGTGCAAAGTTATTAAAATTTGGTTTACTGAAATACCTCTCATAGAACGCAATCCTTTGGAATACTTTCGTGTGCCCCTGTACACAAACCAGCGGTGATATTTACTTCGTTTTCTATAGTGAACTTGAATAACATATTTCCATTTCATTAGGATTTGTGCAAAGTAAAGGTATTAAAATATGGTTTATAGAAATACTTCGCATAGAACGCACTGCTTTGGAAAACTTTCAGGTGTACACAAACCATGAGTGGTATTTACTCCATTGTCAATAGGGAACATCAGATAGTGAACTTGATTAACATATATCAGTTTCAAGAAATTCCATAAATATTTACGGGAGTTAGAGCGCGCACAGACGAACAGATAGACAGACGGACAAACCGAATTCATTAACAATTTTCAATCTTGTTAGAAAGTGTTAAAAAGACCTTCTTGTATTGAAAATCTGGTATTGAAAGAAGATAAATGTAAGCAATCAATATAATATGCTGAAACGTACAAAAATTGTTTTAGGTAAAAGTAATTAAGTATGACTTTTTCTTATTGAAAGGGGAATAAGCACGAAAGAAACAACCCGCGATAACAAACTGAAAGTAGCACTTTGTACAAAATCCCGAAGATAGAAAAATCTTGATGTCAGCTCAGTGCTATTACAAAACTGGATTTAGAAGTTTGTTTTTAATACACAGTTTTCGATTTCTAAAAAGACATTTCTTTTTTAGACTTTTGGTAAACAGAAAATTAAATTTCTTTCAATTTTTTAAACATATAAATGAAAAAAAAAAAAAAAAGCAGGTTTATAAAAATATTTGAGACGACAAATCTGTCATCCATATCTGAGATTTGGCGACATTTGATATTAACTTGAAGACAGTTATCGCTATGATCCATACTGTCGTGTGTCCTAATTTATCAGTAAAGTTAATTAACTTAATTTATGTTAAACTCTACAGAAAAGTTGCTCATTGGGGATTATTTCACAAAAAACTAATAATGGACGAATAACTATCTCCATATTTCAGGAACAAAATATTTTAAAACGTACATCAGGGAGAAACAAATTTACTTCAAATTCAAAATTTTAATAATTTGTACTGACATGTATCTCCATAAAAATACAAATTGACAAAAGGAAACACTTAGGTTTCCTGCTCTTAATATCCGGTTTGTAAAACATCTTATGTCCACCGTTGCAAACTCTCTTCAGACTCACAGACACGCAAACAGACATTTATTAAAATGATCAAATCATGTTCTGGACTTTTCAAAACGTGTAAATTCATCGAAAACCGGTAGTCGAAATTTTTTCAGAATCCAGTACTTTCTTCAGTTGAATATAGAAGAATGTAACAAGCTTCCACGTAATGAGACTTTTCCTGTAATCAGATAAATACTTACAATAACATTCATGTTTCGACAAAATATTATTATTCTATATTAAAAGTTGTGCTCACATTTAGGACATCTCAAGTTAATGAAACCAAAGCTTTTAGATGTGGGGAAAATTCAGATTCTCTAAAACTTAAAATATTATTTTTTCATATTTTTCTGATCTGTTTGAAAATTTTGAGGAAGTATCCCAGTTTTTTAATCCCGACAATTTCATGATATGAAATTCGAATTAGGAAATTTATATAATTATTCTAAAAAAAGTAGGAGTAACAAAAAAAATTGTATTTTATTCAATTCATCTGTTATCTGTATAAAACTTACTGCAAAAATCATTATAATAAAATCCACACAAATTACGGGGCTTAATTCGGCGTAGTAAATGTTATAGAAGGTTTACTTTTACTTTGAAAGGAAAATTTCACGTAAATATCTTTGAAAAAGAGTTTAAAAATTTTGTATACATAACTTGAATCCTTAGGATGCAATTATTATTTGTAAGCTCTTTTTTTTTTTTTCTAAATTCATTTTAAGTACGTACTGTTATACGATATATTTAACTTATAAAAATGAGAAACTTATAAAAAAGACTAGAAAGATTCGCTTATAAAATGGGCAATGGGGAAGGAAGTTCACGAATGACAATAAAAAAGTAAATTTCTGAGGGATACCAGAGTGAACTATTCATTAAAGAAAGTATTAATTTATAGGTTCGAACCAAATCAGTTTTATGGCTGCAGACCCATAGATTCTTCGGAGGGAATTTATTACCAATTTCCACGATGACAATGATGGTGAGTAGGAATGGCGAATTTACTATCCTGCACAGTGTTGCCAGGCTTTGCGACATTTTTATTCAAAAGTCACCAATAATTTTGAGAAGTGATATTTGATATAAATAAAATTCTATTCTTCAAATCGAATCGAAGAATTGTCTATTACGTATATCAAATATCACTTCTCAAAATTATTAGTGACCATTGAATAAAAAAGTCCCTAAATTTAGCAACACTAGTCAAGCAAATACTAAAAGTGAAATACATGTTACACTACTTTGAAGTAATAGCATGTGTGCAGTGGGCACAGTTTGTCTACTTTTTATATCCTATTTGAGTTACAACTAAGCATTTCCTCGCAGATTGCTTTGCGTCTCTTGAAAACTTACAGGACGATCTATCTAAAACATCAAAACTTTTAACATCGTAACTAATCTTCAACCTCAGATCTTAATCTAAAAATATTCGTCCTTATCTTAATTTTAAACCTCAAATCTTAAAAAAGTCATAAATAGAACATATGTTCTCATTGAAATTTGGACGCAATTTTACCAATGCTTCCATCATCCTATAAAACACAAATAAGGTATCTATTATAACAAGTCTTGATTTAACCACCATAAAGTGGCACTTATTCTCCTACAGACCGATTTCTATAAGACCTAGGTAGTATCCGATATAATTAATCATAGGAAAAGTAAAAAAAAAAAAAAAAATCCTGCAGAAAATCTCAATTCCAAAAATCTAAAACGTCTTCGCTTTAGTGCGGAAATACGCCTTGCGTACAATAAAAATGAAAAAAGAAAGTGTAAAATGCGCGTTGATTTGGTCGAGATTTCTCTCATCCGTGATTTAAAACCTCAGACGTACGAAGAAAACATCATCTTTTCAACCAAAATCTAGCTGGCATCGTAATTCAGTAGGTATGGAGCATGATTTACGTTTGAAAGAGCCGCGATTGAATACCTTTCATTTTCCTTTTTCTTATACGTTTTTTAGCGTCACAGATTAAAAAAAAATTCGACCAAACAAAGGCGTATTTTATATGCTTTATTCTTAGAAATATTGTGTGCAAGAAATTTCTTTCGTACTAAATCGAGGATGTTCTACAACTTTGTAATTGACTTTTTTGCCGTATTTTTTATCGTTTCGGATTAAAGAACGCTGATACCGTTGCTTACCGTGAATTGGTGCTCTGACCGATCTGAACTTGTAGCACATTTTACTATATCTAGACATAATGTTTAGAGCAATAACTAAATTTTTCTCAAGTTAATGTGGTTTGTACGACTTTAGCAGACACTCTGTAAATATGTGTGTGTATATATATATACATGTTTTTGTATACATACATATGTGTGTGTGTTTGTATATATATATACATAAACACTAAGGGACAAAAAAAAAAAAAAAAAAAAAAAAAAAGCGCACTTAGATATTTTCCATTTTTTTTTTTCTGTAACCGCCAATTTTATCGTTTAAAAAGCAAATTTTCAAACAGATTTTATTACGTCGTCCACCACGTACACATTAGAATTGAGCCCAGTGCTAAAAACAAAATGCAATTCCGAGGGAAATTGTAATTTTAGAAAATACTTCAAAAATAGCAAGGACAAGGTAATTAACGATGCCACAAAAATATTAATTTTAGAATGAAAAAAAAAAAATTTTTAATACGTGAGTTGGAAAATTAATTAAATGTCAACAAAATATTCGTGAAATGAATTTTAGCAAGGTGTAAAATTGTTTGGCTGTTTAAACTGGAAATTTGGCTTTAGGCGGTTACGTTCCTCATCTAAGCGATTTAACCGCAAGTTAAAAAGCAAATGTTTAAAAAACCGATTTGTATCATGTTCAGAAATCAGAAAAAAAAAAATATATATATATATAATAAAAAAAAGTGTATAGCAAAATATTTTCTTCAAAAACAATGCGGGAACAAATAAACAAAGCAGGTTAAAGAACAGAAGATCTGTGAGAAAAGCCATTATTAAAAAAACAATACTTCAGTTGACCAAAAATTAAAATAAATCATCAGTTAATTATTAGACTGAACTGGTTTTCTCTCATGAGTCAAGTTTATTTTATTTTGAGCTGATGAAAAAAGTTAATATGACGACAAAAATGTGACCGACTTAATGAAAATTGCACCATTAAAACAGTGATAATTTCTCCGTACATCAAGGTACGGAAATAAAAATATACGTAAATAGTATTAAAAAGTGTAAAAAAATGAACAATTTGAAAAAAAGTATATAGAAGGCTAGTTATTGTTAAATTGTATGCGCATTATACGTGAAAGTGAAATAGGTATAAAGGAAGCCTTTAAAAAAGCTGTTAAAGAAGCTGATATAAAACATTACAGTTGTTTACTGTGTAATTTATACAATCTTAATTTTAAATGTGAAGTGATAAAACACCTATATATATATATATATATATATTTTTTTTTTTTTTTTCGTAGATTCTTGTTGGTATTTTGTACGTATTAACGCTTTTCCTGTACTCTAGAAACCTAAATCTTGGTGGAATGTCTTTCGAGGGTATCTTTCCAGGGGGTCCTAATTCGTTTACACGCAGTTTTAAAGGAAATCACGAAAAACTCCGAATAGTTACACCAACAATGGTAATATGGGTTGGAACCCGACACCTCCCGTCTACCAGCTTTGAGAACACAATCTCTGAGCCCTTGGTCGGGATAGTACACTGCTAAGTTATAAGGAAAGCTGATTGGTCTAAACAAAATTAACTCCTTTTACAGTTAAGAAAAAAAAAATTGCCTTTTAAGATTCAGATATTCGGATAAATACAACTTTTTTTTTATTTTTAAAGTATTTAAAACTGAATGTATTCGTAAACAACGTCATCAATCATATAGGAAAAGAAAAAAAAAAAAAAAAAGATAATGCGGAAAAACGCAATAAAACATTAAAAATTGATTGCACGGATAATATGTGAATATCAAATGTAGGAAGATAACCGTAATATATAGTGGACAGTGAAAAAAAAAAAAAAAAAAAAAAAAAAAAACCGTTGTTTATAATGCATTTTACGCATTGTTTATAAAAATGTTTTTTTTTTTTTTTTTTTTTTTTTTTTTTCCCTTGTTTGTTCAATGCTGAATTAAAAGGACAGCTGATTAAAAGAAAGAAGAAGAAGAAGAAGAAGGAAAAAAAAAAAAAACTGTATTCTAAAATACATTTGTGCCTGTGACTTAGAGATTCTGTCTGAAAGTTAGTAGAAGGCAGGTTCCGTGTTTAAAACAAGGTTACAATCGCCGAACAAGCCGTTCGGAGTTTTCCGAGGTGTTCTTTGAAACTCGTGTGTATACATTTAGGAATCTTGGAAAGATCCCCAAGAAGGGCACACAACCCTGGCCTAAGTCACTTGCGTAGTAAATTGATCTTAACTTCAACACAATCGTTTTAATATACAAAAATTAAGTCTTTTTTTTTTTTCCTTAAAATGTTTTTCAAAAGCAGAAATGATATGATTATATTGAAAATAGTAAAGGAAAAAAAAAATAATATGCACTAAAATTGTGATTTGAGGGATTTGATAATGCACCTAAAATAATTAAATAATATAAAATGTTTTTTCTAAAATACACAGGACTAAAAGATATAGCTTTGTGTTATCTTTAATCACAAAATTTCGAAATCCTTATTTCCTAATTTAAATTCCTTTCAAAAAGCCCAAAAAATACATAAAAATGAAAAAAAAAAAAAAAAAAAAAAAAATTACACTATCGCATCCCGTCAAGTAAAGTGACACAGCTCAAAAATGCCTTATTTGAGAAAAATCAACTTAACAATAAAGCAGTGACTAATATTCACATAAAACTTACTCAAGAGGATAGATAATCTTCAAGACAGAGATGTGATGCTTTTTGTGTACATTCAGACACTTCATATACATTTTTGAATGTCATAAACTTAACGGCTCTCTTCACTTACCGTCGCCGGAAGCCCGAGCCAGTGTTATTCTATGGGAAATTTCCTTTACTTATAACTAATTAACTAATACATATTTTTAAATTCTGTTTTCAAATTCAGAAAATGACCAATTGTTAAATTGACGCACCTTTTTAAAAAACGTATTTTTTTTTTTTTTTTTACTATTTTATTTTGAAACATGAAAATGAAAATTTTCACATATTGAAAATTCGTATTTTACAGCTTCAAAATAAAATATTAAAAACTAAAAAAATACATTTTTGAAAAAGTTGCGTCAGTTTAACAGTTGAGAATTTTCGGAATGTGAAAACAGAATTAAAAAATATCTATTACTTAATGAGTTACAGGTAAAGAAAATTTCCCATAGAATAACATTAGCTTCGGCTTCTGGCAATGGTGAGTGAAGCGGACCCTTAAAATAGAAATTTTTTGACTTGAGTCATTTTTCTCGTCTTGTTATCGATTTATCTGCCTCTCTCTCTCTCTCTATATATATATATATATATGAGTATCGATAATTTTAAAATTGCTAAAACTGTAATAACATAAAAAGTACAGTATGCTAATTAACAGTATGGGATTTTTTATAATTTGTTTACATGCAATAATAATGAATACTCCCTTCGCTTTTTTTTTTTTTTTCTTCCATAAAAAATATTTTTAACAAATATGTTTACAAATTTGTTTCCTTTGAAGATCCCCTACAATAATTATATTATTTATTATAGATATGTTATAAATAATTTTTTAAGAAAATTGAAATTAAAGAAACTTGCAACAATTGTCGCTGTAATAAAATTGGCAATACTAATAAATAGTCAATACTATTAATAAAGTACCAATGGTCAAAATCGGAAATTACGATTACAGCAACAACATTGGTACAATAATTTACATTGAAATAATGCAAATATTTTGTTACGCTCTGCAGATCGAAACGATTCTTTATATAAAAATATATGAATAATTTAATTTAATTTTTCCTTTTATAATAGTGTATAATCATAATGTTATTACAAATTAATAAACTACTATAAGTATTTATTTATCAATTGTGAAAAAGAAATAAAAAAAATAAAAAATAAATAAAAATAAAATTTGTTTAACTGTCACTTTCAAAAATATGTATCAACAAAATATGTCATTTTGTTATATTTTGAGAGACATGTTTTCTAATTGAAGTAAGATTAAGAAAAAAAAAGAAAAGTCTGATATATGGAATTGGTGAATGCAATTCCACACACACACACACACACACACACTATATATATATATATATATATATGAGACTTTTGTTTTTAAACTTAAACTTTTGTAAATATCGTGAATGTATACATATATAAGCAGACTTTATCCCACTGAATCTTTTGAAACAGATCTTAATAACTGGTTAGTTATCTAAAATAAAGTTTTATTATTATTATTATTATTGTTGTTGTTCAATCATAAAGTTATTACAAATTAAGAATATAAGTATTCATTTATCGATCGCAAATAAGTAAATAAATAAAATAAATAAATGAATAAATAAATAAATACATAAAATTTTTTTAAGGGTCACGTTCAAAAATGAGTACAACAAAATATATCATTTTGTTATATTTTGAGAAGCAAGTTTTCTAATTAAAGTAAGATTTAAAAAAAAAAAAAAAAAAGTCCGATATATGGAATTGGTGAAAGCAAATCCATATATCAGACTTTTTTTAATTTATTTACTTTTATTTTTTTAACTTAAACATTTATAAATATCGTGAATGTATGCATATATAAGCAGAATTTATCCCACTGAATCTTTTGAAAGAGAGCATAATAATGGTTAATTTAAATGTAATCTAATAGCTCATATCTAAAATAAAATTTTACTATTATTATTATAATTACTATTATTATTGCTGCTGCTGTTATTTAAATATTTTACTTATATATAAATAAAAAAAAAGAAAGAAAAAAAAAAAAAGTCATTGTATTGGGCCACATACTGAATTGGAAAATAAACTCAAAAAAATTTTACTCTCTAAATCTAAACAATTTCTTTATGTGTACACTTAGGTAGGCGGTATTTAGCACATTGGAATCTTTTAAAACAGGATATAATAATTAGTTATTTTAAATGTAGTTAAATAATGATTCTATTTTGAGAGACAAGGTTTACTACCATAAAACTCATCCCTGAAATAAAAGATAGAGGAAGGGGACTATGCCAAACGTGAGTAATCTACAGAGAAAAAAAATTACACAAATGCGTTTGCCTTTCAACGCATACAGATTTGAGTCATTTAATATGCATATGTTCTGTTACTTTTCATAAATTGTACTTATACATACATCAGGGGTAGAAATCAAGAAAATAAAGTTACTGATCCGCAGGACCAGTAATTTTTTAGATTTCACAGGTCCATGCATACTTTGACTGGACCGTTCTTTCATTCTATTATATTTTCAAAAATATTTAAAAATTTCTATACAGTTTGTTTTACTGACTCTTTGTTTGTTTATAAGTTTAAAAGTAAAATATGATAATTTTTTGTAAATTAGTTAAAAAATACAAATGAAGTCTTTTATTAATCAAAAATTTATGCTTTAATAAACAAACATAATGTCACGTATTTACTATTAAGAATTAAAAGTAAAGAAAAAAAAAAATTATGAAAGGGAAATTAATTGAAAATTACAGAGAACAGGTGATATTGACAATTATAAAGAAGTACTCTTACTATTGTTACAATATACTATTATGTAACAAATTTACGGGCAATTTTAGAGAAAAGTAAAAAAAAAAAAAAAAAAAAAAAAAAAATACAAAACAAACTTCACTGATCCGGTGTACCACTAGTATTTATATTTTGCCTATCCGTTGAATAATTTTGTGGTTCCGGAGCAGCGGACCAATGTTAATTTCGACCTCTGTATATATGTTTTCCATACAGAATTTAAAATTGAAGTTTTTATTTAAATAAGAGGCATTTTTCTCATAAAACTTTAAATTCTCTATTGGAATTTATGTAAAAGCTCATAGTAAATTTAAACACAATTAATAAAATTTTACATGCGTTGAAAATTTTCGAATGTTGTGTTAAATAATATGCAGTTAAATAAGGAGCATTTTCTGTAACAGTAAAATACATTCATTAAATTAATATAAAGAATCTGACATAAGTTCGATGTCAATGAATATAACATTCTGTTATTAAAATATTGTTTATTTGTTTTATTCATTTATAATCTTTTCTGTAAAATGAAAATATATAATATGTTGAACTCTCATGTGTACATATATCTTGTCATCTAAATCGTAAATTTTTTAATATATGTATAATATATTAATGTAGATATATGTGATGATTTATTTCTTTTTACACAAAAATACTAATTATTCGGCATACTCTCTTTTTATTATTATTATTTATTTTATTCACATTAAATTTTCATATGTGCTCATAGTAATATTAGTCGTGACACTTTCCTATAAAAATATTATATATTATATTTATATTTTAAATGTCAGTATCGGATAACAAGAAATAAAATTATTTTATTTTTAGATAGAAAGGATGAAAAGAAAATGTCAGAGATCGGAAAAAGCAATGGGAATCAAAAACTAACCTGATTCAAAATCTCCCATGCTATGTTCTCTCTATAGTCCAGAGATGAAAGAAATTATGCAGAAAGATTTTTAAGAGAGGGCACTAAAACATGCACACGGTAACGACAATAACGTTTAAAACATGGATTATTTATCTACGAACAATTTATGTATAAACAATGTATTTCTTAGATAAAAATTTTAACTAAAATTTAGACACATTAGGCTTCGTTATATAACGAGTTGTTTTGGAAACAAGACGATTTCTTGGTTGCTAGAGAACACTAGTGACACCTAGTGACATCATGGGAGCAAATATTTTAATCAATAAAATCATTTAGAAAATGAAATTTTAAATAATGCCTACAAAAGAACCAGAAATAGAGAATAAAGAATTCTGGGTTAGAATTCCTGAATTTAATAGATGAAATAATTGTGTTTAATGTGAAATTAAGGCCTTAGTCGTAACAAATTTGCATTCCTAGCGTTTGCTTGACCACTGAAAATGCTCCCACAAATCGTTTGCTGCTCATGAGGCGGTCTTTTACAGAGCGCGCCGGTGTAATCCTCCGCGAAGAGAAGCGCTTTCAGTGTCACGTAAAGATAGCATGTTGTTATTTTTATAGTGTAAAATTTTATTTAACCACTAAGCATGTCTGTAAACAGGCATAGATATCTGCTTGAGAATACCGTCTTCGTAGCCTTCTCTTAATCTCCGTACAGCATCAACACATGGGAGAATCCGAAAGTAGGCGGTCCCCAAAATTCGAGAGCAGAGCTGCGGAGTGAGACAAACATAATGAGGCGTACTTCGGTCGTCATTTATCGCTCTGAGCGCTGCTGCTGCATGACATTTAGTTCCTGACAGGGCCAGAAGGCGGTTGTGTTGTGTTTGATAGTAGCGACTTCGGCAGCAATTTCGTTGTTTTTTTCATTCATTCTGATTTTTTCAAAACCATTTTTTCATGTTTACATTTTCTCATTCTAACTATTTGTAGAAGTTTAAAGCAGTTATAGCTAGCCGATATTTTCTTCTAATGAAAAACTTTTGAGAAAGAACTTATTTAACAGTTTGTACTTGCCGGCTAAGGGTGAAAGTAGAAAGCATTGTATTTTAATTTTCAAACCGTAGAATTGGTTTGTTAATGTTTTCTTGAGGGTAAGGCAACGAAACTGAAAAAAAAATTTGGCAACAACTTTTTGAGCCTTTTTAGCTTTTTGTTCGTCTTTTATTAAAAAAGCTTAGACTGCTAGCGCTACATAGCATTTATTCATAAGTCTTATACAGTACTTCGTGGAAACGTTTTTTGACGTTGTCTTTATATTTTTAAACGCATTTAACTCTCTTTGGCGGAAGTGGCAAAAGGTATCAAAGTGAAGCAATTACAACAAAAAGGTAAGAAACCATCCCTTTTTTTTTTTTTTTTTTTTTTCTTTTTTTAAACTTTTTTTTAACAATCTAATTTTTAGTTTTGGTTTGTAATTTAATCTATCTTTACTCGTAATAAGTATGGTTTTGTATTTCCTCCAAAAAAAAAAAAAAAAATCTGTTAAAATATGCTCTAACATTATTCTATCTATTTAGATGTATCGTAAAACTCATTTACGTCCATGCTGTAACAATTAAAAAAAAAAAAAAAAAAGGTTTTGCATTACTGTTTAAATTTTTTAAACTTTCTTTTAATGCATATATTTTTTAAATATTTATCTGTCAAACTGAATGTCTTTTTTTATACGCAAGTTTAGTTTTAGGTTCATAAATCGCTCTTGTAACCTACTTCTAGGTTTTATTTTATTTTTTCATTTTGCTTTTAAAATTTATTTTTGATAAATAGAATTTAAAAAAAAAATAAATTAAAAACATGTTTATTACAAGATTTTAAAATTTCTTAAATGCTCTTAAACTTATTAAAAAATATCGAAACTTTTACTCTAAGAGTACGTCTTGAAATTAAAATAAAATTTTTATAGTCCGTTCAACTGCAACATAAGTATTTTGGTCCAATTTCTTTTTATTGGTTTTAATTTTTATGCATTTAACAATTTATAGTAAAGTTATTACTTCAGTGAAATTAAATGCAATATAATATTATGCATTAATCGTGCTTAGTTATTTAACTTTAGATAGTTTGAAAAGTGACTTAAAAATTCCTTCACATCATTGCATTGTGTAACATGTTTAAATGAATTTTCCATGCAGAGGAATAAGTTTAATTTCAGGTCAAATTTTATTTATCTAGATTTTTCTTTAAGTTACTTTTATCAAATTAAATATAACAATATTAATAACATATTGTTTAAAGAATTACTAAATTTTCTAATTTTATTACCGAAAAATCTTCGTTAGAGCTGTGTAGTAATTTTATGCGTTTTATAAATTTTATAAATTTACAATTAATATTGACAAAACTTGAATCTAGACATAAATCTTGATGTTTCTTTTAAACGAACAAGACAAATTTTTAAAATACTCTCAAATTTTTATATTGACCAAAGAAGTTTAGCTTATCATAGTTCATAATTACAAAGCTGATTCTTTTAAACGTTGATTGACGTGATTGCACAATACGTTGCAAGAAAAGTGATATTTTAGCGTAATTAACATTGCACAAATTTTTTTCAAGCTGTACTTGCTGATGTATAAGTACTAAATGACGAGTAAAAAGTATTGAATCATTATCTATTTTCAATACTTGTTTTTAAATCTTTTTTTTTTTTTTTTTTATTAAAATGTTTTCTTTTTGGACTGTACTTTGTCATTTTTTGTATATAATTTTATTTAGATGTACTCTTAATGTTTTACTGTAATCTGGCTAGACTAAAATGTTTACTGAGGAAAAAATTTCTGTGTATGCTTTGTAGATATCACTTCAGCTGTGTCGATCAGCTCGTGTATTAAAAGAAAAGTGAACTTACTTTAAACCCTCTTATTAAAAAAAAAAAAAACTTGCTTTTAATATACATAATAAATTTATTCTCAGATTCCAGCACCGTAAAAGTGAAGGTAATACTTTTTTATTAAACATTGAATTTAAAGCGTAAAAAATTATGATTTTGATAATCTAAATTCTTTTTCTAAAAAAAATCATTGGATCAAGATTTTATTTAGTAAATATGCGAATATTGCTACTTAGAAATAATAATAATAAATAAAAAACCTATTTAAATTTGATCTAGTTTCGGATGAAACTGAAACTAATTTTATCTGTGCTCAACTGGCAAACTTTCTTTTGTGCCTGGATAGTATCACGAAGGTAAAGATGGTTTTACAGGCGATACCAATGACCGGTAGAATTTCGCTCCGCAGAGATTAACTGATGCCAGCTTAACTTACGGTTTTGGATATTTTTTTATTCTAATTTCTTCACTTTTATATAATTTTGATACATCTTCTATCAAATCATAAACATGCTGCATTTATTTTTGAATGCAATAGATTTTAAAAAACTCTTAAATGTAAAATATCAATTGATAAAAAATCATTAACACCTAGCTTTTCGTATAGTCTCGCCTAACGCAGTTTTACGTCATATGAAGAAATAATCAACCGAATTATTTTAATTTCTCCAAGCGAGTTACTTTTTTTTTTTTTTTTTCTTTTGATGCGTATACAATACAATGTCTTTCAAGGCTATATGAACTGTCAGTTTCGATTGAAATGTTTAATAATTGCAACTTTTTTTTTTTTTTATTACCAAAATTATTAGAAATTTTCTGAAATGATTCGGAATTTCTATTTGAAAGAATGTTTTTTATTTTTAGTTCGGTATTGGTACTATTTTTTTAAAATAAACTAAAGCAATCAAATATTTTTGCATAAAGATTTTTCTAAGATGAAAGAAACCTTACTTTAAATGCATTTTCCTAACGTAATCTAAATTTAGGCTATAAATTAATCAGCAGAAATTTATATTTAAATTGAATTTGTTGCAAATGACGTGTTTTACGTTTTAAAATTGCATGATGTTTCAATTCTGAAAATTATGCTGTTTCGATTAACATTTACTTTAATATCTGTATATTGTTATTACACGTTTTAAAATGAAATTATTATTATTATTATTATTTTTTTACCTGAAGCTAGAATAGTTGCGCTATTGCAAACATGATAGAACAATCAAATTTTAAAATCATCTGAACATCCTTTTAATAAATGGCGTTCCTTCAGTTTAAAACTTCATATTTTCCTAAGAATTTTTAAATTGTCAGAATTTAAATGATTAAAAATATAAAGAAATTTTTAAATGAGAGTATAAAAATGAATAGAAATTTAATTCAGCTAACTACTACGTATATAATAAGTATAAAACTTTGAATAAACATCATAAAATACTAGAACTCGCAACAATTGTTTCGGGTCGAAAGAGGACACAACTCTTCGCCAGGCGAAGAAAGAGTAGGCACGAGTGCTACAATCAAAGTGGCAGCTACGTATATACCCCCCCCCCCTTTTTTTTTTCTTTCTCTAGGTTTGTGTTTACTTCTATATTAAGTTCTATTCTATGACGCTACCCGGAATTTCAAAATTATTTAAAATATGTGGACAAAAGTTCATGAGAAAGCTTATTTGTAAATTATTTAAATTTATATAAATTACTTTTATGTTAAATTACTGCAGGTGCAGATGTATTATTATTTTAAATGATAAAGGTTTTTTTTTTTTTTTTCCCCCAATACACGTAAAATAATTTTTATTTAAATCTTGAATAGAATAATACAAAAAAATATTTAAATTATAGCCATTCGAGGTTTTTTCATTTGAGATACGTGTAAACTCTGCACGACTAACAACTTAATGACTAATTCAGTTATTTGTTAGAACAGGAAGTAAAACTTATGCTTTACATATCGTGACCACCCCTTAGAAAATCGATGAATCTTTAACGTTCTAGAGTAAATAAAACTAAAAATTTACATGCGCTTATTGTAAAAATGAATTTGCCTTCCCGCCCCTCTAAACTTTATCGCAATTTCCCCCTCGTTCACCTTTTCGCTAAATCTAATTTTCTCATTTTTTTAAACACAACTTATTTGCAATATCCTTTAATACTCTCCTTTCACTAAATCCTTCCAAATCTCATTTTGGCAAATTTCGTCTGGATTTTAAGAGCGCTTACCACAGACAGTGATTGGCTTAATTGCCCTAGAGAAAGGGTAGGAGGGAAGAGTGAAAGAAATTGGTTTATTCCGATAACCGTAATGAACTAGAGTTCATTTCTAACGATTTTTCTGGAAGTTGTTTTCTAAAAAGACAATTTGTACATCCTACTAGTTTCATTTCTTCGTGATTCTTAAATTCAATTAATCGCGAGTGCGTTAGATTCATAAAAGAAAAAGATGATGCTGAGATTCTATCATAATGAAATATGTTTGGTAAAAAGCTTTAACGATGAATTTCAATAAATTGGAAGAAAATCCTTTAAACATTTTTTTTTTTTCCCTTCCCTTGAAAGTAATTTGAATTTTTTGTTTTTAATGTTTTGCAATCTGAGAGCTTACGCAATTAATAGTTATTGAATCTGGTAAAATGTAGTCGATCAAAAATATTTATCTAAAATGTATTTTAATGCTCAGGTTATAAGGCACGTTTAAAAAGAAAAATTGTCGTATAATGAAAGTTCTACCCAGTATTCTACGCCAGATTTTATTTCTGGTAAATTTATTTTCTCAGCCGACCGTATCACGCATTCGTAAGTTCGTTTAGCTATTGCAAAATTAAGTAAAGTCTAGCCGTACAATTAACATCTAAACATCTTTGTTGATTAGTATGTATATTAGAACTTTCTATGCTCATAGAAGAAATGTTATTTATAAATTCACGTTCCGTGCCTAATTTATTTAGCGTATTTCCGTAGAAAAGTTAACGTCTAAACTTGGTAATTTGCACAGGACTATCCTAAGAGATGTGCCAATTAAAAAATAAATAAAATGACTTCAAAATTTCATAAACTTAATTCTTTAATTATCAGTAATATCAACAAGCATTACAAAAGTTGGCCAGTTTATATTCTGATCGTTTTTTAGCCCCTCTTCAAAACTCATAGACGAAATGTCTAATGCGTTCCCAGATCGGATCCCAATTCTCGCTGGCTGATCTAACCTCAGTTTTTCGCGGTTATTCCCGATACTCACGTAAATACTGGCTAGTACCTTTTTAAAAGACCGACCTCGCCCCACGTATGGCCTTCTTAGGCCTATGGTTCAAATGCAATCAATCGGCCTTAACACAAACACGTTAATCATCTTGCCGAATGGTTAACATCGCCTGTCGAGTGCCGGGTTTAAATGTCGTTTCATATATGGATGTACGTTGATTCGGAATTTACTTTAAGCTGTTGGTCCCTATATTAAAGTTTAATGAGCAAATTGTGACCAATGAGCGAGAGCTCAAACTATTATATTTTAAATGCAAATTTTTTTGCGCTTAGATTTTATTTTTAAGCTTATTTAATGAAGCTTTAATGAGTCTCATACATACTTGCCAACTATCTTATTAATAACCGTACAATTGTTAACGCCCCGTTTCTCACTCTCCCACCACTTTATTTTTAGAGTAATTCCTCCAAATGTTAAGATTAAATAAGAAATTACTCTAAAAAATGACTAGTGAAAAAATAGGCGGGTACTAAAAATTGTACGGTTCATAATGAGGTGGGTGGCATGTGTGAAACCCTTTTTCTGTGAAATCAACATGGTTTAGTTAAAAAAAAAAATCCTTTTTTCTTTTAAAATATGGAGGGAATTTTTTTTTTTTTTTAAATATCTATTGCATCAATTTAGTTCACATTCAATATATGTTTTCGCCAGATATACTAGTGGCAACAAAGTATCTTTTTTAAATGTTAACCGGATGAAAATGCACAACAATAAACGTTAAGCCTCACTTTATTCAGCTTCGTATCTAGCAAAATGCTGTTCACTCTAAAACTCGCAAAAGACTCGTTTACGTTGACGCCATTAGTGAATTAAATCAGTAGGCATGGGCGTTCTCTTGAAACTTCTCTAATTCTCTTTTAGAAAGATCCATTCAAAAATATTTTCAAAGCTAGAGAGATGTATGGTTGTTACGAATATTAAGTTTCTAAGGTGTAATCACTTTCTAGTTGTAGGTTAATTTTCTAAATAAGTAAGCTTCCAGATCTGAAAGGGATTCGCTTTTAAATAAATAGCTGCAAAAGTATATTAAATTATTTTAAGTAGTTGCCTAGCAACAAATGTTTCAATGAAATGTTAAGTTTGCCATTGTATTCTAGTAAATATTTTTAAATATGCAAGTAAAATTTTGTTGTGCATTAAATGTATAGTATACGTTCAGTGTTTGGTGATACGTATTTTTAAATATTAATAGACAAAGTTTCGGGTATGATTAAAATTTATCGCGAATATATATTTTTTTTATATATATAGGGAACTGTGAAATGGTTATATAAGGTTGCCTCTAAAATGTCCAATAAAGTCTATTCTTAAATTCAAAATTGCTATTCAGTATTTCTATAATTTCAGTAATAGATTCTTTATACCGCAACCCAGGTCACATTCGTCGGACTAGCTGTTAGTTTTCCATAGTTTTCACCAACTCGCGTGAATACATGTTTAAAAGCCACTAGAAATGCCTTCAACGGAGGCATTCTTTCCAGCCCTTTCCAGTCGATCGTTTTTTTAACCTTGTGACCGAAAGGTCCTGCTCTCGCAGATGAGAAGCTGGGTTAGATTCCAGGTTACACTCGTCGAACTAGCTGTTGGAGTTCTACAGGGTTTTCTCCTTAACTCTCTAAAATATGGTCGAGGGTTTCTTTGAAAACCTTTCACACCTTCGACTTTCGTATCTATCGGCCTCAACATCGTTACGTGCACGTGCAGTTCCTTTACTAACCCTTATACTGTCCCACATCTTTAGTATCCAGTTTTCCCATTTCAATCGGTATATTAAATATCTGCATTTTTTTTTATACTGGTAGTTCTGTGAACATTCGTAAGTTCATACCTGCGCGGTTACAGTGATTGTATTATTGCGCACAACAGATTGTTTAGAGATAATATCCAAAATTTTTATATTTAAAATTGCAATATCTGTGGCTAATAAAGCCCATTGAATTATCTTGCAACTTCACGAATTCAGAGACCTAAATGATTCCTAATTTTTCTATTTGGATTTTAGTTCAATATTTGATAATCTCATTCTATTTAAAAAGGAAAAAAAGCAACTCTAATTTAAATACTTATTTAAAAAATTTCTAAATGTTTTTCTTCTCTGTGTGTGTGTGGGGGGGGGGGGGGGGACCTTGAAGATGTTTGCTAATTACACTAATATAAGTTGAGTGTTGTCTGTTTTATTAGTAAACTTGAAAATATTCAAGCACTCGAAAAATTGCTTCCAAATAGCGATTTGATTTTTTCGTACTGTCAAGATCATCTCATTAAAAGGATTATTCTAACTCAGTTGTAAAAGATCTCTCCATCATTGGTTGCGGAATTCTGCGTTAGCCTCTTTTTAAAATCTTGATTACATTTTTCCCATTATCTAATTCAGAATATTTTTTTAAGGTAAAATTTAAGTTTTGTGGAATGTTTCCCATTGTTTCAAAATATTTTGAATTTGATTGCAGAACAATTTTGCTATCTTTATAAATGCGTAAATGTTAGGCTAATCTTGGGAATGTAGTTCATTCGACATTTGGTGAAATTTCCATATCGTAAAGATATCTGCTATTCTAATCTAAAATAGTTCTTTATGAGAGTAAGAAAATTAAAAACTTCTTGAAGTAAACACCTTAAATTGCCCCCCCCCCCAAAAAAAAGACTAAAATGCTTTTACAAAATATTATGGGGGGGGGGGGGAGCTAAAGACCCATTAGAAAGACTTCCAATCAGGCAAAATTTGGCAGCAACTGCACATGTCTCGCCTACGTTTTGCCTGACGAAGGATTTAATTATTTCGACCCAAAACACTTTTTAATTATTGTTTCTTTGTAAATTCTCATTTTTCGCATCAATATTTTAAGCAAATTCTTGGTTATATGGTATTGAACTTAACGCTGCTTGTCGGAGAACGTAGATATCAGCCAAACCTCGTGTTAACCCAAGAAGAAATGTCCATTATTCATTGAATAATATTTTTGTTTTTAAAAATTCGTGACCAATTACAAATAAGTCTTTTTTGAAGATTATCTTGTTTAACCGTAAAGTTTGAAATTATACTGAGTGAAATCTTGAAATTTCTAAATGAAGTTCTTGAAAGATTAGACGTTAGATTCGAATTTTTTTTTTTTTTTTCTCTTTAACAACCATGAATTAAAAAAAAAAAAAAAATTTAAATCCTTAATTTAAAAATGCATTATGAATAACAAAGCACATTTCACACATGAGGTTTGATTTTTACATTCTTTTCATGCTACATTATTTGTAGCGTATTTAAAAAAAAAATTTTAGCATATTGCTTATTTTAAAAAAAGGAAATTTAATAGTTAATACAAAGTTATAAATCACTGATCTAAAATTAATCTCTTTTTTAATAAAAAAAAAACATCAAACAATTCTTATCTAACACTTTGTTCTCCTTTAAAATTTTATTGATCCAAAAATTTTAGATTAATTTTATCAGTTTCCGCTGCTGTTCGAATCGATATATCTGTACAGTAGAAAAATGCGAAAGATCGATGGGGATATTCGTTTCGGAAATAATGTATTTTAAAAATCGATTAACAGGGAGTATATTGAAATCTTAAGTACTTTGCCGATATTGTACAGATTTAATTGTATCAAATATTGAACTGTAAAATATATATTTTATATTAAGAGACATTTCTAATTCAGTTATATAAAATTTCAACATGAATTTTCAAGAGTTTAAATAATTTTATTTTACTGGACCACGTGTGAAAGATTCGTAAGTATATTTTATTTATGGTATGAACTATGCTAGTTCATGAATATCTACAAAAAATATGTAATCGAAAATAATAATCGTATAATTATAAAGTTTTTAATGAATCGTGATATACCATTTTTTGTTTAAAGTTATTTTTGATTACCCATGCGAACATTTAGGCTGGGGAAAAAAAAAAAAAAAAAAAAAAAAAAAAACTGAATTATCCATGCAAAAAGTTGATCTGAAGTGAAAAATAAACTGTTTTCTTTTTCGGGGGGAGGGAAGGGGGATTTTCTTCCTCATTAAAAAAAATTTTGCTTGATATATTTCCAGATTTTAGAATTCAAAATTATTTTTCAGCAACTGTTAAGAAAACTATTGTACAATGGAAGTTTAGAAACATTTATTGTAATGTATTTTAAGTATGAGAGAGAGAATGTTATTGTCCACAATCGTTAAAAAAAAAAAAAAAAAAAAAAAAAAAAAAAAAAATCTCGGTACTTCTGAGAAATTTCAGGATTTTTTAAAGAAGGGTCGCAATAAGCCCTGTTACTTACGTACAGTGGCGACTGACAACTGCATAAATTTGCACTAAACAAATTAATGTTTAACAAAGTTGAAAAAAAAATATAGAAAATAGTGGGGTTACTATTCTTGTACAAATATAAATACTTAAACTGAACTATTGATCAAAATGCAATAAGAAAAAAATAATTTAGTAAAAATACTTAACATTCTACATCTTTTTGAAATGTCAAAATGTAATGGATTTTAAATTATTTGTGACAGTGTAAGTTTCTATAGTCAACTTACACTAATCGTATGTTTTTTTTTAAATAAAGTTGAAGCGAAGCGTTTCCTGGTTTGCATTAAATTGAATTTATATTTTATTTCAATTTTAGAAACCTCTTTTTCCTATGTTTAATCTGAACTATATACTATTCGCAATTTTCTATTTAATCATTGAAGTAATTTCTAAATTTAGACATGAATAGAATAAACAAGTATTTTTTAAAAATAAAACCCACATTATTTTAGGTCTAAACACAATCCATTGAAATATAGGCCGTAAATGCAGCGGGAAAGCAATAAGTTTCTACATGGAAAAATGCAGCCTTGAAGATCCCACCAGTTTGGTAGGACCCTGTGCACGGAAAGAATTCTTTAGCTACATCAATTGTAATTTCATAATATACTTTTCATTAAATGGGATTTCAAAATTTAATTAGAAATCCGAAATCGACAAGCTGTTAATGCCATGTTGTAGTTTAGCAAGTGCAATGCTGACATTAAAAACTCTCAACCTTGAATTTTTAATTTTCTATGAAATCTAATTGGGAGTACTCTAGCTGGCAAAATGACGGCGCAGGGTTGCTCTTTAACTTTAAAAACTTCCAGCTGAATTTAGCTACTTTTTGGACTGAAATCGTTAATTTGTTATTTTTTACTACTTTGTCAATCTGTTAAAATGTCGGTATTTCACTTTTCTATAATCTAATCCAAAAGGGCCCACCAGCGGCCGAGGTAGATGGGAGGTGCTTGGTTCGACACCAGGTCGCGGTCATTGACCTAGCCGTTCGGAGTTTTCCCGTGGTTTTCCTATAAACTCGCATAAATACTATCTAGGATCTCCTTAAAGACCCCCCACGGAGGGCAATTCCACCTATAGGCCCAAGACACACTAACGTAGACAATCAATCTTAAATTCTACAACTAATCCAAAGTACATGATTTATCTAACATGAGTTGGAAAGTTGCCAGCAATCACAAAACATCAGTGCAGAGCGGCAAAACATTTTAATTAAATGCATCAAAGATTTTCATCAAACAGTTAAGAATTATCCCAGTTAAATCAGCGTTCTAATAATAATCATTGAAATGTGTATTCATTTGGAAGTTAGTGCTGTCATCCTCCCCCTTCCTCAAAAAAAAAAAAGTTTCAAACATATAACATCCCTTTTTTTTTTTTTTTTTTTTTTGGGGGGGGGGGGGGGGGTCGGGAGTTTAAAATGTATTTTCAGATTATTAAGATGACCGTATGTAAATGCTAATGTTTTCTTTGTATTTAATCGTAGATAACGTTCTCATTTTGAGATACAGATTTAATCATTGCAGAGTAATCAATCTTTTCCAGTGACTTCAGACTTCTCGTTACCAAAGCACTAAAATGGATTAAACATTCTCGGGAGTTTAATACTGATGTCTAAATCTAGGGTTATAAATTAATGTTACAAATATGAAATTTTCTCTTCAAAATTTTGTGCACAAATACTTCATGTTTTACATTAGGAATTGCCGAAAATAAATTAGTTTTACAAAATGCATATAGACGAAGAACCATAAACTAGTAATTATCTTTTATGCTAAACTAACATAAAATTTGTATTGATTTGAACATATATAATTTTTTTTAATACACTGGTATCTAAAGGACTGGTATTTACAAATTAAATCTTTAAAAGGCCTAACATTTATAAAAATGTCTTCTGCGCAAATGATATGCTTAGTATTTTTGATTTCGGAAATAAAATTTATATAGAAATAAAACAGAGGTTGACAGTATTAAATATAGTATTTGTGTATTATAAATTATAATATAGCATTTCTATTATTAAATTATAGTATTTGTATTAAATATAATAGTATCTCTTAAATAAATTTTAAGTGTTCATTTTACACTTTAGAAAGGAATTCTATGTTTAATAGTTTTATTTTTTGCAAAACTGAATGTAAATACTTTTATTTGTGAATTCTAATTAAAAAGATATATAAATAGTTAAATAAAAATCATGCAGATCTTGGGGCTTTATGATCCGAATTCAGTTTAAATGTCTTAAAAGCAGACATGTTGATTTTTTTTTTTTTTTTTTTTGGCTGAACCAATTAAAAAGCGGAATTAAAAATATGTAATGCAAAATGAAAGTGTAAGAAAATATAATAGAATTGAATGAGATTAATTTTATCAAAGGTATTTTTATAAAAGGTATTGAAGATATATATTTCATATTTTCTCCATACTTCACACTATACCTAACTATTAAAAAGTGAAAAACTAATTGACATTATTAATAGGTTTTTTATTAGTCAATAAATTTTCTAAAATTTTAAGTTTTCAAAAAAAAAAAAAAAAAAAATCTGACAAATTTACCTAAATTTAGGTATAGCCTGATTTTTTACATGAAATATAGTAGTATAAAAAAAATTTTAAAGTTCTATAATAGTTTGTAAATTAGTGTGCGGAATGTGAAAATTTCGCGCGCTCTAATTTATAAAACTCATTATCAATTAAACCTTAAAATTTTATACGCTACTATATTTCATGTATGTGATCAGGCTATACCTAAATTTAGGTTAATTTTTGTCATATAATTTTTTTTTTAACTCCTGAAATTTTTGGGAAAATTTAGACTAAATTAAAAGTTATGTCAGTTTAAATTCACTTTAATATTTAGGTACAGTATGAAGTATGCAACTGTGGGAGAAAATATATGAAATATCTCAATGATTTTATAAAATCTTACAAAATAATCTAATCTTATAAAATATATTTTATAATTTATACTTTTTAAACGTCAATTTTGTTTTTGCGTTTTCAACAAATTTAAATTGCTATATATTTACATTTGTAAATGTTTTTCAAAGATAATGTACAATATAAAGGAAAAAAATTATTATTTTTTTTCATTGGTTTTGAAGCTAGACACCTTTCTCCACTACATGAAATCTGGTAATTTTCAGGCGGTTCCTAGTGATCTCTCCCTTTAAATAATAGAATTTAGTTATACATCTCATTAAACAAATGTCAAAGATTTCTAAAGTGCACATGCATATTAATGTGCAAGGCTTTCTGGAGAGGGCCATAAGAGTACAAATGGTCGCAGCTCAAGATTTGAAATAAATGTGAAGTTCACCATGAAAAAAAGTCACTACTTTTTCAGTCTAAAAAATTCAGATGCATGTTAGCATGAGATTTTTAAACTTGTAAAATTTTAAATATTTAATTTACAGGGATGAAACTTTCAGGGGCTACTTTTTTTTTTAAATTCAGGGTTTTCGAAAGTTTTGATACCTCTGAACTTCATGTTAAATTTGTTTTTAAAGAAATTTCTCATTTTGAATATTTGCTTTATACTAAACTCACAGTATCGCTTATTAGAGATAACCATATGATGTATCATTAATAAGTCTTCCCTATCTGCACGCAACTAGCAATTTTTAGAATTTTTGCGTGTTAGGTAATTTCATCCCTGAATTTAACTGTAGCTCTGGAACAATATTAAAAGGAATTTAATGTATTATTAAAGTCTTATGGCACTTGATACATTTTGGAACCCTGAAAATTGCAATAAAGTTAAAAATATCGAACATAGTACTACAATGCGACGTGAAATTGTTTTGAAAAATCTTCTTCAAAAAATAATTTTCATTCCGTATTTCCACGTTAAAGTTTCAACCTAAGCAAAAATTATCTGCAGCTTATGTATATGTTGCATGTTAAAATTGCACACTCGGTTCTATAAGTATTCCAAATTCATATGGAAATAACGGATCGCTGGTCTGCAATTGCGTTGAAATCTTTAATTTGAAAACTAATATACGCAACCCTTGGTACTTCAGAGGAGTAGGTTTTCAGTTTGTCGAGTGGTTTGGATTGCGAAGAGATTGGATTTCAGTTACTATTTGAGTTTTCATTTAAAAAAAAATTACGTACGTCTGGGTATAATTTTAACAAAGTTTGAAAGGATTTCGTTTGAACTCATTTGTTAATGAAATTAAACAAATTAGAAGCTTTAGTGAATCTTCACTTATTTCAATTTGGACATTTCTAAAAACAATTTTCTTTTTGTTCTCCTGCAAAATATTTTTCTTTTAAGGCTGTTTATTTAACTAACGAATGTTTAATATTTAGTGGAATTTGTTAAATGAGACGTAACGGCTCTCTTTGGGTAACAATCAAAATTGATTATGCATGTTTTTATTTCTGTATTTAGTAGAAGAAAAAAATATTGGTTTCGTAAAATTTAGACGTCTGTTTTTTGATGCATTTTTACGTCTTTAGAGGTCCAGAGCACTATTTGACCGTTTTTAGAAAACGTGTGCAAGGCAATGGGGCAATTCTTGCTGAACTAATGCTCAGAATTTAATTAAATTTATATGTAGTTGCAACTTGACAAATTAGTGCCTGTCACCACTCGTGAATATCGCCCAACATAGGTGCCATTGCGAAAAAGACATGATAAATCGAAAAAGGCAGCGGTAGCTTTTAAAATAGATTTCTTTTGCGAATGCTTGAAAGCTAGAAAACTAAATATTTTTGTCATTGAAATCTAAAATATAATATTCATATTACTTTTCGACAGTTTCAAAAACAAAATGGTCCTTGAATTATCAAGCACATGTCAAGTTTATACAAAAATTATTATTCGTGATGTTAGTTTCCGTAGTGACGGAAGTGCTTAACCAATATTTTTGGTTATGTGCCAAAGCTTCACACACACATATTTTCGTTTTTAATATCCTCATAACTTAAATTTGTTTTCTTGATTCATTTAAAATACTGTAAAGAATTGCCACATGAAGCTTTGGAACTTGAATAAAAAATAATTTTTACTGTTCAAAATTTTACAGCAATTTTTAATTCCTGTTAATTGGCTTTGATAGTTTATAGCGATAACCTATCAGTTTTTTTTTTTTTTTTTCAACTGAATAAAACCTTCAAATGCATTAATTTTTACATTATATGTTGGCTTTAGTGTATATGTATTTGTCCACGTGTAGTTCTAATTTTTCCTCAAATTTTACCCATCGTGATTTTTGCCCTGCTAATCTTTAAAGTAAAATAATTTTAAATGAGATTTTAATATTTTCTTTTTAGGAAAATCAACTTTTTGCGAATATTGTGGCATTTTTAAACTTTGATATTTTTCAATATTTAAAGCTGCTTAAAGTTTCTTTGATTTCAATATTTAAATCAGCTTACTTATCTTAGCGTCTGTAATTCTGAGAATCCAATGCACGACTGTTATGACTTGTGTATGTGTTCAGTACAATAACAAATGATTGTGCTAAACACAGAACCCAGATACCTTAACGCAATTAATTGTCCTTAAAATTGAAATTTCTAAATTCTTTGCGCTTTTGAAATCGTTTGATTAAACGTGAATTGGGATTATTATTGAATAAATTTTGCACTTCAAGATTTGAAACTTTTTGATTAATGATTTGTCAGTAATTCAACAATGTTTAATAGAAAGATAATTTTTGCACTGTTGAAATATTAAGTGTCCTTAAAGTTATCAGTACTTTAAAAATGAATTGCAGAAATAGAATTGAACGAGATAAGCAGTTTAGGTAATGCAAAGTTTTAACACACGGTATGATAAAAAATACTTTTAGTGTAGTTTTCTAAATGAGTGTTTTTAATATTGTTATGAATATAAACTTTAATTTAAGCACGATCTTTAATCGACAACATTCCTTTCTACTTGCATTATTATTTTGACTGAATAGTGTAAATTTCTTTTAGAAACAATTGTTGAGTGTTTTTACGATTTATGGTGTTATGTTATTCTCCATTCAGGTATTTAAGTGTATTTTTCTGCATGTATAAAGACCTGGGGGAAATTTATTTTTTTTTTTAAGGAAAATTTTTTTTGTCAAGTATATAAAGTGTTCTCCCTCTAAGTATAAAGTAGCATATAGTATTTAACTCGTAGGTCATTCAAAAGCCTCGTCTGTTATACGCTATCAGCTATGATAGTGCATTGCAGACTGTATGCTATATTATGGCAGTGTATGATTGTTATTCAATACAATTGACATGATCCGATGCCAACAATTGTCATCAAAATCAAACTAGCGCAACAATTTTTTTATAAGCATATTCAATTTACTTAAAATAATTAAACAAATGTCTATATTTACAAGTTAGCTTGCGTCTATAAAGTATTTAAGTTTTTTGTTTAAAATTCTCTTAGTGCTACTTTCAGTCTGCTATATTGCGTTATTTCTTTCGCACTGCGTTTGTAACTATTCACCTAACGAATGGTTATTTGTTCAGGCCTGAAATAAGTGTCGAATCCTTTCCAAGTAATGGTATTTATTTCAACAGTAAATTTATGGTGCATTTTACCAAGTTATTAAACGACCTTACGCTTACTAAAATTAGTTTTTTACTATTACGAGAATTACTTAAATTAAAATACATTTTGACAGTTCGTGAATGAAGTATTTTAACAGTATTTTGTTTAAAAGTAAATATTTGCTGTACAGAGTTTACAGGATGTATAAATTTAAGTGTCGACAATTTTTTAATATTTTTGGATCACTAAATCATATACTTAAGTGACCTTTATTGACCACCTCCATTTTCATTACAGGCGTTAACTTTTTAATGTTCAATATTTTAAAAATTGCTAAACTAATAAGATTAAAAAAAAAAAAAAGAATTTGCCTTTACAGTGAAACCAGTATAGTAACGGCGTATTATTCCTTAAATGCTGCTGCGTGTTGCCTTTTGGACAACATACCCAAAATTATCTTCTAAAGCAGCAGTCACCATCCTTTTCAACTTCATGGACCACCAAATTCACAATTTAAATTCCGGCGGACCACTAAACACGCTACCTTTCTATGAATTACAGGAAATTTCCTATATCGGACGTTTTGTCAAATATCTCAAAATATTTCACAATTCACCTAGTAATTTTGGGAGTGTATACATCTTATGTTTGAGTTAAGATTTTACCCCAAAAGCAAAATCTGAACCTGTAAAAATTAAAGAAAAACAATGTCCGGGATCACCCAGGTGTAATACTTGAAGTGCGATACTGATTGTAGTACATGATTGAGATTTCTTTTATTTCTATTCCTTTGCGTGAGACTTGCGCATATACTCATCATGGAGACATAAAGTTTTATTGCGTTTTTTTTTTTTTTTTTTTTTTTTTTATTGCTTTTTTATATCTTGAAGGGTGTTAAACCCAGTGCAAAGCCATTTTTAGGAAAACTTGACATATACTGCATTTGGTACGACATATATACTACAATCCAAAAAAATAGAAATATTAATTAACCAAATCTAATGAAATGTGAGCATTTTTGCTAAATGATTTTAGTTGCGAATGTAGAAGTGTTCACAAGTTGTCATTAGCCAAAGGTATTGAGCTACTTATATCAAAGTCCAAAGTAAACAACGTGAAATTTCAGAACTCTCATCGATGAAACTAAATGGATTTCGGTTCCCCCCTCCCCCCCCCCCCCAAAAAAAAAAAAAAAAAAAAAAAACTTGTTGCTCAACTTTTTTATATTTTGACTAAATGTTAAAATTATTTTCGCTGATTGTAAATATTGGTAAAACCCCATATTTTCTTTTTCTTTGATAGGAACTGTAATCTATTTCATTCTATCGACGATAACTTTTATGAATTTTAATGATATTTCCTTGCGTTTTCATATAAGTAGCTCAGTACATTTTGTGACTGAATTATGCAAATGAAATTACGTTTAGGCTTATTTATGCGCGATTAAAAATTTAGTATCAGATACTTAATATTTTTATACTTTGATTGTAGTATATGTCGAATTTTCTAGAACTGGCTTTGCATTTTGTTTAATACCCTGCATGTTATAAAGGTTTCTTAAATTGCTTCTTTATGATTATATCTCCATGAATATATGCGCTAATCTCGTATAAATTAATACAGATATCTAAAGATGCCTCATTGTCGCATGTTTGAGCCAAAATGCATTTGAAGCATTACTTTTTACAGCCTGATTCCAAACATTGTGCATTTTGAATTGTCCATTTTTCATTTAAGGAAAAACTTTTGCTGAAATATGAGGTATAACATGTTTCTTCTTCTTTATACTCCTAAAATGTTAAGGTAGTATCCAAAGTTCTATTGGATATATTCAACAAAACGTCTGAAATCGAAAGTGTCGGTCTCTCATGGAAAAGGAGTGTATTATTTTTAAGAAACGTAAATATATTCCATTTAATGGTTCTATACTATGTATAAATATGCCCATTTTATAAATGTGAAGTAAACCTATTTAATATAAAACATAAATTCTTACTGTATTAGAAGAAAATCTTAAATTCGTACTTATTTAATCAATAAGATCGATGCGCATACCTGCCAACGTTTACGCTTATTAACTAGGGGGGGGGGGGATAGAAAGTTTTTAGATTTCTGTAACAGTTTTCAGAGATTAATAAATAAAAAAAATAAAATAAAATAAAAATAAAAAATTCGGGAGCAAAATATAGTAAAAGTTGGCTAAGTTTTTTTTTTTTTTTTTTAAATTAAATAAAATTACATGGGAAGAACGTGTACATATTATCGCTGCCATATTATAAAAGCTCAAACTAATAGTGATAAATTGTATTTCAATATAAAAAAACTATATATACAAAATCTAATGTGTATTATATTATTAGATCTTTTAAAATCCAATATGAAATTTTATTTTTGACGTACATTTTAAACTTTTTGAAGAATTTGAATAATTCCACTGCTGAGTAACGAATGTAGATAAGAAATTCAAAGCGATAACTATGCCGATTAATTAAAATTCAAACTTTCATAATAAGATTATTCCATTTACCTTCTCTCATGAAGAAAATTCTGTAATTTAATGTTATGAAGAAAGAGAGGTACAGAAAAGCCTGAAGTTAAAATTAATATTCAGTGTAATTTCTAAAAAAAAAAACACAAATATAGTCTGTTTTTCTGCGGACCACCAAAATTTTCTTGAGGACCACTAGTGGTCCACGGACTACCGGTTGACGACCACTGTTCTCTAGTATTACTAGAATAATATTGAAGCTCTAATTCCTCACATTTGCCGATTGGCAACAAATTGCTTTTTAGCTGTAAACCATAGTTGAAATAAATTAAGATTTTTGAAAGTATTTTTCCCGTGATTTTAATTCAGAGGAAAGAAGTAAAACATTTTTAAATTGACTTTAAATTCAGGCGTTTTAAGGGTTAAGTAAACAAATACAAAAGATTCCTTAGAATAAAAATTGGTGTTTTAGATAGTTTTTAATATAAAAGTGTATATTTTAATGAATTGAGTACATAGCATAAATTAAATAAATATTTAGTAAATTTTACTTAATTTTTCTAACATTTCTTTTTATAAATACTGGAAGTTGTAATTTAGGAGGGATTTAATTCGCAAGTCCATGTGCATTTTTTTTTTTTTTCTTTTTGTAAGTCGGTGGAATTTAGTAAAATTAAAGTGTTTATTTTAAAATATGGCCTCCTCTGAAACGTTTGTTAAATTTCAGAGTAGTGCAGCTAACTAACGAATAGGGAAAGAACGGAAGTTTACAATTAGATTTAAAAAAAAAAAAAAAAAAATTTGGTTTCGGTGCGAAAATAATGAACTGTAAAACGTTAACCCTAGCATGGACATTATCCCTGATTGGTTAACTTAGCTACGGTGGCAATTGAACAAGGTACGTTGGCTATTGAACAAACAAATCTTGATTTTGAACGCTTTAACTGTATAATTCAAATTCCTTAAAGATAAATCGAACAGTAAAGTAATGAGTACCTAGTTCCTAGTATAAGAAACAGAAAAGTAATTTAGCCGTCACTTTAAAGATTTAATCAGATTCGTTACTGAATGTTAAAAATACTCTGTATCGATTTTAAAATTGATAAATCCTACACAAGTCTTACGATGATATTGCATTTTAAACTGCAACGTGTTACACGAATAAAAGCTAGCGAGCGGGAGCAGATAGTCTCTTCCAATTAGATTTGTGAATTCTGCTGTGAAGATAGGTCTAGCTTGTTTAAATCCTCGTTGATTGGAAGGGCACAAACTTCAACAATGTCCGTAATATTCTAATTAGCTCCAGTTTTCGAAAAGTCTCCACTTTTCGAGAGCTTCGAGGATGTCATCGGTTTAAATTAAAACATTCCACTACTGATCTATACTTTGATGAATTACAGTTCATTTAATTTTCATAAACAAATCTTAATGAATTTCCTATAGCTTTTATTGGCGAACGTGTTTACACAGACTTAAGATATTACATGCACTAACTTATGTAGATTACACTATTTTAATTTACTTCAATAAAGTCGTGACTTAGTTTTAAACTAATTCTGAAGTTAACTGCGGTTTTTAATGAAAACCGTGAATTAGTTTCCTAGAATTTTGTTATAAAAGAAACCACTCTAATAACTAGTTTTTCCATCATGAATTTGTAATTAATGTGTTTTTTCAGTTTTGACTCAAATTAAAAATTACTTATGGTGGTTTAGAAGTAACTATTTTTTTTCTAAACGAATCGTTATGCTTGTTGAAGACAAATTACTACAATTCATTTTTCTTATCAATATTGCAACAAGCGGGGTTTAACCTGGCAAAAAAATTACTTTAGCATTTTAGCGAAAATAAGCAAGCACTATTTTAGCTTTTTCGAAAGTTAATTCTTTGGATACCACTGATTTCTTTTACTTAGCTTTGTTATCCTCAGTTTTGTTTTCTATTCCTTCTGTTCATTGATGATTTTAACCAAGCATCCATATTTGTGGCTTTAAAAATATGAATCAGGGAAACTATGTTTTGATTTTAACAATAGGAAAAGAGGTATTCATATCATGTGTGTAAAATGAAAAAGCAATTTAAAAATTAAGTAAAGTGTAGTGGTAGATAATCGTGAAATACTAGTGCTAAGAATGCTTCTATGAAGCAAATTCTGAATTCTGACATACTTTTAAATATTTTTGCATTTAAATTCAATCATTGAAAATTAAAAACAAATCCAAATTACTATATAAATGATTCCCAAAAATTTCAGTCCTTTCGTAGTTTTTGCCTGCAAATATTACAAAAAAAAAAAAAAAAAGTCTGAGTTATTATATAGATATTTTATACAGTTATATAGTTTTAGCTTTTTAGCGAAATTCTGACCGACATGTTTTAGCAAAATATACCTTTTAGCAAAATGCTAAAAAAACTAATGGCAGTTTAAACCCTAAAAAAAAAACTAACCCAATTGAAAAACGATGATTAAAAAAAAAAAAAAAAAAAAAAAAAAAACTAACGATAGATAACTAACTAGCATTACAATTAAACTGCCAAAGCTGCTTCTCAAGTGGATAATTTTTGAGATGATACTTTATGCATATTGAGATACTTCATACACATGTTTAATGATTAATTCGGAATTGCCTATTATTATAAGTTGTCGGTTTTTTTTTTTTTTTTTTTTTGCTCGAGTGCGATATATAATTCACTAGAAATATTTTTATGTAGGAAGGGTTTAAATTGTAATAAGACCTCTTCACTTCGTAACACTGCGCGAATGCCACCTCCGAAAATAATTCTTGAGTTTTTAAAAGGGTACAAATACAAAATTTATGTTAGTTAAATTATGCAATATAATTCGGCGATTTAAAAAAAATAAAATAAAATAATGTCTAAATTCTTGAGAAAAAAAAAAAAAAAAAAAAAAGGCTATAAACCAAAGATTTTTTTTATTTTAAATTCTTGTTTTTTTTTTTTTTTTTGTTTAAGGAACTCAGCACCGCAAAGTTATTTTATATTTAGATAATGGCAAATAGCAATTCTATTTTTAACTTTCCAACTATTCGTCTGTCTGTCCGCGCTCTAAATCCCGTAAATATTTATGGAATTTCTTGAAACTGATATGTTATTAAAGTTCAACATCGGATGTTTCTTACTGGAAATAGAGCGCCTCTACTGGTTTGAGTACAGGGACACACGAAAGTATTCCAAGGCATTCTCTATCAGACTATCCATCTGCCTGTCTGCTCGCCCCCAGCGTCCGTAAATACTTCCAGAACTTTTTTATTATTCAAATTCACTGTGGAATGTTCCCAATTTTAAATGGTGTTAATAGGTCCTGTGCAACTGGTTTGTGTACAAGGACTCCTTTTTTTTTTTAATTGCATTTTAGGATTGACATTTTTATAAATTATATTTAAAAAACTTTCTATTGTAAAAATCATAAAGAAATTGACATTGTTAATATGTTAAAATATTTTGTTAACCTGCAGATTTACAGGGCTTCACTAAATTATTCAGATACATCAAGAGCTGCAGTTAGAGTATAAGGACTATGATTTATTTTGTGTCGTCCATTGTAATTACGTAAGCAAAGAGCATTGGAAAGTATACGATACAATTACGTACATTTTGAAAGTGTTAATGATCGATACGTACCGCATGATTTTTCGTTCATGTTTAAATTTTTGTTTTATTTTTATGTTAATATATTGGGGGGGGGGGGATGAGGATAGCGTTTTGTTTAACACGTTGTGCGCCACGCGAATTCTTAAAATCCATTAAACTTCCATAATGATTCCTCCTGTAATAAAGTAAATTTTCAATCATTAAATGTAATATTTTTAGTTTTATCCTATTTTATATCCGCCACCGATGATTGGCGCGGCTTTATATCATATTTGACACTGTCGGCCACCGATGGCTGACAGGGCACTCAACGTTTTAATTTTTTTTTTTTTTTTTTTTTGTGCTGCTTTTACTTTCGGGGTAAAACATTCACTGAAATGTTTGAAGTATAACATATAACATGTTCTGCACACTCCTAAAGTTTCAAGATGATTCCTTCAGTACTTAGAGATATATGACAAAATGTCTAGAACCTAGAATGGCTGACATGGCGCTCAGCGTGTTAATGCATTTTTCGGATCGTGAGGGGGGTGAGGGGACTTGAAACAGTAGAAAAGTTTTTTTTTTTTTTTTTTTAGTTAAAATAACGTGCATCCGATCCCTCAAACCCATATACATCGCACCTTGGCCAGAAGTACACAACCCAAAAAAATGTTTTTGAGAAAAATAAACTTAATACTAGTCAGTCAATTCTTTCATTTATTATTATTTTATTTTTTTGACATAAAACGGACACAACTGTCCGTATTAAAACTGGTGTTTTTGGACTTCAGCAACTTTTCTTACTAGGGTGCGATAGGAACCTTGTGCGTCTTCAAAGGAATCTGCACGCAATTTCAAACATTAACATTTTGAAAACCAACACTAACCGAAATAAATGGGTTAAAAAGGACAAAATAGAAGACGGATGGTTTAAAGCTGCTGCAGCAGCGTTGTATTCTCAGTTTTATCAACTAATTTCGCCAGTGATAGAAACGAACTTTTTTTTTTTTAGTAAACGTTAAATACAGAATTTAAAGTTTTCTGTGAAGTGTTTTTAGTAATTACTCTTTCCTCCAAAATGAAATAAATCATCATTAGCATCTTTTCCTTGGTGGATATTCCTATGAATTTCCCTGTGTGCTTTAGTCTTATCGATCGAAATTGCTCTGGACATTTCAATATCAGAAGACACTATCAAAACAATGTCTAACATTATACTAGTTCTTGGGGGGGAAGGGGAGAATTAACACTCATGTCGCCAGATAATACGCAGGGTAAGCTATTTTCTCCCCCTAAATTACGAGGAGAGGCCGAGCGTTACTGCGCTCAAAGCTGGTAGACGTGAGGTGCCTGGTTCGATCCCAGGTCGCACTCGTCGGCCTAGCCATTCGGAGTTTTCCGTGGTTTTCTCCGAAACTTACGTAAATATATGGGTAAGACCCCTTAGAAAGACACTCACGCCTCAGAAGGCACTCCCCCTCAGGCCTTGGACCCTAATGCAGTCAATCGACCTCAATCCTTACAACCCTACACCCTCAATCCTTACAACCTTAAATGACGAAGTTTTATCGATCTGAAGAAAAAAAAAAAAATCTTATAAAGGAAGTTTAAGTACAAAAGGCAGCGTGTATTAAAATGAGAGTATAAAAAGATTTTTTTCTGCAACGCCCATCCATTTTTCAATCCCTTCGTATTAAAATTAGGCTAAAAACGTGCAAATTTAATGTTTTACATATTGATATATAAATGTACTTAAAAAATATAAAAAGTTTTGGAGTAAAAATCTTTGTGCTCAGTGTCTTTAAACTAAACTTTTAGTAAATTTTGATATTTTAAACATAAAGGCAACTCTTCAAAAGAAAACAATAGTAGCTTCAGTTAAACAAATATTTTTAAATCCTTTTATTTTTTTTTCCATTCAAGTAGTCTGTGATAAACTTGATAATTTGTCTGTATATGATAGTCTAATTTTAGAAAACATTAAAAGGTCCTCGCAATGAAATAAGTTTCGTTTGTCAAATTCCTCATCTTCAAATATTTGTGAGTTTAAATTATCTTAGATCACCAATTTTGATTCGGAAATAAAGTTTTTCGTTATGTTTCATAAAAAAAGGCATAGCTAATATTTCCAGTTAAAGTTAGTAAATAGCTCCAATTTTCTTACATTCACAGCCCCCCCCCCTTTTTTCCCCCCGAGTACTTTTATTTAAAAAAAAGATGTTTTTCAATTTCATTTCTATGTTGAAGTTTTCAAGTTTAATTAAATTAACATATTTTGAATCCCAGCAAGAAAAGTAATAAAACTCAAAAAAGCAATTAACAATACGAAAAAGCAACAACTGAAAAAGCAATTAACAAACTTAAATATAAGTCACTGACTCGCAATGAAAAAATAACTCGGTTGTCTCTCAAACAATTTTCGAAATAGATGTGGCGTTCTTTGTCTACGTTGGGGTACTTCATATACACATTTGAATGACATAATATTAAAAATATTTATAAAGAGAGCTATTTTAAAATATATAATTACTATCCGAACAAATTAATTTTTTTCTCCAGTCGGTATAGATTTTTGAGGAATGTTTAGTAAAAGATTCAAATTCAATTAAATTATTTCTTCAAATGTTCGAAATATCGAAATACAGATCCTTCAATTTAGATTTCAATCATCACTGTACAGTTTTTTTTTTAAATATAAGTTTCTGATACATTAACAATATTTCTTAAAACCGACATTTATCAACCTATTTTGACAAAACATTCTATAATAATGCATAGCTGCCAACTTGATAAGTTGTTTTTTGCTACCAGAAATTTTGATAGGAATTCTTTTATAAGTTTTCTAGAAATCTTCAACAATTTAATAAGGTAAATTTTTACTCGGAGGAAATGTTGGATAAAAACGTGCAATTTGACAGCTGTGATAATTAAACCCTTAAAGATTTTTCTTTTTTGACAAAATTAAATCTCTACCAAAATTAGGTCTATTGCTTCTCCTTCAAAATATTCCACATCATAAAAAGGGACCCTTCACAAAATTTAGATTTATAAAATGAGTTCCGTCACTAGGTTTTGTTTTGTAAAAATAATCCTTTTCATAAAAATTTCCCGTGTTTCCTTTATTTTTAAGCGGTTCAATGAAATTCTATTAACTTGATACTAATCACTACATAGAGCGACTTAAAAATGAAAGCTTTTACGATATATATTTTTCACAAAAATAGTTTTCGCTTGTTTTTCTCGCAAAAAAAAAAAAAAAGGGGGGGGGGACTCCAAAAATTAACCTGGATTGACCCCTGGAGACTTTAAAGGAAAAACTTTTTAGTTGCACACAATAAATTGTTACGAAATTAGGTGAGTAGAGGTTAGTTACACTACAGCCAATTAAGTAATTTTCGTTAAATGTATTAATGAACTCACTTTTTTCCCTTTCTATGTTTACTTCTGTTTCTGTGCCCGTAAAATTTCAGCTGCTCTCTAATATTAAATAAACAGAAGCAATTATTTAAAATAAACACAATGAAACAGAACGGTAGGCTCAAATCAAGATTTAAATAGTACATCTGCTATTTTTCTTACTTTTTACTTTCCGAACACTATAGTGAGGAAATTATTGTAATCATGTCAAAAATCCGAATTCGAGATTTTGATGTTTCTATACGTTTTGAGGTCCCTGAGTCCGTTTTCACTATTTTTACGATGATGTATGTATGTGTGTGTGTATGTGTGTATGTCTGTGGGTGAACACGCTAGCGTCTAAACGCTTTGTTCAATTAACCTGAAAGTTGGTACGCATATTGTAAGTCACCATAGTACGAACCCTATAGATTTTGGTGAATCTAGCACTTATAGTTTTTTTACAGGGACACAAAGAAAAATTCTATATCATTATGGCCTATGGGACTAAATTTTTAAAAGTACGATAGCATCTAAACGCCTTATTGAATTGAGATGAAAATTTATGAGTATTATAAATCACTGTTGCACTAACTATAAGCATTTTGGTGAATTTAGCATTTATAGGTTTTTACAGGGACACAACGAAAAATTCTTTATCATTATGATCTATGGGCTCAAAGTTCAGTAGCGTTAAATAAAACATCGTGTAATAGATGGAGAAAAATACTCAAACACTCTATTATGGTTTTCTCTCTTTTGTTTGTTTAACAACTCCTCTTTCTTTATTTTATCTACAAAACTGTTAATTACTCAATGTTCGGAAAGTCGAGTGGAGTCGCTCCAGATTTTTTTTTTTTTTTCAGTAATTTAGATATTGTGTATTTTTTCTTTTTATTTCTACGATTGCTAATTGAGGGTTGTATTTATTTTTATTTGCTTATTTTGTTATTAAAGCTGTAGACATAAAATTGTAAGGATAGATGATTGCAAATTTTAATCTTCTGAATAATTAAATTTAAAATTAGAAAATTTAATAAACGATAATTTAATTTTTGTGAATTAAAAAATATGTAGCTGTTTTTTATATTTGTAAAATTTAATTTTCTTAAATTAAAAAAAAATATTTTAGCCGTTTTTTTAATTTATAAAAAAAAAAAAAAAAAAAAAAAAAAAAAGTAATAAGCATATAGCTTCGAACTTGAAGCCTTCAGACTGTAGTTTCTCACGCTACACTAGATCGCCGACTCTTCCGAAATATAACTTGTACTAAGCAATAACTGAAATTTTTAAAAGCTTTTTACTTTCCGAACACTATAGTGAGGAAAGTATTGTAATCATGTCAAAAATCCGAATTTGAGATTTTGATGTTTCTATACGTTTCGAGGTCCAATGAGTCCGTTTTCACTATTTTTGTGATGATGTATGTATGTGCGTGTGTGTGTATGTGTGTGTGTATGTCTGTGAGTGAACACGCTAGCGTCTAAACGCTTTGTTCGAATAACCTGAAAGTTGGTACGTATATTGTAAGTCACCATAGTACGAACCCTATAGATTTTGGTGAATCTAGCACTTAGTTTTTTTACAGGGACACAAAGAAAAATTCTTTATCATTATGCCTATGGGGCCAAATTTTTAAAAGTGTGATAGCGTCTAAACGCCTTATTAATCTGAGCAAAAAATTTGTACACATGTTATAAATTACAGTTGAACCAACTGTATAGATTTTGGTGAATCTAGCACTTAGTTTTTTTACAGGGACACAAAGAAAAATTCTTTATCATTATGGCCTATGGGACTAAATTTTTAAAAGTACGATAGCATCTAAACGCCTTATTCAATTGAGCTGAAAATTTATGAGTATTATAAATCACTGTTGCACTAACTATATGCATTTTGGTGAATCTAGCATTTATAGGTTTTTACAGGGACACAACGAAAAATTCTTTATCATTATGATCTATGGGCTCAAAGTTCAGTAGCGTTAAATAAAACATCGTGTAATAGATGGAGAAAAATACTCAAACACTCTATTATGGTTTTCTCTCTTTTGTTTGTTTAACAACACCTCTTTCTTTACTTTATCTACAAAACTGTTAATTACTCAATGTTCGGAAAGTCGAGTGGAGTCACTCCAGATTTTTTTTTCTTAAGTTTCTGGGGCTAGTGCGCGCTACTGTTTTAATATATTGTCTATATACTTCAGTGTACAATTTCGTATTGAACTGATTTTTTTTTTGTCTGTGGACTTTCCTTGTTTGATTTTAAATTTTCAGTAAAATATATCAAATAAGTCAGGCGTTAACGGATTAAAATAAAATGTTAAATTTTTGCCAATTTATTTTAAACACCGGTATTGCCTCGCTAGCAGTGAGACTTTTGACAGTTTGTCATTTTTTTATTTTATTTATTTTTAAATATTTTTACTGTTCGTATCTAGAATGGTATTTTCCGAGATTTTAAATTAAATGATTACGCATTCATTTCTTTAAAAATCCTTCCTACCGTAAATTTTAAGTTTTTTTGCAAAGCAGCAAAAAAAAAAACGGAGTTTCCTTAATCAAATCTCATTTGCATTTATATCAAACATAACATTAGCGAAAGCCCATTAGACGTTCTTTTAAATGCGGTTCAAATCGATTATCATGACAAATAATTATGCTAATGAGGCGAAATTTGTTTCTAGAATCCCTCCGAAGTAATAAAATGCAGCTTTGGAAGAGATTTAGAACACGCGGACGCTGAAATTGTGAAATTAAAGCAAAAACTTTGAAGCCACATTTTTCTCGAAGCTGAAAGAGTTTCATAAAGTGCTGTTTTTTCCCCTTCTTTAAGAGGGGAATAAATGGGCTTAATTATGTGGTTTTGGTTCCATTTTTCATATAGAGTATATGGAAAAGACTAACGTTAGCATTTGTAAGATTTTAATGAACCGGAGTACTGGTCTTTTGTACTGTACTAATTTTGATCTTTCTAAATAAAAACGATAACGAACTTTGAGATTGTCATATGCATGTAACTTTACGCACTCTTTTTTTAAAACTTGAAACGGAAACATCAATGGGGGTACAATTTCAAGCATTTGAGAATATTTGTTACATGTAGCTTGTAAATTGACAGAAATTACGTAGTAATTGAGCTATTTCAGTGTATTCGCTTTAGTATATAGTAGTACCGCTTTTACGTCCCCACCTTTTTATTAAATGAAGTTGCTTTTGAAAATCGAATTTTCGACAATTATATCTGGATTTAATGATTTTGAACTGTTTTTCAAATCAATTGGTCTTAGCTATGCCTGGTAAGTTCCATTAAAACATAAGTTTCAAAATAATTTTTCGTTGGAACTTCAAAGCATTTTAAATGCATTAATTCTGAAAGCACAGAAATTTCTTAGATTGAACGTGTATATTTTATTTTCATTTTAAAGGTAACTAAAATCTGAACATACTTTAAAAGATAGCGATTGTTATAATAAAAATTTCCAATACCTCCCCAATTATTCTTCATATAACGAATTATACATTTCAATATTACATTTAAACTTGACAATTTGTTTACCTTTTTTATTTAATGCAAATACAAAGGCATTTCTCTTAACTTGGAATTTTAAAACAAATTTTTTAAAAACATTCTAAATTAAATGTGAATCATCAATTTTATGGTTCTGTAAAAATGTCTATGTAGTAATGAAAAACGTAGAAGAACCAAAGTCAAACTTTCAATTTCGTTGGAAAGAGTTAAACTTATCCTCCAATCTATGCTTAAAGAATCAAAAATAAGAAATTTTCTGAAATTATTTCATGTGTTATTAAAAAATCTTAGGAATTTTTTTCACAGCAATAAAATTGTCCTTCGCTAAAAGTTTTCAGTATATGAGCATTTTGTAACCGTGTGTAGTTTTCTCTACAATTCCTGAAGATTAGATAGTTTATTTGTAACAAAATTTGCCTTTAGCAAGAAAGGAGAAGGTTTGCAAGTAATTTCACTGTTATACATATTATAATCGTAGATCTGATTTTAGCTGTTAAATTCGTTAGTCTCAAATATCTGAAACACTAACATATGGAAACATAACCAATAAGATACTTAGCGGAAGGGGGTCTCTCTATCCCTTTTTTTCTTTTCTCTTATTCTGGCAATTTTGAGCGAACATAGCCCTGGCTAGAGCCTCTTAAATTATATAGGCCAGTGCTTTGCTGCCATTTTGTTGCCTCTGAAGAGGGCAGCATTCCTGCTTGGCGTCTTTATCGCTTACTAGCGATTTTAAGAAATCTTGATCTTGAAGCTATGATCTGTCAAGTGTAATAAACAAGTAATATCCCTCAACATTTATACACAGTACATTCTCGGGATGTTATTTTATCCTCAAGATGTACTGGGAATAAGATGTGTTACGACTTTGTTTCTAAAACAAATTATATGGGGACGCAAGCTTACTGTTTAAAAGTGGAAAATTTCTATTTACTTACTTTCTGTCCTATTTATAGCATTACTATTCACTTTAAAAAAAAAAATCATGTAATTTAGGACACTGAAACAAAAACAACTTTGGCGACCACATTAAATGTCGCCAAAATTCAAACTGTAATAAAAGGTCTTTAATTTACGGTTATTAATATAAATAGTATGATTAAAATAACATTTTTTTTTTCTATTTTTACATTCGCACATGTCAGAAATACAGAAAAATATAAGTAAATAAAAGTAATATATTTTATTTTTCTTAAATTATCGAAATCTGAACATTTTATGTTTTCTTGAGAGATTATAACAATTTATCACTAAACAATCTCCCATATCATAATTTAATTAGCTAAAATTACGGAAAATGATTAAAAAAGCAACTCCAAACTAATTCAAGCTATAGAAATAATGGCTGCCGTTTATTTACGGAACTCGTTGGGTATATATAGCAACCCTAAGGCAACAATAGGCCTGATGCGCCGGCTCGTTTGTGTGTGTACATATATGAGCCTTAGCCTTAGCAGCTATTGCGACAGCCACTTGAATAAACAAGTTGCATCATTTGTCCTGCATGCTGATAAAATGATATGTGCCAAATGTATCATTCCTCCAAGGACATGCCCAATGGACAGTTTTGTGGGCCTTTTTCATATCAAATATCAGGCCAATGTGCATGCGTTAGTGCCTCCACAAATAAGTTTTTGTGAAATTATGAAATATATTAATCTTAACGTCCAAATATTCATGAATTTTAAATATGTGTCTGGTAAATTGGTTTGCGCAGGATATTTCTTTAGTCGATTGAAGGTGCTTGGGAAGTATCTGTCAGAACGTAGAGATTGGGAGGATGTCTATCCTCCCGGGCCAATAAGTGCCTGGACATAGCTTTTCTTTTTCGAAACTCAAGCGTAATTAATAAAGAATGAAGTGCATATTTAATTGGTATATTGCATCGTATACAAAATTCCAAGTCTACGAATACAAAAACAAGTTATGCGAAATCTTGAATCAATGGTTCATAATAAAAATGAATTTAAATTAAAAATTCAGTAGTTCATAAATCGAATACCTTGCGCATTTTTGATTTTTTTTTTTTTTTTTTTCCCATTTAGATTTTAAATTTTTATTTAATTTACTGTGGGAGAAAAGATTTGCAGTGTTTATTCTAATTGCTGAGAATTTCAGTGGACGATCCATATTTAAATGTCGAATATTTTAATTTTTCGATGAATAATTACTTTTAAGAATAATATAGAAATTGGTGAAATTATTATAAAAAAATTTTTTTTTTAAAGCGATGATATTAAATCTTATATAAAACTAAGTGTTTCATGTAAAATGTTTTTTTTTTTTTTTTTTTTTGGATAAATTTATAGTCTTAGTTAACTATTACAAATATTAAATGCCTTTTAGGACTTTTGTGTAGTACATTCATCATTCGTAGTCATCTTTAGTACGGTTTTTGGCTATAGTGCGAGCCGAAAACCGCACTGAAGATGATCGCGAATTAAGGTCAAAAATACTGTGCAAAAAGCCGTAAAAGTGGTTTTTTTTTTTTCTTTTTTTTTTTTTTTTTTTTTAAGCTAGTATTGAGCTGCCTAACAACGTAATTTTTTTCCATATTAAGACATAAATTGACATCTTAAACTAAATATTAAGTTTACATCTTTTTATTCAAAATCTAACTTTTTTACTAAATTTCAGCAACCCGACTCGCTAATCTTTACATGGTTAAAAAAATTACAGGTAAAACAATGATTTTAAATTTTGAAATGTAACGCTTTATAAAACATTAGAGCTTATTCATACTAGAGTATCACAAATTGCAGTTTATCATCAGTTATAAATTTTTTGAAAAACGAAATTAAGCCTTTTCTGTATCTGAATTTGACCATTGAATTCTTTCTCCTGTATCATGAAAACGAAAATCCGTTAAAATAAACTTCGGATTAAGGAAAAACGATTTGCAGAACTTTTTGTAAAGAATTTTTATCTAATACTTATCAAATTGTTCAATCTTCAGAAGATACTTAATGGCACATTAAAAGTGGAGGGGGGTGGGGGGCAAGGATAAGTTCTTTTATGCATCAATTCAAAATATTTAGTGTTCTCTGTATTGCGTTTATTGTCTCGTTATACCGTCATTCATGATGCCACTTCAACTGTAGTGGCTCTCGAGGGTGCATTCAAGTCTTGCAGGTAAGAGTGCTCAAGGGGACATTCATTGCTTCGTAAATGGACGTAAGATAATCTCGAGAGATCTTTGGGTAAACACGAGAACTGCTGGATGAATGAACCTCTAATTGCTGCCGAGATTTTATCCCTGTGAAGGTAATAGTTATAGTACCTGAATTATAATTGCATGCTCGGGAATTTTATTTCCTGGCATTAGGACAGTTTAAACATGCTATTACTTTAGAGCAGTTTTGTTAATCTTAACCTCTCTCAAAAATGGGGATAGGATGTATAGATTATGTAGAATGTTTTTGTAGAATCACAAAAGGTATTTCTATTTGGGTTTGTTGATAATGAATAATTGATAGAATTAAAGTACAAAATATACAACGAATTAAATTAATTGGCCATACTAAGCTTGTATTTCCATATCATACTGTACTTTTTCTACATTTAATAATAAAAGAATGTATTCGTAAAATTTTTTTTCTCGATAAATATATTAAAAACCAGTTGTCCTGGGCATGGTTTCAGTCTTCAGAAAATGTCAGCCTGTGTGACCATTTTCTTTCAACTCTAGCTCTAACTAATCCTCAGAATTTGGTATTGTATAAAGTTAATCCTTGATATTATTTGCTGCTGTTAAATTTTGGTGCATATTGCTCGAGATATGGCGATGTCGTCCCTTGCATAACTTTTAATTGCATCATAAAACAAAATTTCGTATTAATATACACAATAAGGGTTATTTTCAACAAATCTTTTTGAAATTAGACGGGCGGAAAATACTTCCCCTCTCACCCTCCGACATTCGTAAGTTTTCGATAAGAAAATTCTTATAAACTCATACCTTGATTTTTTTTTTTTCCCCCTTTCGCCATTTACTAAAATAAATTTTTCAGAATCGTCTGCGCTCATTATGGAAAATAATTAGACAATTTTAATTTTTCACTATCTGAATTTTTATAGGAAAAAACAGAAAGTAAATGGCTACAAGATTAGTTTCATAAGTAACCGAAGTCGTCAAATACGAAAATTTTTTAAAGTATTTTATGAGCATTTATACTAAATTTCCTATCCCCTCCTTTTTTTTTTTTTTTCTTTTTTTTTTGGGGGGGGGGGGGGGTGACTTTAAGATTTTAAAATTCTAAGCCTATAGTAGGCATATCTTTAATGGTCTTTTCAATTTGGAGGGGGAAAAGATTCTATAAATCTAAATTGAGATTGTTTCATATTTTGTAAGGAATGTTTTTTATTGAAAATATAGAAGTTGAATACATTTAAGGGAAGAACAATACGTGGGTTGAGAATTTTTCTCATCACCAGGAAGGAAGACTAGAATTATATATAAAAATGAAGCTTTATACAAAGAGTAAAAAAAAAAAAAAATCCCCAAAAAGGCTAACTTTATCAGTGGCAATCATAACAGCAGCGAAATTAAAAAGAAAAAAAGAGACGGAAAAAAATCTATTTGTATATTGATTTACATAAAACAAGAATAATTTAAGAGTATTGGATACTATAAAAGATTAATGCGAGACAAGATTAAACATTTTAAACGGTTGGCATAGCGATAAATGAAAAAACAAATATTTAGATTGATCCTCAATAAATATAATTAGTCTAGTAGCGAAAATTATAATACTTCATACTAGAAGTAGCTTGCCATACATCGGCAAATTACAAGAAATTTATTTGCGAGTAATTTGTAAGCATAAACTAATGCGTTGTCTAATGAAAAATATATGGATTATTGTTTTGAACTTAAAGATGAAGGATTAATATAACAGTATTTTAGTGACTAAATGTAAAAATTGACCAATAGCGATAATGATTTCTGTGTCTGGTCTATTTCTATTTTCTGTCATCTCTGGTATTCAAGTCTTCAAGATGATACACCCCGATTATTAAATCTGTATTAATCCTCGGGATGTCCCATTAAAAAAATAAAGGCTGGTTAATTGCAGTTGTTTAAAAATTTTCTCAAGGTTTTTAATTTCGTCAAGTCAATCTCGGCTTTGTTCAGTCCTGTCTTTAGAAGTTGTGTCCCAGGGAACTGCATATTTTAGAATCTATCGGCATCTATGATGCATTTTAATTTAGAACTTCCAAATTCTATAATTTAGATTCTGCAAGATTTAGTAATTCTGGTATTGCTATAAATTTTGTTACAAAGGTAATTTTTTTTTTTTTTTTTTTTTGCATATGATGCAAGCTGACATTCAGTTTTGTACGCAGTATATTGTACACTTCCCCCCACCCCTATTTAAGATATTTAAAAAAATAAAAAATAAAAAGTATCAGTGGCTTGCAAATCTTGAGGTCAGGAACGAAATTCTCAATTGGGGCCCCCTTATTGAAGCCCCTCTTATATTGAGCCGCCCTTGTTCTTGTCATCTAAATTTACTATAAAGTCATTAAATTTTAAGATTGATTCAGAAGCCAAGCTCAACTAGAAGGTCGGGGACCCTGTTTACCCTTCCTTAGTCAGAATTTGCATAAATATACATGAGTTTTTTGGGTTTTGGAGTTGTTGCTCTATGGTCACTTTTTGCACATTAAAGCTCCTTAGACAGGAACCTACGCATTGAAGTGGAATTTCAGGGAATGTTTCAAATTAAAATAGTTTCATGATTGCTTCACCAGATACATGCCTAAAGATAAATTTCTTCGAAGACCCATGTCATGATCAATAAGCCAGGGTGGCCCACCTCCTCCGCTCTACACTTGATATGCCACTGCATTATATACATCAGTTTCACATCTTTATAAAATTCATTTATAAGGAAAAAACTTCTCTCTTCTTAAACATTTGTCTTTTTTTTCAGCTGAAAAAAAAAAGTTTCGTGTGCAGCAGTTAATAAATTATCAGTCAGGAATAAAAAAAAAAAAAAAAAAGTTTGTAAAGAAAACAGTGTTTAACAAGAGAAAACGATGCAACAATGGGAAGTACAATTAACTAAAGTCCTAAAATAGATTTGTACCCATACTAAGGCTAACTGCATTAACTGTTTGGTCTCCTGAAATGTTTTTAAATAGGGCATTTTATAATTAAGTCTAGAATTCTCTGAAACCCCTCCCCCTCCTTCTCTCCTTAAGATTGTGTTAAATCAACTCTATTTCCTTTGCAAGTTAGATACAAAATATATTGATCTATGACGCATTTGAGATTCTTGCATCATACAAAATCTTGCTATTATCTGCTTGTAAATGGGATCTCGAATCCTTGTTTGCATTTCTTTAATCCTCCCAGAAGACTTCAGGCTATATTATAAACGACGATCTCGTTAAAAGCTAATCTTGGATAAGAATTATGACACAAGTTAAATATTGAAGTCTCAATTCACAGTAAAATTCGTAATTTTCAGCATCCACAGCAAAATAGTGCAAGAACTTTCGTGTGAAACGTTCTTGTAGAATAGGAAAGTGTTTTTGTGTTTTTACTCACCCAATTAGTTCAATTTTATAACTTTAAATGTACACTTCAGAATTGATCGTTCTGAAATTTAGAGAATGTTAAGATATTTTTTCCCGATTATTTTACTTCTGAAGATCAATAATTGTGAAAAAAAGAGACCATACATTAAAGGGGGAAAAAAAAAAGCCGTCGTTTGAACTTTGTTTCCTGCTAATAATCAAATACTTATGTATTTGTTAAAAATTGTTTTTCTGCTATAATTTTAAAAACAAGATTTTATTGCTTTAATAAACGTGACTGTAAACGTAAAATTTTCGAAGGGAAAAAAAAAAAATCTTAAGTATTTGCCGAATCGTCAGTTGGAGGCTCTCTGTTAAGACTTAGATTTTGAGTTTCGGATGTGTGTATTTGTCGTGCGATGGCGGCCGCAAAATTCATGCTACAGACTTGAAATTTGGTACACGTGTTCATGAGCCCCACGGAATTAGCTGTACAGTTTTGGGTGTGTATTCCAGTTGTAGTTCGTGTACTGGGGACACGCCTAAGTTTTCTTATCATTACGGCCTATGGGCAGAATTTGTATGTACCGCAACAGCGGCCGCAAAAATCCTCCGATTGACTTGAAAATTAGCACCCACGTTCAGGCTCTGTATAGAAAAAGCTGCATAATTTTTTATCTATCGTTTATAGATTGTGTACAGGAGCATGCAGTGGCGGTTCTACATTGAGGGCCAACGGGCACGGCCCCACCTAAATTTTTCTCTATTAAAATAGTAATTTTGTTTTTATAACTGTTCAAAAATATATATACAAAATAGTCCAACCATTAACGGAGAAATCTTGCTGCCAAAGCTGGTAGACGAGATGTCCCGGGTTCGAGCCCCGGTAGCACTCGTCAACCTAGCCATTAGAAGGTTTCTGTGGTTTTCTCAAACTCGTGTGAATACGGATTAGGATCATTTAGTAAGCCTCCTCCCCACCACACGGATGCCATTCCAGCCAGGCCATTTTAAACTTCACTTATTTTGTCGCCCATTCTATATTTTTCTCGAAAATTCCTCTATCAATCGATCGCTGAGCCGTTCCTAGATCAACACAAGCATCGGATTTTCGGAGCCTTGACGACTGTTTATTTTGTGGCTGCAGCTGTGTTGTGACTGTCCGTTACGATTCACCTGCTGGGCTTCTCTCAGCTTCCTCCAACTTTTGCGAATTAAACTTTCAATAACGAGTGTTGATGTAAGATTGAGCCTTTTTAATTATTCATGCGTTAATATTAATGGCCGATTGCCTTCAGAAGTGTATTGATATGCACGTTGATAAGGCTCCGGAGCGTTCAGTTTTAGTGACATTTAGATTCCCTTGAATGGAATAGATGATACTGGATTTATATTTTGATTAATTTAAATTTCCGTTAAACACCGACATCTTGTTTTGTTATTGGATGATTAGAAAATTGATTCTGGAACTGTTTGAAGTAGAAATGATTTAATAAGTGCACTTTCAGTACGTTAACTTAAGATTATTTGGCTTTAGAGGAACTTTAGGAAGTATGGAGAACTTAAATAAAACTCTGTATGAATATTTATTTGGACTTGTTTTTAAATCTTGAGATTCTGTTTTATAATTTTCTTGCGAAGTTTAGCGAAAAAAAAAAAAAAAAAAAAAACCTAATTTTAAAATTAAAATGTATTTGAAAAAAAAAAAAAAAAAAAAAAAAAAAATCATATATATATAGATTTTGATGAATTAAACATGAATAGGATGAAAGTTTTTTTTTTTTAGACTAAATATTTTTATGTAAACGTATAACCAAACTAAACTTTTAGTGTGGTCACATGAAAGCACTTAAAATATACTTTAAATGTTTAATAATTACTTGTAAGATTCTATATAAATTTCGCTTTCTACTGTATTTTGTCCCTACTTCATACTAGAATTTTCTCTTAAGGGCTTTCATTTAATGTTTTTATTTTAATTGGTACTTAAAATGGTATTTCCTATTCTAAGCTCATTTAACACTTTAAGAAGAGTCCTTTAACCCTCATGCGCAAGGTAATGACGTTCATGTAGACTGAAACCAGAATTTTACGAGCAAAATTAAAATACAAGAAACAAATGACTTTTTTCGGCTTTATTACAAAATTTTGCTTAAAAAAAAAGCCGCCTTTTATTTGGTACCTTATTTGTAACGAAATTTTAATAAGATTTTTTAAAAATTAAAATATGAAAATAACGTGGTAATAGCTTAAAAATTGTACATTTTTAAATTGCTGCCAAATAAATAAATATGCTCTATCCCCATAATATGACCAAAAATAAGTGTAATACATGATATAAAAAATACTGCATGTTTTAGTCATTTTCATGCCATTTAAATTTTTACCAATATGCTTAATTTTATGATTGGAATATTGCAATACCATTTTTCCTTTCGAAATATTTTGAAAATGTGAACAGCCGCAAAGCATCGGATGATTGATTTTAACCTACCTCATCAAAAATAAATTTTCAAGTATACAAGTTTCAAATGCACAGTAACTCCCCCCCCCCCCCCCCCAAAAAAAAAAAAAAAAAAAAAAAAAAAAAAAAAAAAACTTGCATTTGTTTGTAATAGATCATAGAAAACTCTTAAATATTTTTAAAAACAAGTATGTTGGGGCCATCACAAGACTATATAGACTAGATATCGGACTTCCAAAAGACCCTTAAAGGTTTACATGAGTAATGGGGCTCCAACTCTTCTTAATCTCATTTAACTGTATTGATTTTTTAAAACTGAAATGAACTTGTTTCGGGCCAAAAATGTTATTTAGTTTCATATTTTAAGAATGTCTCGCACCCCTCCTCGACCCATCACCAATTTGATATTCAAAATCCCATAGACCGACCAAGTGAAGTAGAAAGTGCGAAAGAAGCACCTTACGAGAATATATAAACTTAATAAGCCTTCTATGAAAAAGAATTAGAACTAAACTTATCGATAAGTTTATTTTAGAAATTAATGTGTTTTTAATACTAAATTTTTAATCCTTATGCAATCTAAAAAAGAGAAATTTCAGTTTTATGTTAAACAAAATTATTCTTAAATTCTACAGAAGTGGGAGTGGGGAATTGTAAAGTGTTTTAATGCATGATGTGAAACTTAAATATTTTTGATATAGCTTATGAGATTTTGGAAGGATAATTTTACCTTTGACTATCTCTCTCCCCAGAATATCTCTTCATGAGAGTGAAGCAGCTGTTACAATGAGACTCCCTTTTTCCTACAAAGGGGGTTCTAACTAAAAAGAGGATTTTGCTGCTTTTGTTGAAGTTTTGTGGGGGCCTCTTTTCGTTCTGTAGAGCACAAAGAAACAAGAGCTCGTAGCCGTACGCTCTATTCAGTTCTAGTTGGCTTGTGGCACGTGGCAATTGTCAGTTCCTTTTCTTCAACCCCCCCATTCCCCATTGGGGGATTTCTGTTCCCTCTGAAAACGACCGGCTGGGAGACCCTTTTCTATCAGCAGGATGCGGATTTTTTTATATAAATGGTCGCTGCTGGTTTCGGTTTCTTTTTTCTGTGTACAGAACTGTCGGAGGTTTCGGTTGGGTCAAGGTTGAAATCCTCTTTTTCGTGTAGTGTTGACATAAGTTATCTCCTCATCACATGAGTAGCTTATAACAATCTATACAGTTGGATATTGAATTGGGTAAGTATTGTGTATGTTTATCAAACTTGCATGTTTTTATTTAATTTCTATATCTAAATATTCTATGCTCCTCGACACTAACATTTTGTTAGAGCTATATAATATATAAGCATTAAAGTTGGTGTTTATCATAAGCATTGAAATGTTTTTCGTTATTTAATGGATATGTTTTAGGGTCACTGTTTGGGAAAAGTAATGAATGGGTTCACGGTTCACATTAGAAAAAAATACTGAGTGGGATTTTGACTCTAACCAAAAAAATAATTGGGATTTTTTTCAACTTCAGTGAGAACTTATATAATTTAGAATTTAACAATTTCCTTTTTTCAAGAATTAAATATGCAAATCAAACAACTTAAAAAAAAAAAAAGTAAATGTTATGTTTAATATATATATCTGTACTGATAAGTATAAAGGATTTAAGTCCAAAAATGTCGATTTTGAGTTAAGTACATACTGTGAAAAAAATTCTCTATCGATTGGTATAAAGGATTTAGATCCATGTCATATAGTCTTTGAGAAAATCCATTGGTAAAAAAAGATTAAAGTCAGAAATTTAGCATTTATCTTTGGTATAAAATATTTAATTAAATTTTTCCCTTTATTAAATGAAGATTGACAATCACTGAATGGTATAAAGCGTATAAACCAACATAATCCCTTTTTCCTAATAGATTCTACTCATTAGTTTTTAGTTAAACTTTATTTTTCGTCTCCTGATAAATCAAGAATATGGACTTAAATCCTTTATAGTACTTATGAGTACAGATTTAATGGATATATGTTTTAGGTTCACTGTCTGGGAAAGTAATGAATGGGTTCACGGTTCACATTAGAAAAAAATACTGAGTGGGATTTTGACTCTAACCAAAAAAAATAATTGGGATTTTCTCAACTTCAGTGAGAACTTATATAATTTTTAGAATTTAACAATTTCCTTTTTCAAGAATTACAAATATGCAAATCAAACAACTTAAAAAAAAAAAAAAAAAAAGTAAATGTTAAAAATAAGTTTAATATATTTTTTCTTTTGTGGGTAAGGGCCGATGCTGCTTCAATACTCAAAATCTAAGTTTTCATCATAAAGGCAGAAGGAATAGCTGAAGTTCTTATCACTTCATCTGTTTCAAAATGTATTCTTACTTTGATTTTGAGTATTCATAGTGCTCTCAACAAATGTCGTAACTCAAATAACCAAAATTATTTCTTATATAATTGCAGCCTCCCCTTTTTGTAGTTTGTTAATAAAATACACTTCATATATTTTCTTAACAAATCTTTATTATAGTTTTAAAATTACTCAACATTTTTTTTTTTTTTTTTTAGTTAAGAAATTCTAGAAGAGTTAAAAACAGAGGATCACAGGCTTCAAAGCAATTAATATATTATCAAATGCAATTACAAAATGGACAAAAAAAAGGGGGGGGGGTAATCCGTTTGTGATTAATTTTTGAGTGGGATTTTTTTTTAAATATAGTGAGATTCTCGCAATTCCACCCTCTAATGTGAACCTTGTGAGCGTTGATGGCAATGCTTTAGAGATGAACATTTTGATAAATTCAGAATGAATTTTATTCAAATTTTATTCATTTCATAAATAGTAATTAGTCTTTTGTCTATATTTTTGATAATTGACTAAAACGTTAAATAAAAAAATGAAAAATACACCTTGATTGAAATTCACTCTATGAATTTTATTATACTATGTACCCTGTAATTTAAAATGTCTGAACATACAAGTGTAAAACTAGCTTAGTCTCATGAAATAAATATCAAATATAAAGTCAATGCCGACTCCGCAGATTTTATTGAAAAATAAATTTTTAATCAATTAGACATTTTGACTGCGAATCCATATTTTGATTATATATTATCATATACTCATTTTGACTGCGAACTCATCCGTAGCCATTTATTTTTTTCTTTCTTAATTCATTGAAAATTTTCGATATTAAACTAGTTTATAGTCAAAATCGGAAACTACGTGATTTATCAAAGTTGAAAGTTCAATCGGAAACATGCAGCTGTAACCTAAAAAAAAATTTAGGCGTAATTTGCCTCGAAATTTTTTAAATTAAAATTAGAGCTGTAATATTTTTATTCTTAATGAATATCTGCGTAATAAATAACAACTAACAGCTAAGCCGGGGGGGGGGGGGGGAGCAGTTGTATATTAATTTGTGAACTATGTCTCAGACATACAGGTTTCAAACTTGTAACAAACTTCCCTCTTGTTTTGAATATTAAAAGCATTTATGTACAATATTAAATTTAAAAAACAATCTTTGCTTGAACTTAAGTTAAAATTTAGTTTTTTACGTTTCTATTTGTATAAAAAAAAAATTTTAAGTCATCTTTTTAATTTGTAATTTAGGATTATCAAATTGCACATAAATAAAAACTACTATAGAAACACATTTTAGCTTTAATAAATAAAGATAAAATTTAACATCTGGGTATATGCAATACTTTATATTAAATTTTTAAATAAACTTTCTCCTTATTGATAAAACGAATTTTTAAATCTAATTAGTTCAAGTCAACTACTCAAGATGAGTTCTCAAGGGTAGTTTTCTTTTTAAACATGCAAAATTTTCTATTTAAAAATTTTTGAAGGTCATTGAGTTTTAAGAGGTGCTTGAGCGGTCAAATGCGCCTTGGGAAACCCCTCATTTTGAGGGGCAAGAGGCACCCTTATTGATTTTGGCTTCAGTCCAAGTTTATGCGTCTAGCTCTTTCACATCGCGGTAGTTTTCTTCTCATGGATCATCTTAATTTACGAGTTGTGAAAATTTCCTATAAACATCTCAACTACATCAATCGCTGAGGTGGCTAAAGCTATTGATTTGCCAGTAATTGGGAATCATATTGATGAGAGGTGAATTTCTCCATTTCAAAATTCATTGCAGTGAATTTAATCCGATATTTATGAAGCAGAGTTGATTGCTGACCATTTCAGTGTGTGGTCTTTTTATATCTAAATAATTAAAATTATTTTCGTAACAGTACTGGGAGATGTGTATGCCAGACTTATTATGAGTTTTACTTTCGCCCTTTATTTTTCTTGCGGCGTTTACCTTGAAGGGATTATTTTTCTCTCCATAAAATGAAACAGAAGAATATTATTGTTTATAAAGCGGTGTATTAATATTACAACTTTCTCGCTATCATCTATTAACAATCTGAATATTTTTGGTGAGTTATAAATATATATAGAATTGGAGGGGGGGGGAAGGGGGCACGAAAGATAATATATTGAAAAAATACTTGATGCCTTAATATCGGACCCCTTTATTACGTATTAAGAATTTGAAAGTAATTTTTTTTCCTTTCTTTAATTTTTCGCGTTTACTCCTTTTTGGGGAGATTGTTAGGGGGCGAAAGATATTAATGTACTAAAAAAAAAAAAATAAAAAAAAATCCTAATTACCGAAAAAAGTTTTTACTTCTGATTATCCCCCCCCCCCCCCAAAAAAAAAAAAAAAAAAAAGTCTTGTGTGTGTTAGATGTTAAATTAACAAATTGAAAGAAATGTTTGTTACTCATACAGTAGAATGTTTTGGGGCAGAATTTTCGAAAATGGGTTTGATTGTAATTACGCGTTTTGAGATCTCATTGATATATGCATTTAGTAGTTGGCGTCTGCTTTCAGTTTGATGCGAAAAAGGATATCACTAAATTCAAACAATCTGTCCTATTTAAAGCTATAATGGAGATTGTAACAATTTTTATTCGTCGGACAAATTATTATTGCACAGGGACATAGAAAAGATTTCAAATACATTGTTTAAAAGCGAAATTGTATTGTTACATGTTTCCTTTTAGAATACACAATTTTTGTGTACAACAGCATCTTTTCAAATAAAATATGAAAGCATTCATCGTTAGTTTACAAGGCCGCCCAAAATAATTCGGCTATATTTAGGCTAATTGGAAACTGCTTGAAATGCATTTGAAATAGTGTTATGCATTTTTCATATTGTATTAAATATAAGTACGCTGTGTGATGCATGTACAATTCATTATAAATCAATATACAGGGCTATTCAATAAGTATTAAAATGTAGTCTTCTCAAAATTCCTCTTACTTGAATTACTTTAACCCACGAGAATGAGCGCCGGGTATCTCGTACCCGAGACCTTATTCAAAAAAATGTGAGTAAAAAAATTCGAAAGAAAAAAAAGTTAGTAAAATATTTTATGTTTATTTAAAATGTCTTCATATTAAATTTGGCTCATAATTTTGTTTTATTTATGATACCAGTAAATATCTGCATGTGTAACCCGACAAATACTTGTCGTTGTCGGGTATTACATACCCGGCGCGCGTTCTCCCGGATTCATAACCTTAAATAGTTCATGAATGTGTAAGATATTTAAATTGAAGTAAACCTCCTCCAGGGTGAAACTTTTCAGGGGCTACCTCTAAATTCAAAGGTTTTTGAAAATTTTATTGTATCAGAATAAGCCATACTTTTCTTCAAACAAAAAAATTTAAAATTTTATGTATAAAAATATACTATAATCAAATTGTTAAAAAAAAAAAAAATGCAAGTAAGAGGGAGCGGGTGTTATACCGTATTTAATTTAGAATGTCCTTCATTTGTAAGGCAGTTTATCCCCCTTCTCCTCGCCAAAAGTAAAAAATGCATAATACAGATTTGTGTAATTAAAAGTTAAGATTTAAAAGAACCATATACACCATTGGAATAGAGCTGCATTAGTAATAGCATTTTAACGAAAACCAATGCAAGGTTTTCGTTAGTTGGAAACATACCATTAATGTCAGTCACGCTTTTGGGAAGAACTACGACCAATGCAACCAGCACGAAATTCACTTTTCATGGGATAACTCTGTCCATACAGAACTAAAAGGATTATATGATCGATCGTGCCTGAGCTAGTAGATGTGATAGATTAAATTGATGGAATCGTGTATCATGACCGAGGTTTAGATTAAAGATTATTTCTATGCGGAATGTTGAAAGATCTAACATTTATGGTAGAAGAACTGTTGCTTTTGTTGCCCATTAACAAAAATGTATACTTGTGAAGCAAAATATTAAATTTCCGGTAGTATTGTTGAGAATTTTTGAGATTTTCAGTTTGTCCATATGTTGTACGGGAATAATTTACTTCGCATGTTAAGGGCACTCTCTACTTATTGTCTCCGAAAGCAGAAACCAATGTTATTCTATGGGGAATTTTGCCCTGTCATAACTCATTAGCTAATGCTTATTTTTAAATTCCGTTTTCACATTAAGAGAATTCACAACTGTTACAAATTTTATCGCTTTCTAAAAATTAATATTTTTAATTTTTGAGATTTTATTTTAAGCTCAAAAATGCAAAATTTCACATTGTGAAAATTCGTATTTTTTTTAACCTCAAAATATTAAAAATTTAAAAGATAAAAATTTTAGAAAACGATAAATTGTTTAACATTTGTGAATTTTCTGAATGTGAAAACGGAATTTAAAAATATGTATTACTGAGTTATGAGGGGGCAAAATTCTCCATTGGCTATGGAGGCCAAAGGAGCCAATAACATTGGCTTTGACTTCTGAAAACGATAAGTAGAGTCCTTAACGGCCCTCTTCACTGAAAAAAAATTCCAATGCCGGCTGAAAGCAGATAAAAAGTGTCCCACGTGGTTTTGACAGGAGGTGGAGAAGATTGACAGATTCACTGACGAATCATTGACTTTTTGGAAGAATAAATCAAAAATCAGCCACGTCCATCTTGCGGTTTCGTCGAAGTTTTGTTTTGTTTTGATTCTTTCTTTCTTTTTTTATTTTTGTGTTTCTTTTTTTATTTTATTTTATTTTATTTTTTTCCCAATTTCACATGACATCAAATAACTTTCCTCATTTATTCTAATCTATTTATATGTATTTTAATAGAGTAACTCGATCCGACCAAGTACTTTATACTATTTTCAGCCCGGTTCAGGCTTTCTTTAGTTATACCGGCGAATTACGTAACAGTGAAATTTAAAATATATATAAATATATACTTTATAATTATACTTGAAGTCTGATATAATTAATTTAACTAAACTAGTATGTTGTGGCCACCACATGACTTTCTTCTATATTTTCCTATACAAATTCCCTCAGTAAAAAAAATTTATTAAAATTATTATAAAAAAAAATTGTCTTCCATGATAATGCAGACGATTTCCATATTAGAAAAGTAGTTCCATTTATTCTCAATAAATAAATAAAAAATAATAATAATAAAAAAAATTACGATTTTTTTTTTTTTTTTTTTCGTTAAAAGTAACAAAAAAAAAAAAAAAAACGATAACTTTGTTTTAAATTATCATAGATCTACAATTCAACCATTCGTTTTAAAGGAGATCTTTCGAAAGATACCCATCTTGAAAATGTATCCCTCCCGGGGGGGGGGGGGACTTTCTTCTATAAGTAATATAGAGAAAGTATTGGATTCGTGAAAATTTTCGAACTCCGGTTTTCGATGGATTTGCACGTTTTGGGATGTGCTGAACATGATTTGATAGTTTTTAGAAAATGTTTGTCTCTCACTCTGTGTGTGTGTGTGTCACGAATTTTTGGAGGCTGTATCTCACGAACCAATGAACGAAATTTAACCAAACTTGGTATTTAGTTGGACCCTGACATAAACTGGTGCTGATTAGATTTAGGGATCAATCGCCCAATAGGTGGCGCTGTGATAGCATTTTTTCTAAATTTTTAACATGGCAGTATAGGACAAAATTTCGTATAAATGTACATAATGAGAGTTATTTTTAACTTTTGATTGTAAAACTAATATGAATTATTGATAAAAGTAGTTGTTAAGTAGGGGAAAAAAAATGGAGTAAATTTTCAAGATGGGTATCTTTCGGAAGGTCTCGTCAATACCTTTAAAACGAATGGTTGAACTATAGATCTGTGATAATGTGAAACAAAGTTATTGATATTTTTTTTTTTTTTTACTTTTAATAAAAAAAAACTTTGAAAAAAAAAAATCGTAATTATTATTATTATTATTATTATTATTATTATTATTATTATTATTATTTTTTTTTTTTGAGAATAAAATAGACCTTTTTTTTTTTTGGATATTTACTGTTATACTACTTTTCTGATATGGGGGGAGGGGGGCAAAACGTAATTTCACAAAATCCTTCATATCTCAAGCAAAAAAAACAGATATCCCTAAAATTTTTGCTTTTAAATATAGCTAATACAAATGTCTAAAAATCGGTTTCTGGAATTTTTCAAATTCGGTCCCAAAAAGGGGGCGGGGGGGGGGCAAAACATGATTTCACATGCGTAAAACGTGATTTCGCATAATCCTATATATCTCAAACAAAAAAAAAAAAAAATAGATATACGTGAAATTTTTGCTCTAAAATATAGCTAATGCAACTATCTAAAAACCAATTTCTGCAATTTTAGAAATTCAGCCCCCAGGTGGGGCAGCAAGGGGGCTGGCTATGGAGCAAAAACAAATAGAAGTACAGTTAGGCCGTTCAAAATTGGTACAAATAGGTTTTAAAGGCCTGCAAGTCGAATTGGGATATTTTCGATTGTATAAAATTATTAGGAGGGGCAAGAAGCGGGGAGGGGAGGGGGGGGGGCAAAAAAAAATAAAAATAATGTCAGGTCGTTCAAAATTGGTAAGTAGAGGTTTTCGATACTTACAAATCGATTGCGGATATTTTTGAATTTGTAAAATTATTAGGAGGGCGGGTAGGGGGTGGGGCGGTAAGGGGGGCTATGGGGCAAAAACAAATAGAAATACAGTTAGGCCGTTCAAAATTGGTACAGATAGGTTTAAGAGGCCTGCAAGTCGAATGGGGATATTTTCGATTGTGTAAAGATATTAGGAGGGGCAAGAAGGGGGGGAGGGGAGGCGGGGGGGGGCAAAAAAAATAAAAATAGTGTCAGATCGTTCAAAATTGGTACGTAGAGGTTTTCGATACTTACAAATCGATTGCGGATATTTTTGAATTTGTAAAATTATTAGAAGGGGCGGGTAGGGGTGGGGTGTTAAGGGGGGGCTATGGGGCAAAAACAAATAGAAATACAGTTAGGCCGTTCAAAATTGGTACAGATAGGTTTAAGAGGCCTGCAAGTCGAATGGGGATAATTTCGATTGTGTAAAGTTATTAGGAGGGGCAAGAAGGGGGAGGGAAGGGGGGGTGCAAAAAAATAAAAATAGTGTCAGGTCGTTCAAAATTGGTACGTAGAGGTTTTCGATACTTACAAATCGATTGCGGATATTTTTGAATTTGTAAAATTATTAGGAGGGGCGAGTAGGGGGTGGGGCGGTAAGGGGGGGCTATGGGGCAAAAACAAATAGAAATACAGTTAGGCCGTTCAAAATATATACAGATAGGTTTAAGAGGCCTGCAAGTCAAATGGAGATATTTTCGATTGTAAAAAGTTATTAGGAGGGTCAATAAGGAGAGGAGGGGGGCAAAAAAATAAAAATAGTGTCAGATCGTTCAAAATTGGTACATTGAGGTTTTCGATACTTACAAATCAATTGCGGATATTTTCGAATTTGTAAAATTATTAGCAGGGGCGGTAAGGGGGTGGGGGGTGTAAAGGGGGCGCTATGGGCAAAAACAAATAGAAATACAGTTAGGCCATTCAAAATTGGTACAGATAGGTTTTAGAGGCCTGCAAATCGAATGGGGATACTTTCGAAAGTGTAAAGTTATTAGAAGGGCCGGGAAGGGTGGGGGGGCAGAGGGGCAAAAAAAAAATATATCAATCAAGATCATTCAAAATTGGTACATCGAGGTTTTCGATACCGACAAATCGATTGCGGATATTTTTGAATTTTAAAAATTATTGGGAGGGGCGGGAAGGGAGGAGGAAGCGGAGGGGCAAAAAAATAAAAATAGAGATAGATCGTTCAAAACTGGTGCATAGAGGTTTTTGATACTTTCAAATCGATTGCGGATATTTTCGAATTTGTAAAATTATTAGGGCGCTCATATATATGCAATCGCGCACGGGTCTACGCTGCCGAAGGCAGTGGGGACCCGGTGCAACATTTTTCCCGATCAGAGGGTTTTTTTTTTTTTTTTTTTTTTCCACATGATAAAAATTAATGCAATTTTGAGAATTCATTAATTATAATGATTCATTTAAAAATAGTGACCAGCGAAGCGGGAGTAGCCTGCTAGTCTATTTATATGTATTTTAATAACGTAGCCCTACCCGACGAAGTATTTTATTCTATATTCAGCCCGTTTTAGGCTTTCAGTAGTTATATCGGCGAATTCTGTAACAATGAAATTTAACAAAAGAAAATATTTTTATGATTAAACTTGCGGTTTGATATAATTAATTTAACTAAAAAATAACAAAGATATATAACATTATAACATTACTGATATATAGAGATGGGTTTTCTGCACTCTGGAGCTCAGACTACTGAACGCAGAGCTGGACGGGGTGTGCGACAGGTCGTGACCTTCGGGATCGTATTTCGAAGATCACGGACAGGTGCGGTCGCACAAGTCCTCCAGCTCTGTTTTCTAAAGAAAGTGTACTTGTGTTGTTATTTATACGTGTTTCTTTATACAAGTCAAATTTTTTATAAGTAGTATAATATATAAATAGTGTTGAATTATAGTGCCTACATTTATTTAAAAATCTGGTGTGAAACAACCACACGACTTCCATTACGCACTATTACACGTATTATATGCAATTTTTGAAGATAATGTTAACAGAAGACATGGAATTGTCCTAATGAAATAGACACCTAAAAATTTTCCGGTAAGGGAAAGTTAATACACGTGTTAAAACATAAAACAGAGTTTGCACAGCGATTTTTTTTTTTTAAAGAAAGGGGAAGAAAATTGGCAGAGTTTATTTATTTATTTGAAACACCAAGTTTCGAGATGTAAAACTGATCTGTCTGATCAGGATGACTATTAATTTTCCTGTGATAACCAATTAAAGCATGAGAAAGGATATCTAAAATGGGTTTATGTAACAATTTTCAAGAAAATCGTTAGAGCCGTTTTTGAGATACCGATTTTTACCAAAGCTTGACAAAATTAATTGTTGGCCAGAAAACAGCAATTATGTGTAAAAGGATATTTAAAAGAGGGTCAATATGGCAAGTTTGAAAAAAAAAAAAAAACATACAGCCGTTTTGACAGGAAAGCATTTGCAGGACCTGGAATTCAGCTATTTGTACAGGGCGCCTATCAATTTTCCTGAACTAACCAACTATATCCTTCGAAAGGATATATAATAGAGTGTTTATACAGCAATTTTAAAGAAAATCGTTAGAGCCGTTTTTGAGATATGGACTTATGGCCTCACTTCCGGTTTCAGATGTCCCACTTTTGGTTTTCCAATTTTCACCAAAATTTGAAAAGTTTATCTGTACACAGAACAGTTTCAATTCTAAAGTTTCGTAGTTCTGTCTTTATTAGTTTCCGACATATAATAGCTAGAATATTTTCCACATACATACATACACACAGAAACCAATTGCTAAAAACCACTTTTTTGAACTCAGGAGACCTTAAAACATGTAAATCAGGTGAAATCTCGATATCGAATTTTTGGACCAAATACAATACTTCCATTACCTATGGTAGTCGAGTAATGGAAGTAAAAATAAATCAAATACAAGACTCTTAGTGTCTTGAAACTTGCCAGTTTTGATCAACTTTACAAGTAGCAGCCACATATCAATTTCAAAATACCAAATTTGAATTTCCTGAAGTTATTTAAGTTATGTTGATACAGGGTTGTTCGGTTTTTTTTTCCATAATCGAAAAAACCTGGTTAAAACCGTCCCAGATAAAATACCATTTCGTCCACTTTTATTCACTATTAATTATTTGCGAGTAGTAAATTAAAAGTTATCTTTATTCTTTCAATTTATATTAAAAAAAAAAAAAAAAAAAATCCTTCCATTACCCTACTACAGTATGTAATGGAAGTATTTGTATTCGGTCTGAAAATTCGATATCGAGATTTCACCTGATTTACACGTTTTAAGGTCCTCTGAGTCCAAAAAAGTGATTTTTGGCAATTGGTCAGTGTGTGTATGGGGGGGGGGGGGGGCGGAGAGGATCTTCTGGCTATTATGTATCGGAAACTAATAAAGATAGAACTACGAAACTTTAGAATTGAAACAAGTCTGGTGTACAAATGAATTTTCCATATTTTGGAGAAAATTGAAAAACCGGAAGTGGGACATCAGAAACCGTAAGTGGGACCGTAAGTCCGTATCTCAAAAATGGCTCTAACGATTTTCTTCAAATTTGTTACATAAACACTCTATTAGATGTCCTTTCGAATGATACAGTTGGTTAGTTCAGGAAAATTGATAGGTGTCCTGTATAAATTGCTCAATTTCAGGCCTCGCAAAGGCGTTCCTTTAAAAACGATTGTACGGATTTTTTTTCAAACTCGCCATTTTAACTCACTTTTAAATATGCTTTTGTATGTAATTATTGTTTTCCTGTCAATGATTGAGTTTTGGTAAAATTTGGTATCTCAAAAACGGCTTTAACGATTTTCTTGAAAATTGTTATATAAATCCATTTCTTTCTTATGTATCACGTAATTATTAGAGGAAAATTAACTGCTACCCTGTTTAGGTAGGTCAGAAGTTTAGGTAGATCTCGAAAATTGGTGTTTCAAAAAAATAACTCTACTACATATATATATATATATATATATATTTTTTTTTTACCTCGCTTTATGTACGCTTCGTTTTATATGTCTTTACATGTGTATAAAGTTTATCTTACCAGAAAAATGTTAGGTTTCTACTTCTTTAGGTCACTTTTATATCTTGTGATCACATTATCTCCAAAAAATGCATATTATATGTGTAATAGTTTGTAATGGAAGTCGTGTGGTTGTTTCACACCAGATATTTTATTAATATGTTTGTATAATCAATTTGAATTTTTCAAAATAGACATGGAATAAGCAAAATTTACAATATTTAATAAATGAAATATTTGTATTTTTCTAAGGGTGGATGTAAAGGTATATTTTATATCTTTAATTTCAATCCTCCACCTTTTCCCTCCATTGTTTACAACTACATTGTCATTTCCTCTCTCATAGACACATATACCTTTTAAAATTAGTTATTAAGCATGATGAAATTAAATGATTCACATACCTTTCATGCAGTTTTTTGCTTTCCGAAAATACATACGTAAGGAAATCATTGTAATCGTGACAAAATTCTGGCTTTGCGATGTTGGCGTATCTACATGTTTTGAGGTCCCATGAGTTCATTTTTACTATTTTCATGATGATGATGATGATGATGATGTATGTGTATGTATGTCAGTGATCACAATATCATCCAAATGCTTTTTTTCGAAGGGTAGGCAAAAAAACAGGTTTTTTTTAGGAAAAAAAAAACTTTTTAGGATGATTTTTTTTTAAATCGTCCTATTGCAACCACTTCGTTTATCTATATATTTATCTGTCTATTTATAATGAAATTTTTCATCACGATAACTCCCGAAATAATACTCCAAATCGAACCAAATTTGCATTGCTAACTGATCTTATAAATATCTTGGATGAGTAGGGTAACCAAGTTGCTCTGACATTTTGTTTTCAAGTGACGGCCACTTGAAAATTTCAAACCCACATTGTGAAAAGTGTATTTAAAGCCAGATTTGTTTGTATTTTAATGTAAATATACGTAACATAAGGGTCTCGATGAACTTTATTAATGATTTTTTTACAAGCATAACTTTTTAAATTTTGATTCAATTCGAACCAAAGTTGGACAGTGATCTTATCATATAATTATCTTGGATGAGGTCACTGGGCAACTTATTCCAACATCTTATTTTCAAGTTGCAGCCACTTGAAATCACACTGTCAAAAAAAAATGTGTTTTGAAAATGTCTTAAAGAAGACCCATGGCTGTTTTCAACATCTTTTTTCCATTTTTGTTAAAATTTTACTAAAAATCTGGAATTTGAACAATTTTCCGCCAAAAGTTGATTTCCCTCTTCCTTTCCCTTAAAAATCGAAATTTCCTAAATCGCAATGTTTTATTTATTCCAATAAATCCCATTACTTTAGGTGTCGGATAGATACATATAATCCGAGCACCGAAATTCGTGACCGCAGCTTCCATAGATTTCTCAGGAAAAATTTAGCGCTAAAAGGGTTGTCTCGATTTTGACCCTTCGTAACCCCCTCCTCACAAAAACATCGGAAATTAGGAAAAAAAAAATGTGTTTTTGGAAATTTTCTAAGGAAGTCTCGTAGCTTTTTTTAACATCTTTGTTCCATTTTTTTGTAGAGTTCTTTAAAAAATTCGAAAATTGCGAAATTTCTCGCCACCGGAATTTACGAACAAAATTTTAAAAATGCCTTTTAGACACATAGCTGATCATAAATATTTAAAAAATAAAAAATTAGCATTGTTCGAGAAATTTTCGGTTTGAAACATCCGTAAGTAAACCTTATTGAATTCAAATAATATTTAATTTAATAAATAAATCACTTTATAAGTAAACATTATCGACAACAAAAACTCGTAAAAGTTGCATAGATCCCAATATTTCAATTTATTCCGGAGTATTTTAACCCTTTGCGGCGCAAGGTAATTCGGATCATTTAAATTACAATGCCACCGGAATTTACGAACATAATTAAAATACAAGAAATTTTAAATTTTCAAGTTAAAAAAAGGACCTTTTCTGCTGTTATAAATGTAAATTTTTGCTAAAAAATTTCCGGGATGAGTTTTTGCACTTGAGAATTAAAATTAGGTGTTCCATCAGCGGGAACACTGCGGCTGAAAGGGTTAATAATCGAAAATTTCTAAATTGCAGATAACGTTTTATTTATACTCATGTCTATTCTTTATATGTTCAATTTCTTTACAGTGAAGTAATTTGGAGCGGTGTTATGCTTACAAACATGTTTTTAACTTTTGTTCCCCCCATCCCGGCGATAACTGGGGAGGGAATTTCGAAAAAGTTGGCAGATTTTAGTTGCGTAAAGACCTAAATTTCTGCCAAGTGCCGTTGAATTCCATCCAGCCATTCTCACGTGATACCTGGACAATAATAGCGTTACAGACATACAGACACGATGACACACACACAGTCAAAATTTTCTGAAGTAATTTTCGAATTTTATGGTGTGTGGAAAGTGAAGATATCGCTTTTTTTTTTTTTTTTTTTTTTTTTTTCCTGATAAATTTACAGAGAAAAGTCTGATTTTATTAATATCGATACACAGCTTGATATCCAGTTACTGTAATTCTAAAAGAACGCATAGAAACAGCGTTCATGTTCAGGTACCATACTTAAAATTTCAGCTGTGCTTTTATGTTAGGCGTCAAAATAAGAGCGCAAAATCTTTGAAAATAATAGTGTGATTTCGTCGTTTATAAATAATTTCATAAACACTTGACTCCCATTTCTTGCAAACTTTAATTAGTTTTAGTTTCTTCAGTTATAAAATCAACTTGCTTATGTCCTTAAAAATATTTGATTCACTCAATTCCTAGACTTCAATATTAATACAACTTATTTTGCTCAGGAATGTAAATTAATTCTTCATACCTAAGAGTAAATAAAATATTTAGTTTAATTTGAAGTCTTGTTTTTTTTTTTTTTTTTTTTTTTACTTTCTCTTACCCATAAGGTAGAGAAAGTATTGTTTTTGGGTCAAATTTTCGAACTCGAGATTTTGTTATATTTACACGTTTTGAGGTCCCCTGAATACGAAAATCATGTTTTTAGCAAATGGTCTGTGTGTCTGTCTGTCATGAGCATATCTCAAAAACAAATTATGGCAGAAAGTTCAAACTTGGTATTCTAAATGTGTATCATATAGGGATGCTACACTAAGCTTTTCGTTAATATCAAGCAAATGGTTCGTGTACAGGGACAATCAAGATAATTCTAATACATTACGTCTATGGGGGAAATTGCAGGAAAATAGAGTTTAACGTCTATAGACTGCACTAAACCAAATGAAACAAATATATGTATTTTGTAATAGAGACAGTTAACTGGGGAAAAAAATTGTGTATGTAGGAGCCTCGCCTCCCCCCCTGGGGGGGAAGTCCCCCTCGAGGGGAGTAAATTTTCATGATGGGTATCTTTCAAAAGAGCTCGCCAATACCTTTAAAACGAATGGTTGAACCATCGACCTGCGATAATTTAAAACAAAGTTATCGATTTTTTTACTTTTAACGAAAAAAAAAGTTTTTTTTTTTTTTTTTTTTGAGAATAAAATGGACTTTTTTGGATATTTGGTGTTATACTACTTCTCTAATATGGAAATCGTCTGCCTTATCATAAAAGACAATTTTTTTAAATAATAATTTTAATAAATTATTTTTTAATAACCAAATAAAATTCTATATAAATGTAGGTGCATTAATGAAACGGGGGGTTGAGGGGGGCTACTGCCCCTCTCACACAGAACTAATTATCATATAAAACTCTTCAGAAGCTTAATATGAATTGTTTAACATAGGTTTACATAACAGTACTCGTTATCTTACCTATTAATCTGCAACCTGTATTTATAGTATTAAATTTCAGGGTAAGAGAAAGTCGTGTGAGTGACACACCAGATTATTTTAAATAACTACGTATTTTGAGATTCCGTGAATAATTAAACAAAGTTTTTAACAGTTGTTCTTTGTGAGTCTGTTATCAGTGTAACTTTAAAAACTAAATACCGGCAGGGAACTCAAGCGTTAATATTAGTAATATGAAATTCATACTTGAACAGTTTGATCAATATTGATAAGTTTCAACGAGTGATACGGATTAAAGTTGTCAATAAATGTGATTGAAAGTTATTGTTGAACATAATTTTAAATTTAATATTAGTCGTGAATTCTATAGAAATGTAGATATTAGTTTCAAATGTGGGTTGAGAAGGGTGGTACTCCCCTCCGCCCTTCCCACAGAAAATTATTTGTCAAATTAAATTATTCGTAAAGCTAGCTTAAATTCTTTTTACTATAGAATTTTATACAGTACTTGATATTTTATTCCTCAATCTGAATTTCTCTTTATAAAATTTAAATGCAGGGTAATAAAAAGTCGTGTGGGTGCCACACCAGATTATATACTTTAAAGTAAAATTTATTATTGAAAATCTGCTTAATTTAGTAAAAAGTTTTATATAACTTGTTAAAAAAAATTTTGTATATTGTCAATCGTGGCATTATCAGTAAAATATCAGATTTATGTACAGAGTATTCATATAATATTAGTATTACGCGCAATGAAAAACTATTTAAAATAAAATGTGATCATATCTGTCCTATAAATAAGTCTCTGAACGATTGTCTTCTAAATTGTTATGTTACTCACATCCGTAATACAGGTGAAATCTATAATAATAATAATAAAAAAAAAAAAAAAAAAAAAAAATTGAATAAAAAACCACAACGCCTAGACGTATCTTCACCACAGAAATGTAAACATCTTTTCTTCGAAACCACGAACGAGAGGCGTAGCCAGATAAAGGGTGTGTCAAAGAGGAAAATCGGCACAAATTTGTAAAATTTTTGGACTTTCTTTGCAAATTTAATTGATTTAAAATTTTATTAAAATACAGGATTTTTTTCCGCATTGAATTAAACTCTTTGAGATTGACGCAGCTTTTTAAATTCTGTTTTAAAAAATTGAAAGAGTTTTTTATAAGCCATTTAATGCATCAACCCAAATATTGCAATAAAACAGCTTTCTTAAAAAACAACTGTTATTTTTTCATAAAATCTACAAAAGCTGCGTCAGTTTACGAAATGAGAGTAATCCAATAAAAAAAACCGCATCTCAATCAATTAATATGTCACTGTTTTAAGTGCAAAGAAAGTTTTACATAGGATAACATTGGATTTTAGAAAAGGAAATGCTGAGTGAAGAGGGCCCTTAAGGTAGCTAGTTCGAATACCGATTAATGTGTGGTTATTTGTATTGGTTAAAAAAAAAAAAAAAAAAAAAAGTTTTACTGTTTTCAGATTAGTTCAATGCGCATTATAACGGAAGAGTCAGTTCTCTGCGATGTTATCAAAATAGATGTGGAAAGAAACCGTCAGATAAAATTTCGAGAAATGCTCATCTCAGTGATAGCGTCCACCTTTTCTCGAGTAGAATGTCCTTTGTTTTGGAGTTGGAGAATGGACAGTACCTTGTTTAGCTTTATTTTTCGAAAATTGGGGTTGAAATATTAAAATTGAAACTTTTAATTTTTGAACTGTGATATCAAGACAGAACTTTAATGTATGAAACAATGATTAAACTATTTAAAAATCGATAAGTTAAATAAGTTAATCTGGAAGTTAGATTTTTAACTTGTTCCTATTTTAAATTCCTCTTACCTTAACCCATGCTCCGCTCGTCATTTTAAACTTTCGGAGATTTTCCATGTTTTTGAAAATTTGCATAGATATAGACAAAAGGCCCTTTAGAAGGGCTCCTTTCCACGGAGGGCAACCCATTCAGGTCTTTGATCTGGGTAACGTAAATCGCCATTAATCATCATTTTTACCTTTTATAGTTCAGATTATTCTGCTGCTACAGTAACTTTATTTTTCTATTTACGAGAAATCTATCCTGAACCCTAATTTAAAGACAGAAAATCGGTTTTAAGGTATTTTTGCAAATTCATTTTTATAAAATTCTACTCTTTTATCAAGAATACATATAAAATTTAATTACTCATTAGTTTAGTGAATCTTAAACATTAATTAAACTAAGTATCTTTTATTTTTAATAAATACTTGTTTTATATGTATTGATAAACAAATACATTTCTTTCTCGGCCTTCATCTTTAATTAGAAGCATCGCCTCGATAAATTCCCAGCAGACAAGGCTTCATTTCTCTCCCTATTGCGACAATTGCTTGCCGAAAGACCAAATCGTCTTTACGTACAAATGCCAGAGTAAATCATAAATAATGCATAGACAGTTCTAGTACTACAAACAAGAAAACACAGGGTTCCTCCTTTTACCACTGCTGCTATGTGGTTTATGAAGTTGGTTTAGCGGTGAATTTCTCTAGCATTTTTGCGTTGCTGGGGAAAAGAAATCGGGCAGCGGAAGAGATATACGAAACTTCCAGAAAATGTGAAGAATTGCGAATTTAGCTTTGGCGCAGAATGAGAGAACAAATGTACGGGAATTCTTTTCTGAAATATTTGGCGTACTACTTTTTAAAACAATAGAACGCCTCGGAATAAAGGATTATTTATGGAGGAGTTAGAAATGATACAATAGAGACGCTATAATTGGTTTAGAGCTTAAGGGGTTGGATAAAAAGGAAATATTTTATTAGAAAAATTAATTATTGACGAAAGAGTTGCGGAGTCGCTTATTTTAAATATGGTTATTTCTAATTATGTAAATAGAGATTTGAATGTCTGGAAATTAACAAGTTACTCCCAGATTCATAGTTCTTGGCGTTCTTGATAAAAGCATAGATTTTATCAGACTTTTGTTGGTTTCTTTTTCTTCCCCTTATGCAAGGAAGTGTATCTTTGCGAAAATATGGAGACTAGATTTTTATTATTTGGCTGATAACTAGATTTTGCAAGCTGTGTGGCGCTGTGAAGGTTTAGATATTCATTAAAAATAGCGCTGATGGAATATAATGATTAGGATTTATTTAAAGGGAACTTGTTTTCCGGACTCTATTATAAAGAGGATTTCTGTCTTTCTGGTTCTGACAGCAAAAAAGCGTAGTCACAATTTGGCGGTATACCACCACAAAACTCCCACACTTGGCAAGCAACATTTTAACGTCATCTATGCATTCCGCAAAACTATATATTAAAAATAATTTAATACAATTTCTCACTTTAAAATAAATATTACTTAGAATGTTATTAAATCTTTCCTCATATTTTCCAGCAAAGATTTTTGTCACGAACCCCTTTAGGGGGTAAACAACAAATCCAATAAAATAAAGTATTTGATTACCCTGTATCTGGAAGTGCGTCCATTCACCTGCAAATTTAACATGTGGTTATAAATATTATATTTCATACGTATGTCGAGTTTTGTGGGATATCTTGAATATTTAAGAATTTATAAATATTTTGTTAAAAAATGGAAAAATGTTTATAAAGTTTTTACTCTAACTAAAGGTTTTTTCGAAATTTCATGAAACTTTCAGAAAACATAACGTATGCCTAAATTCTTATACTATAGTTTAAAACAAATACATTTAATATTCAAAGATATGGGCAGTTGTAGTAAAAAATTTATTACTGCGCATGCACGGACTGTAGCAAAATAACTTTGATATAGTTTAATACTAAACTGTATAGAGTACCCTTTCTATTTAAAAAAAAAAAAAAAAAAAAAAATCGGTGATTGAGCTTTTTTTTTTTTTTTTAAGCTGTTTTCTAAAAAGGTATAAGGGGTTATTCACAAATAAAAATTTGTATCAGAAAAAAATGTTGAGTTTTTCTTCTTTTTTTATAGATATGTAGTAGCCTAAGGGGAAAAATAAATCAAATATTTTATTAAGTTTCATTGTGTAACAGTTTTTTTAATACAAATTTTCGTTTGCGATTGACCCCTTATCTTAGAAACCTTTTTTAAAAAACAACTGAAAAACAGATCATTTAATCAAATTCTATGAGTTTTTGACATTGAACTGGATTTTTTTTCTTTTTTTTTAATCTGGTACTCCGTACTGTTGAGTATTAAACTAAAATGATTTTTTTTTTTTTTTTGCTACAGTCTGCGCATACGCAGTAATAAATTTATTTTCTACAACTATCTGTATCTTTTTGAATATTAAATATATTTGAAACTATAGTATGATTTAGGCATATGTTGTCATTTTTCCGAAAGTTTCATGAAATTTGGAGAAAAGCTTTTGGATTTACGCAAACGTTTTTCACAAGTTTATACATTAATAAAATATTTAACTCTTTAAATATTCGAGCTTGCCTCACAAAAACTCTACACACGTATATAACATTTAAAACCACATCTAAAATTTGAAGACTAATGGATGCACTTCCAGATACAGGGTAATCACAATTATTATTGGATTTGATTTGCTGTTCACCTGCTAAAGTCGTTCGATACAAAATCTTTGCTGAAAAATATGCGGGAAGACATGTTTTCTTTATTCCGAAAATTAAAGAACAGTAAGACTCGACAAAACGCCCCCCCCCCCCAAAAAAAAAAAAAAAAAAAAAAAAAAGTCAAACACATGTACCCTTTTGAACCTCAGTAAGTCAGACTTCATTGTTTAGGAGATTAAATAAGTTTACAGTAAAAAATTCATATTAATTTTTGTTTTTTGTTCTTGAAATACGAGTTAAAATAGGAGTTTTTCTACTGAAAATGTTTTAGCTACACCATCTAACAAGTTTCCTGTGAGCATCTCTAATCTTAATATTTGCCTGGTTAATTTTGAGTTGAAATTAAAACACACATATACCTATTTACAAAAAGGATTCTTTTTAAACGAAACCTATGACTAGAAATCCTTCTCTATCAGAGTTTAAAACTTTATTAAATATTATTATAGATTCTCAAAAGATGAATCGAAAGAAGGGATTTTTCTTGCACTGATGTTTATGCCGTGAAACAATTTCTACAGGCAGCTTTCAAGCCATCCGCATTTTATAATTTAAAATTTGTGACGAATTTATAAAATGCTTTTATTTATTTCTTATATCTCGTACCTTTTTTTTTTTTTTTTAATATGCTAGTTTATATATATATATATATATATATATATATATATATATATATATATATATATATATATATATATATATATATATATATATATATATATATATATATATATATATATATATATATATATATATACTACCGTTTATAATAAGTGTAAACGTAATTTCAGACTTTAATACCAGACGTTATTTAATATTTAAAAAAAAAAAAAAAAAAAAAAAAAAACTTTACGAATAAAATTGAACATTGAAGACAATATGTATAATATACACTAATTCAAGGCAAAAATAATCCAATATAACTAACTTATGGATTTTCTTTAATTTTTAAAACTGAAAAAAGTTTGTAAACACTTACCAAACTATACGATGCCAACATTTTACATATTAAAGAAAAACGTCCGTCCTTAAGGTGTAACTAAAATTTTTATTATTCTGGATTACATATTGCATTTTTAATAGATACTTATCTATAGTATTAACATGTAAAGTTAATTATGAAGTAAATTTGTTGTTGAAAGAATCTTCTTTATAATAACTAAGTTTTTGGAAACTAACGCTCGAAACTGATGTCATTACTGCTGGAGAAATATATTGAAATAATAAAATATCAATATTTTAAAATGATTTTTTTTTAAACAGAAAAATGACGTTAACACGCCAGCGTACTGGAAGGGAGGGGGGGGGGGGCGACGCGATCTTTTTTATTTTTTAAAATAAAATAATTTAAAAGAAATGTTTTTAAGCGTATTTTCTTATTAGTCTAAAGATATTTTTTATAATATAGAAGTTGTTTATCACCGATTTATGACTTTATTAATTAAAAGTTAAATTGGCACGATGAAAAGTGATAAATTTGCAGTATTTATGTACTATTATCCCGTCGACAAATAAACTAGCGATGATTTTCATTAATTTGCACTGAAGTTTCTAAATTTAAATTGCATTCCATTATTTTGATAAAAGTTAAATTTTTAAATATTTTTTAGTAATTGGCTACTTATGACTACATATTTCCACAGTTTTTGGTTTGGCGAACATGGCTTCCTGGGATAATATCAAAGAAGCAAATTTGGAAATACTTGCATTTGGAATTATCGGTCACTAATTGTTTCACGGCCGAATAATTGTTTAAAAAAAAAACTCATTTTCCTTAAAAAAAAAAAAAAAATCCGTTATTATAAAAGTTTGTAAATGCGACATGTTTTTATATTTAACATCTAAATTCAGTATATACATATTTTCAAGATTTTAATCAAATTTTTTAAATCTAAATTTAAATTGATGTTAATCCACTTCAAATGAACTAATAAACTACTGCTAAATTTGATCTTGCACCTTCTGAAATTTTGGTAAAAGTAATTTGTCGCTCAAATTGCCAAAATTTTTCTGTAAGATATATACGAGACTTTTAACGCATTGTAAAAGCAACCTACTGTGCAGTCTCAATTTTATTTAGATCCCCCCCCCCCCATGTTAATTTGTTTTTGGATGAAAGAGGGATTTCTATTAAAAATAGAATTTTTTTTTTTTTTTTTTTTTTTTTAAGTGTAACTGATAAAGCTTATTTTAAAACAGCTCTATTTTAGAAATTAAAAGCAGTTTTTGTATTTGACAAGATCTTTATCTACAACAGGAGGTTATTGAGGAGCCAAAATTCAAACCATATTTTCTCCTTCGGATACAATTTTTCAGAAAACACAAACTAATTAAAAAGAAAACCTCAAACCCTAATTATCGTTTGTTTATATGTATTGCTAGTTGCTAGGAAGATATGTAGACATTCTATTTTATAAAGAAAAATTACTTTTTTTTTTTTTGTGTGAAAACACGGTTTGAATGTTTGCCCTCAATTTTGCATCAGAACTGTTCAATTTTTTGAAAGAATGCGGTTCTTAGTAGCATAGAAGCTTGTATGTTAGATTTAAACCTATAAGTGACTGACTTATTTAAACAAAATTTTGAGCCTAAGTTATCTTGAAATACATGTAACTCCCTAAAATGTGTAGGAATTAGAAGCAAATTGGAGAAAAATTAACATTTGAATCGTCAGTGATCAGAAAATAAAGCTGCATGGCACTCGAAATTAACTCTGCTTAAATTTCAGAACTATTTCACGAGAAAATTCAGTCAGTAGCGGACAATATACATAATTCTTAAACAACCGCAAATATATTATTTTATGAATGTTGTACAAAGAAAATTGGGGGGGGAAAAAAAATTAGCAGGAAGCATGCTCTAGTTGACAACATATTTTAATTTCAACGCTGTCAAACATTTTTCAGCAAGTTTTAAAACTGTTCGGATGACAAATTATGTGTTGTTAACTAAAATTTTTTTTTTAGAAATCTTTTCCAGAAGCACGCACTTAATGCAGGGTAGCTTAAATTTTTGCCTTTTTACGAATTGGAAGTTAATTTCGTAGAGGGATAATGTAAAAAGTGTTTTATAGTGCAATAACGCATATTTCTGTAGAGATAGATAATTGCTCTTGAATGTGGCTTTCTATTAACCGACTTCATGTTGATGACTCTTAATTTCTGAAATGAATGCAAAAACCGTAACATCAAGCTGCAGTATGGTATGTTAGTTTGTTAAATACGGTGTTTACATTGAGAGGGAGGGGGGGGAGGGGAGGGGGAAAAAAGAATCGGATGAATTTGATGAATGGAGCAGCGCAACTTGCATGGATTGAGAAAAGAAACTACTGGCATTAATCAGATTTGCGTTCGCCTCCAATTTCCTGCCCTGCGTCAGTAACCGTCGAATGTTTGTTAATTAAGAGCGTCGCTTGTGATCGATAATTTCTCCCCCTTTTCTCCTAATACCAGCACTAGCCCGCCGTCGGTCTTTAATTGCCTTCTTCAGGCATGTATGCGGCTGGTTGGGTAGCAGAATTTTCTTGTGGGTTGCGGTTTATCAAATGCTTGAATTCACACGGTTTAATTTTCTTGTTTTCGGGCGTTTCAAATCGGCATCCTGTTTAAAATAGGTGGGATGTTGCTGAAAAACGTGGAATTTTGGTTAATATTAATAAACTTGTTTCCACTTCGGTAGTTTTTTTTGTATGCATTAAGAAGTGGGATTTTTATTATAGTTACGGAACTGTGCTTGTGTTTTTGAGGTTTCGAAACAATTTTGCTTGTTTTAGCAAAAGAGAATTTTTGCACTTCATGATAAATCTAGGGTGAATATTTTCAAAGTATTTCTGTATCCGTGAAGATTGACCTTAATTTTTTTTTTTTTCTCGGATGGTCCATCTTATGAAAAATTACATAATTTTTTGTACTTATGGGAGCAGAAGTTAATATTTATAAACGTCTCTTCCCATTAAATTAGGAAAATTTGACATCTAAAATGATGGTAAATAAAACGCTGGAATGTTTGTTTATACACTTTAGGTAGATTTAATTTTAGAAACTTATATTCACGAATTCATAAACGTGAAAATTCATTTTAAGTAGAAAGTTTATTTTAAGCAGTTTAAATATGGATTATTTTTATATACCAATTATGTGAAAAATGGCTGAGCCGCGATTCGAACTCTGGGCCCGGGTTAGATGCCCGGCTCTGGCATTTTTCACATTGATGTGTTAAGGTTTATTATTTTTATATACCAACAATCTCCTTAAAAAGATTTAAAATTCTGTTGAATTATGTTTTGTATTCATCACAGAATAAAGTGAATAGCTTGGTATAATTGCGTTACAGGAATTCGTGACTTGGCTACGGTCGAACTTTGCCATATTTTGTTACCTGGTTTTCATTCTGAGAGATTGGATTGGAAAAACTGAATAGTTTCTGGAGTTAAAATGCGGTTACTTGTTTTTTCATAAGAAAGACTAAAATAATAGTATAGGAAAATTATTTCATCGATGAATATATTAAATTTTGTAGAACAAACTTATATTAAGGATGTGCATGTACTTTCATATTTTACTGGTATTAAACTTCATCCAAGATTGGATTTCACTAAAATGCTACTGCAATCCTCTGTTTTCCCTTTCCCTACTCGTTCAAATTTTTAACTATAACACAACATAATTTGAAATGTTTTACATCTAGATATCTATAAGTGAATACAAGCTTTAAAACTTTCAGCGAAGTTTTCTGCATTTTTTTCTTCTATCCTTGCCAGCAAGACTCTAAAAGTAAAGGTTTGTTTAGTATCTATGCTGGTTATATAATACATGATCTTTTCATAGAGGTCAACGTCTTGAATACATTAAAGTTTTTAAAATAAATGGTCTGTGTTAAAGTATTTGTATTTATTTCCCCCCAGTGTATCCGGTTGATTTAAGTCATCTTGAAGCGTGCCGTGCTTTAGGCTTCATGAGGGTTCAAAGACCCCTCCCCCTTCACTTCCTTTTACTCATCTCTTATATCCCCCCTTTTTTTCGTCTTGTCAAAAATCTTCTACATCCTACGAAATGAAAATAAATCTTTCTACTTTTTTTTAATTCAGCCTCTCTGCCCCCCCCCCTCTCCTCCTGCGATATGTAACTCGGTTTGCTTGGGCGAAATGAAACTTTGTTTTGCCAATTCTCTCTGATAATTAACCACATTTTGGTCAGATATGATGAGCTTGCAGGGGTATTCTGAAGTGGACGCTAGAAAATATTTTTCAAAATAAAATTAAGGTTTTCTGTTAAAAATACGCCATAATAATGGATGAATATAATCTAAAACGTATGTACTTGAATAAAATCGGACTTTTTAAGCAATGTTAAATTTGATTGAAGTATTGGTTTTCTAATGATTATGAAAATAAGGGCAGACATACAACCAGAGACGCTCATTATCTAGATTCGCTAATGTAGTCTTGTTTGGAAAACTGTCTCACGAAGTGGCGTTTCTTCAAAACTGTTTGTATTTACGCAACTTGCAATAGAATTGTTCTCATTACAAAGGCCTAACGTTTTGATAAATTTTTCTTTTTGAAAATTTTCCTTACAGATAATTTCGTAGCGATGTTTTGGAGAATTTTTATGTATTTTGAATATTTTTTGAGATTTTAAGACTGTTCATTATTATGAGTTGCGTGTTTTTAAGTTCATCGTTAAAATAAGACTAATTTGTGAAAAATGACATTGGTTGACACTTTAGTTTCATTGTTTTATTCTTAATTTTCATTTGTTTGCATATTCTCGCACATTATGTTATGATCCATCCGTGTGTATTATTTATAGTTAGTAACTTTCAAAAAGTTACTCGTTTATTGTAGGAAGTCGAATGCATTTTTGCAATATTTTGCACGTCCTATGTTATTTAATATATATAATTTCCTAGTTCTTTCATAACTGTTCTTAAATAATCGCAGCAACCTTCAATAATTACAATTAGAGATCTGAAACTTTTAATTACAATCTTTTTTTTTTTTCCCTACCTCCTTACTAGATATTAGTATATGCGCCCGTAAATAGTTTAAAAAACACCTGTGCTGAAAAATTAATGAAGCAATAAACTTATTAAGATTTCTTTTTCTTATTAAGATTTTTCAAAAAACATGAAATTTTGATAGCATAAAAGTGGCCAATAATTACAACTATTGTACCTGTTGTTATTTGAAATTCGTAGATGGGAAAAATTGTTGTAAACTAATTTATGTAAGTTGTAAACTAATTTGTGTAAGTTTAACATTTCGAACTTTGTATTTTCTTATTCATCATTTAGAACAAAAGTGAATTTAAAACTGTGAAAATATTTTTGAAATTGTTTTGGTGATAGCTTATGAACTTTTGTTTATTGAATAGTTAAATTTATTAAGAGACTTATTTATGAAAATCGTTTGCAGATGTCCGCTCAAACAAATGCGAAGCAGCGTATTGGGAAGACCAGTATCGGTAAGTTAATTTTTGTTAGCCTAACTAATTTTGGCTAACCTGTAACTATAACGATATGGATTCACCCTTAACTAATAAACTACTAAGTAAATAATCCTACTAATTTGGCTAATTCTCTAATACCTGTTTTAATCTAATACTTTTACTAATCGTTTTCTTAATTGAAGTGAATGAAAACATGAAGGTCAAAACGTTTCAGATTTGAATTTTCGGAAGCTTTTTAGAATGAACATTTGTATATGAAATCGGCTTCATTCTTAGAACACAAACTTATTAAATTACCCAAAAATGACAAAATAAGATTGTTCTAAACGATTATCATTGAACTATTTTAAAGATTTAAGACCACAACTTACATAAAATTCATTTAAAATTTTCACGCTTTAATTTCGCAATATTAGTGTAATCGTAGTTATGCATATTTTTGAGTTTATTGTATAATTTTTGATATAAAATTGAACATTCTAAAGTTGACTATTAAGTTTAACTTCACTCGTTCAGATATTTTTTAAACATTGCATTTAATGTCGTTATTGGTATAGGTTAGTTTCAAACTACATGAAAATTGACGTGTTCATTGTAAGTTTCTACGAAAAGATGTCTGTGTAATATTGTTACTTTTATACAAAATATTCAAATTTTTCTTATTAGGCAAAAATACAAACGTATAAAACGCATTTCCTGATTTTGGTGCCAGCTTTATTTTCAATAACTTAAAGTATTTAACATCTGGAATCAAAGCATTTCAGAGGTAACGCCTCTGAATTACTCCTTATCTCAATGTTTTTTTTTAATTAATCTATTAAACTTCATTTTTATCCAAAGAAGGAACATACGGTTTCAATGGTACTTAAAACACTAAAATGTGGTTAAAAAAATGTACTTAACAAAATATAGAACATAATCGGATAAAATGTATTAACTTCAGCTTCTAATCTTACTTGGCGTTTCCGTTAAGATCATGGGATTACAAGTGCACTTGAAAGTCTTCGATCTGCTATTCTGATGTCGTTGTGTATTTGGCTACTGACAATTACATTCAGGGAGAGAAGCCCCTGAAGTGCAACTCAACCCATCCTTGATGGATTGAATTGCTTTTCATTGTTTTGTAAATAGTCTGGTTCGGTCAAACCAACTTTTCTTCATCGGGTTATCAACAGTTTTAAATTAAGTTTTATAATGTGATTTTTCTGGACATATTTTTATGCTTTTTCAATTAGAATAAAATTTCAAGGATACGAGATGGGCATAACTAAACTTTGTTGAAATCCGATTAAATGAAATTAGTTTTCGACACAAGAAACCAAGCCTTAAAGGGAAGAAATGAGGGGGGGAAAAGAACTTTGAGTAAATTATATATTATGTTATTGCTTCAGGAATGTTTGCATGCAGAATTTTCCTGATTTCTGGAATTTTTGCCTAAAATATTTCCTAACTTTAGGATTTTTAGAATATTTGAGTTTAAATGAACTGTAATTGAAATTTTGGAATACCTTTTTTTTGCCTTACTAGTATATTTATAGACTTGTATTATTATTATTATTATTGGTTATAATCTTGAATTTTAATCGCTCTTACCCCTCCAAATAAAATCACCAAATCTTCATAAAGTCTTTAAAAGCTTACTTTAAGATGTTTCCATGAAATTTTTAAATTTTTGTAATATAATTTTTGTAACTGATTAATTTCCTCATTTATCTTAACAGAAAGAGCACCCGATTTTTAAAAAAGTTTTGTTAAAAATTGTTTAAAAAAAAAACAAAGAATATTTTATGGTGCATCAAATATATCCAAATATATTTTGTTTACATTTTTTATTTACACACTACAATATTTATTCTCCAGCGGTTTTGTATAAGACGAAAGTATAATATAGGGATTACGCCAGCATGGAAATTAACACTAAACCTACCACGACGGGTCAAATGACAAATTTTAAACTTTTTGTCAGAATTTCTTGCAAAAATAGCATTACATCGTCCATGTTTCATGTACCAAATTGTTCTAAATATATTTTTGCTATACATAGTAATATATATAACATTTTAAAGACGGATCACTTGACCCGCTGTGGTAAAAATATAGAGGTATACATGAAGTATCGGTAGGGTGATCTAGAATGATCACAGATGTGTTCTGATATCTGAAAGTAGACAATAGTAAAAAATAACAAATGCATTCGTACATTTTTATTTATATTTTGACATTGCACCAGTGCCTATTTATGCATCTAACGTACTGGTGCAATATTTATAAAAACTTCATTGGTACAGAAACTTTACAGTATAAAGGACCACTTCAGTTTTAAGGTAATGAAAAAAGTTGAATCTTTTTTGAAAATTGTCTTGGAATTATCAAAATTTTGCTTATATCTATGCATTAAAATACTTATGGTGATGGTGGACATACGAAGAAAACTATATAATTCTATCACCAATTTGAAGAAGGAAAAGGAATTCATAATCAGGATTTTCGGAAAAACGAATAAAACGTAATTTAGTGAAATCAGAAGAGGACATTTGCTGCACGTGAACTCCAGATTTTTTGAAAATTTAATCGTTATTTCTTAAGTGCATAAATTCACTCTCATTTTCATTCTTATTTTAGTTTTGAGACTTCAAAATTGCGATCGCAGTGGAGAAACCGCTCATGAATAATTCCCATGCATGTTTTAATGTTAAAGCGGTTTTCGTTCCCTTTTCCCTGGCATGTTTGTCAACGCAAAGCAAATTTAAAATAAACTCAATTTTCATTGTTAGGCACATGTTCTTTTTCAAACTGTTGATTCAACTATAAATCTATATTACTGCAAAAACTTAGTTTTATTTAAAAATAAAATATTCATATTAAAATTAACATTTATATTAGGATTATCAATTGTTAAAATTAAAGATTCCTTGCGCATTAATTTTTGACTTGGACTTCTAAGATCTTTCTTACAGGTAGCTTTAGATTTTGACGGAAGTCATTCGAAGTTTTTTTATATTTTTTTTTATTTACAATCATAATTATGAGTATTTAAGTTTTTTTTCCTCGAAAAAGTTTTTTTTATTTATAAAATTATTTTTTTTTTTTAATCAAAACTAGAAAAATTTGAACTAAGTTTTGTGCTAATCTAGTCTCTGGAACTACTGAACCGTTTATTAAAAAAAAAAAAAAAAAAAAAAAAAAGTGTTTTAATCAAAAGCTAGATTATCCTTGAGTGCTATAGGCTATAATTAATTTAGAGAAAATACTTTAATTTGAAATTTCAATATTTTAATTACAACCCCCATTTAAAAAAAAAAAAAAAAAACCAACTGAAGTTGTGGAACACCTTGGTTGCGAGGTTAATGCGCCGAGCTCAGAGTCCAGAACTTGTGAATTGGATTCCCGTCAAGGGAAATAGTTTTTGTAAAAATCTAAATTATTTATTTTTCATTCTGTCATCAATTTAATTGTGTTTGTTATCTATGCTAGTATATACTGAGGGAAAATAAGTTTGTATATCGAGGGTAATCTCTGGAACTACGGAACAGATAAAAAAAAAAAAAAAAATCACTAATCAAAAGCTACACTATCCCTGAGGATATAGACTATAATTTGTTAAAATATTTTTAAATCAATGTGATCCAATTCTTTTGAAAATTCATTTAAATATAGTGACCAGCGAAGCGGGCGTAGCCTACTAGTAACATATATGTACCCTTTTTTTAGATGATTGAACAAAAAACAAGATGAATGGAACGTTTTAAGATTGATGCAATTACCCCAATTTTTTATTTTTTTTTTTGAAAGAATGTTTTGAAACAGGCCACGCGCGTTGCTTAGAAGAGCGTTATGTTTACTGTTTCAATAAAATCCATTAAAATGCCTTAATGATATTTTGTAATAAAAATTAAATTTTGAAATAAATTTTCAGTGATTACTTAAAATGTAATTTTTTTTAGTTTTAGTTTTGTATCTCATTTTACACTTGTCAGCCATCTGTGGTTGACGCAGCTTAAACGGAAAGTTCAGTGTCAGCCACCAATGGCTGACATGGCTCTCAACGTGTTAGTAATTATATTGCTTTCTGTTCCATTAAATAAACATATTTTTAAACTTGAAACCTAAAATTAACTCTTAAATCTAATTGGTGTAACATATCTCATTCCCTGCAGATACTGTAATTAGGCCTATATAGGGGAAACTGGCTGTACAGCTGCTTGAATTAGATTTACAAGGGAAGTATGAATCAGTAAAATTGGTATTGAAACCAAACCACGCTTAAATTAAAGAGCATGGTCGAAAACATTGGGTACCGTACAAATTTGCTGCAACAACTCTCATGGGGGTGAGATATGCCCTCTATTAGTTTTAGTTATCTCTATAAAAGCCAACAAAACACCCATCGCAGTGTGAACAGATGGTGCAGTGCTAACGTGCTTGACTTCGGATACGTAGGTCGTGGGATCGAGTCCCCGCAACGGCGTTTTGTATTTTGTTTTTTTTATTTCATCTGAAATATTTATTTTTGACATTTTTAATTATATTAAATCATTATTGAAAGAGAAAATATTAATTATATTAAAACATTTTTTTTTTTTTTTTTTCAGCGTGGGCAATTTAATATTTTTTTTTTTTTCTTATTTTTAACCAATTTATTTATTTATTAAATTTAAAGAAATTAATAAAATGGGAAATACTTTTATATTATATTTATGTAAGATTTTGTTAATGATTACATTCAGATAAAATTTTGTTAATGATTGTTTTACATAAATTTTTAATTACTATTTTTTAACGACGCCATTAATAGCAAGAGTTAATCGTCTGCTCTCAATTGTATTATTCATTCAGACAATTTTTTGCATGAAAAATCCTGAATGATGAACAGCTGTTGCTTAACTATTCGACGTCGCATTTAACTTTTATTTCAAATATTTTATTAAACAACTGTCAAATTTCGTGGTGTCGGAAGAACTGACAATAATATTGAAGACAATGACAAATTTTCTCAATGATTTTACTAATTTATAAATTAATTTACATCTAAAAAAATTCAAAATCTGGGTAAATATGAATTTTACAAATCAAGTAATCTCGACGAAAAGTCAAATATTTGACAATGTTCGTGATGAACAAAATTGAAATTCAAATAATTGTGATCAATCTTTTTATATTTCTTGTTCTAATTGTGAAAAATACTTATGGTTCCATGATTTTTCTACTTTTAATCATAATTGTTATAAATTAGAAACTATATTCGTAGCTTTAAACATGGTTTTCTTTTTTATAAATAAAAAAATGTATTTCTTGAATTCATTCTCAATACTTTATTAATTAGAATACTCAAAAAAAAAAAAAAAAAAAAAAAAATCTTTATGTATGAAATATTTTATCTTAAATTAATAATTTAAAATAATTAAAAACGTATAGAAAAAAAGATTGAAAAAATTACAAAACGCCCTTGCAGGGACTCGATCCCACGACCTACGTACCCGAAATCAAACACGCTAGCACTGCACCATCTGTTCACACTGCGATGCGTGTTTTGATGGCTTTTATAGAAATAACTAAAACTAATAAAGGGCAATTCTCACCCCCATGGGAGTTGTTGCAGCAAATTTGTACGGTACCCAATGTTTTCGACCTTTGGTTTCAATAGCAATTTTACTGATTCATACTTCCCTTGTTAGAGAACACAACGATCGTTTAAGAATTTTGGGAAATGTTCTGGAATTATCTTTCATTCAATGGACTCTTCCCACCTGACGTCAGAGGTCACATGATAGAGGAAAAACAAATAGCAGACAAAGTCTTGTTTATCTAGAGCGATTGCTAAAATAACATATTTTCTATTCTTATTTTTGATTAGTCGTATTTAATCTGTTATTTTTTACACATCATCATTTTTAATCAATTTTATGTCATTATTCCTCATCTTTTGTTTGCTGTATACATTTACAATCATCATTTAGTTTATACCTGTTATTGATGTTCATGAAGACATGTTTAAATACTCTGATTTTTGGTACTTAAATCAGTGACAGTGCAATATCGTACTACGTAAATCCATTTAGACCAGTAACTAAGTTAATTCACTTGTAACACCTTTATGCAATAAAATTAAATGAAAACATTTTAAAATTTCAATTTATAATCCGTAAACATTCCACAAGAAGCTATTATTTATTGCTAGATCAGTTAATGTTAGTTACACTACAATATACAAAAATCGATTCTTATAGGTAAAAATAAATAAACACATAAAATGTTTTTTAAAAATTATTAAATTTACAAATAAAACTATTCTACTGCTTACAAATGCACAATATTACTTTTATTTTATATTGAATATTAAAATTTTTGTTCTTAAGAACAGTATTTAATTGAATTCGATTCTCGGAATTCGATTATTCGTTTTCCTCTATCACGTGATTGAGCAGACGAAGCTGGAAAGAGCCCATTGAAGCCGGATCATATCCCAGATTTTGAAATTATAAGAATTTTAAACTCTGGGTGTAAAACTCTCTTGTATTTTCTTTGAAATTTGGCAATACTGGACACAATGGCAGCCATGTGCACACAATGAGGCATGCGCTTCAGAACCTCAGTACTCGATCCTTACAAATTCTTTTGGTGTATGTGCACGTTCATAAAAATGTTTAAATACTAATGATGAAACTCGAGCGAGTTTCGAAACGCGTCTATTTTTAATTGTTTTTATATGTATATATTTTTTTTTATCTTTAGGATTTTTAATGTATATGAATGAGACGATGTGATGTTGGACTATATTATTCAAAAATTAGTTAAATTTGTTGCTATTTTTAAAGCTCGCCTCCCCCCACCCTCCCCGTTGCCTTAAGCATGTTAATTTCTCGAAACGGTCTGATCAAGGTAAAAATGAATGTCCTTTACTGTCCCTTCACAAAATTGAAATCTGTAAAATGTGTCCTTCACAAAATTCAGCTCTAAAATACCCAATCACAAAATTTAGTTACATAAAAAATCTTTTTTTTTTTTCCCCAATGTTTTCAGTGTTTTTAGACGATTATTCCTATACTTAATTCAATGACTGTACTTGAACCTGATATAACTTGGTATAAAGTCATTGCTAAATGGAAGTTTTTCCACTTTTTTTTTTTTTTTTTTAAATCTACATCAATCCCAGCGATTTTTTTCTTTTTTAATCTTGGAAATTAAAAATTTCAAAATTACTTTTTTTTTTTTTTTTTTTTTTTTTTTTTTAATACTCACTATTAATTTCTTTTTCCATCGATTTTGTTTGATATATCATAAACGTATTTGGTTATTGTATGGACTGATTTATAATTTAACGCTTTTTAAAATGTTTTTTTTTTTTTTTTTTTTTTTTTTTTTTTTAAATACTTAAAATTTTAATGTGCAAAGTAGCATTTAAAAAATAGTCTACAACTTATTGCATACATGTTCAAAACTAACTTTAAATTTTAACTGTAGTTTTGAGGAAATTAATACATTTAATATGCTTTTACATCAAAGCATATGTATACAGAATTTTAAAATTGTAAAACAGTATAGTTTATATAGTCAACCATCCCTTAAAACTAGTTTAAATACACTATTTTCGATTAAAAAAAAAAAAAAAAAAAAAAAGTGAAATTTCTACTTTTATAAAATACAAAAATGAGAGGAAAGTAGTTCATAATTTTTTTACCAACAAATTTGTTTATGGGTTTATTTTTGGTAGCATTTACGTTAGCGACAATTGTTGCCATTCTATGCCCATAAATTTAATTTTTCCGAATAAAAATTTCTTGCGGTGAAGCTGTCATTAGAAACTTCACACTTACGCAAACCAAAAGTGTTTGAAGTAAAATCTGTCGATACACTATTTCAATCTGAAATGTTTTTGCCGATTCAGACACTGAATAAACATGACCTTCGTTTTGTACAAATATTTTCGAAAATATCTTGCTGGCAAGTTACGAAACTGATTTGAAAGACTGTTACTTGAGTTACGATGTGTCTAATTTCACAAGTATGTTGACAGTAAACCTTTTAAAATTGTTAATTATTTTTAAAATAAAGTTTAAAAAAAAAAACATAAAAATTAGTATATATTTGTTTAAAGGACTTTTTTTTTTTTTTTTTTTTTTTTTTTTTTAAGTGAATTTCGTCAAAACTCCGAAAAATATTTTGTTTAAAGGTACCATTTCTGTAGGATGTGCTCGGTGTTCTATTTTGAAAACATTTTTTGAAGAAATACCCTATTTAATCATCTTTTTAAAATCATTGTATTTGTTAAGTAGTGAAAAGTAGACAAAAATTAGTTCTGCTAAACATTTTTCGTGAGATTTTAACTTAAATTTTATAACACAAAGTAAATTTATATTTTGTTTTTCCCTCCTTTAAAAAAAAAAAAGTTTTATAAAAACGTGCATCTTATCAGCAATAAATTCTTCAGCCCTCCCCCCCCCCCCCCACCTTAAATAAAATAAAAAAAGGGCTAGAAAAAGCACTCTAATATTTGTTAAGTCCCTTAAATGTAAAGTTTCATTTGAAGGAACTAGATTAAAATTTTTCCTTTTTACATACTATTACGAACTTTTTGCATTTTTGTAAAATCTGATTTTTAATTATGAACGTACTTATTTTCTTAAAGATATCAGTCACCCCCTGAAATTGTTAGTATTTTAAAATTTGATCAGAACTTTTGGAAAAACTTTTCATGATATTTTAACATTTTCTGCCGCTTCCTAGAACCTGAAAGTTTTCTTTTAAGCGATATCCCTTTTTTCTGTTATTTCTGTACGTGTCATAATTCTTTTCTCCTAATCCCCCCCCTCCCCCCCCCAAAAAAAAAGAATAAATAATAATAATAAAAATAAAAATGTTGAAAGCTTCTTAGGAAAATAGTGATTAAGACATGGTAAGCATTTGATCCAGATTAGTGCTTTTTTGCGAAAGGAATTATTGTAAATCTTTCTTGCTGTTAGCTTTCATTAGTAGCCAGTGCTACAATGAAAAGAGCTTTGACATTTAAAATACATTTGTATGGAAAAATGTAACACTTGCAGAAATGTAATAACGTAATCAATACAGCCTCATCTAAAATTAGAACAGTGCAATCCACTACACTCCCCTCAGGTGAGAAGGGAAAATCATTGCTCTTCCAAATTTGCATCACGTAGTTTTTTTTCCCCCTTACTTAACTTCATATAAAGCTTTCTTCTTTAGATAACTATTGGAACAGATTGTAGAAACTTAATAAAGTTATGAATCTGGTTCGTATTATTTTAAATCTAGAGTATTTTTAATCATTGCTAAATTTAACTTGCAGGATTTCTTTTTTTTTTGTTTGGTGTTGTATGGCAATTATATTTTAAAGGAGCCTTGTTCTTTGTAAAAAATGTTTTGGCGCAAGTGGGAAAATAATTGTTTCAGTTAATCGTATTTTATAAAAAAATTTTCTAATTGAAGTTACGTACATTCGTACGATGCTTTTGGAATATTATGAAGTTAATTTAAATACCACTTCTCTCCCACCCCCCCCCCCCCCCCAAAAAAAAAAAAAAAAAAAAAAAAAGTAGCAATTAATGTAGCAAATTTTCAAGTGTTATTTAACTATCCGTAAGGTAATTTAATTTAGAATTTGCTTATTATTAATTTAACTTAAAGTATTTCCAAAAATGCAATTAAAAGAACGAATAACACTATTGTTAAGAAAATAGAATATTTTCATTAGTAGGCTAAAGTAAAATTTCATCTTTGCCTTTTTCAAATTTGCACGGTATTTATACTTTCTCAAGAAATTTTTGTTAAATGATTCATTCCATAAAATGTAGTTCTGGGGAACATTTTTAAAGAAAGTTGCATGTTAATTATGTAAATTATCTTACGGATCGCGAAATAACACATGTTTGCTACATTAACAATTTCTTTTTTTTTTTTTTTTTTATTGTAATTGAGAGTATCAATAGAATAGTTACATTGGTACTTAAAGTTGATGCAAGCAGGGCCTGATTATCCAAAAGGCTCAGGAAGCACAAGCTTCCCCTCTAAAATTTAAAAGGGGGCCCCCATAAGGATTAAAAACATGGTCTTGAATTTTTTGTTTCATATTTTCACACTGAGATTGAATTTTTTCTGAGAAAGGTTACTTAAAACAAGACAAACACTCACTATTTCGGGAAAAATCTAATATTTAACCTCAAAAATCTGAATGTTCTTGGTTAAAAAGTTTATGATTTTAATGTTCTGTGTAGAAACCACACAGATGTATGAAAAAAAAAAATAATAAACACACACACTACTTTTTGGTCTATAGCATTTTTATATTACAATATGTAACAGGAAAACAAGTTTTTCCGAAATGAAAGGGGGCCCCGAAATGATGCTGAGCTTCTCCTAGCTTCAAAACTTAATCGGGCCCTGGATGCAAGAGTGCCAATTTAACCCTTTCGTGACGGGAAGAGCTAACGCGCGCGTACCGCTCAGACCAGCACTTTTTCGCGAGTCCTGGGCCGAAGGGTCTTTTGCTTTTAAGCCTAAATCTATGAAATCGCCGAAATATGAACGCATTGTTTAATAATGCTCTGTAGATTATATAAAGGGTATATGCTTTATATTTTTTTATTACATACTTTAAGATATTTGTTGTTTGAATACTTTTTTTTTCAGTATTTTCTCATCGTTTAAGGACTTTGACATTATACATTTGACAACTATATAAATACATTAAAATTATTTTTTAATATAAAAATTTTGAAAACAGGGATCTACAGTCCTACTGTACAATCATTGCACTTAAATGTAATTGCGCAGTTTTTTTTTTTTTTTTTAAATTGTGGATGACCATGGAGAAGTATTTGCTTTAGATGTATTTGGCATACATAAGGCCGAAATGTCCTCATCATTAGATTCATAAGATTCTATGAACAGAGCAATCAGAACATATTGTGTCACCATTGCTACACTCAGTCTGTATCAGAATAAATATCTGAAATATTTTGCATCATTTCTGCTATTTCAAGTTCAGTTAAACATTTTTGATGCTTCGACGTTGTAACAATAAAAATACCAAAATTTAACGTCTACAAGATCAAATCTCAAAAACTGTATTGTACAAATACTAAGTACTCTATCGAAAATAAAAACTGACTAATAAACAAAAAACCACGGGCTCATTTAAAGAGACATCATAAAGCATGCTATTCGAAAACATACTTTTTCCATTATGCCCACCAGCGGCCGAGCGGTTCTACGCTCAAAGCTGGTAGACGTGATTCGCCGGGTTCGACTCCAGGTCGCGCTTGTCGGCCTATCCGTTCAGAGTTCCGTGGTTTTCTCCGAAACTTGCGTAAATGCGGGCTAGGACCCCTTAGAAAGGCCCCCATGTAGTGACTCCCCCTCAAGCCTAGATCCTAGTGCAATCAATCGACCTTAATCCCCAAAACCTTTTTATGTTTATACAATCAAAACACATGGCCATTTGAGTCGTGTTACTCTCATTTCGAGAAATCAAATCTACATGTATTTCAAATCCTATGGACATACAATGCAACTTTGTGTCAAAAATGTACTTTTTAAAACATTTCAAGACACCGGCACAAGTGTGACGGTCGAGGGTGAACGAGAAAATGTTTTGGCACATCGGCGTGCCAGTCGGGAAATGAGTAAGTTTCTTGCTGGCACGTACATGTGACAACCGGCGAAAAGGGTTAAAAACATGATCTCCCGAAAATAAACTATTCTGATGGTAATGCACTAAAATTAATCTAATTTCAGGATATTTTCTTTTTCTTTCTTTTTTTTTTTTTTTTTTTAAGCTTTTCTAACCTTAATTTTTTTCCTCATTTGAGTTTTGTTAGTGTAACGTGTATGGCGTTCAGTACTTCTATATTAATGAGTAGTATTAAATACTGACTTTGGTCCTGTAATTTTCATTTTTTTAAATTTATTTAGAAAACAACTTGAGTATTAACTCTTGCACAATATTAAGTTTAATTAATCTTGTATAAAACTTAAAGGTTCTGTAATATATGTAGCTTTATCCTCGACATTTTAAAACTTTATTTTGTCCACCGAAAGTCGTTATTTTTAGTTGAATAAACAGTAGGTTATAAAAACCCTGGCAAATTTAGTTGCCAGGATTTCTCTAGCGCTATGTTTGACTTCTCCTTTGTTGGTTATATATATATATATATATATATATATATTAAAAAAAAAAAAAAAAAAAATCCTGATTGTTTATGTTGCATGTTTATTGCACATCTAATTATACTTGCTGATGAAATTTTGAAAATGTTTAGAAAATATAGAGGGAACTGGAAGAGAGCATACATCCCCGATGTTATTACAAAATATTTCAGCACTTGAATTTGTTTTTATTTTAACGCTTTTTTTTCTTTCTTTTTTTTTGGGGGGGGGGGTAATTTGCGCACATTAACCCCCCCCCCCCAAAAAAAAACCCCTTTTCTTAGGGGGGGGGGAGGAAGGAGAGAGGTTATATGAACGAAAAGTAGGGAGAGGGGGGGGGGCGCGTTGAAAGTTAATATTCTGAAACAAATGCTCTTTTTAAACTAAAATTTCACAGTAATTTTACAACTTTTAGTTCATTAAAAATAAAATTGATAATTCTATCGTAATTTTTGCGCTGTCTTACAATTTTATAGAAACTAAATCGGAATTTAACTTGAGAATCCAAATTTCAAAGCTGACATTTTTCTCAGTTTTGAAACTAACATTTTCTGAATTTTTATTTAATATCCTTGGCAGTTTTGAATGATTAACTCCCTTATGTGAAATTAAGCGTGATCTTGTTTTAGGAATATTTCTATAAAATTAAAAATTCCCACTTTTAAAATGGAAATTGTAGAATGATATTCCGTATAGTGGTAGAGGCGAAGCTGTTTTGAAACAAATCTGCTTAAGAAAAATATTTTTACTATTCCACTATGAAATGGAAATTCTTCCACAGCAGTGCGCTATATAGGAAAATATGCAGTGTAGCACGCGATGCTATTTCTGATGGGGGGGGGGAAGGGGGGGACGAAATGATGCTCTACCTCTTCACGAGAACTATTTCACAAGCCGCTGAAAATCCACTGGAATATCCTGACTATTCATCCGTTCCTTCTTTTGGCTTCTCCAGTCTGTAAAGATAAATTTTGATTCCTCTGGAGAATTTGAAAGGCGTTCGGTTATTTTAAGGAAGTTTGCTTTAAATATTTCTATATTCCATATGTTCAAACTTGGAGTATTAAAACTTTTGAAAAGGTGTCAGTTTCATCTGGCGCTTCCCTGCCTGATTCGACGCAGCTGAGATTTTGGCCGAAATTAAGATTACTTTTTAAATATGGCGGAAGTGTTGTGTTTAAATCGTACAAAAATAAGAGATTGATGTTATTTAAGACGGGCTTTCTTTTTGATATGTCTGTACTCGAATGAAATTAATGTTTAGGTTTTAATTTTTAGGGTGTATCTTTTGCATAATTGAATGAGTTTTTTAAAATTATTATCGTATCTGCTTATTTAATATAATCGAGAGATGGGGTCTTACCGCAGAGAACGTTTTGTGTAAACTGCAAAATTAACTTGTAATAAATTGCAAATAGACTTTTGAGTATTCTTCTCTTTTAAACGGAGAGTGATAAATGTGCATTTCGAAGAACCTCTTTTGGTTTTTCGATCGGGATAGCAGATTAGTATCGTTTTGAAACATTAATCCAAAAACTCCAGTTTCGAATTCTGGTTTGGTCACTTTCCGCTCTTGCCAAAACTCGTCCAATCCAAAAATTTTTGGTAAAGATGGTTGATTCTATATTCTAATACGAGTATAGTTTAAACATAATTTGCATGGAACCGAAGGATAATTTTTTAAAAATACTTTTCCCCAGTGGAAATGAAGGATTTTTAAATAGTCCTAGTTTAAACATGATTTTTTGTGTGCGTGTGTGTGAGAATGTCTTAAATGCGATACTTTCTGTATAATTGAATTGAAACAGTCTGCCTCCCCCCCCCTAACAACTCACAAAAATAAGTACTTAAAAGTGCTAGCACAATATCCATATACTAATCGCTAACCCTAAATCTCAACGCAATAAATCTACGAACTTTTTTTTCTCTGTACGGAGTGTTTAAAACTACTAATAACTATGACGAAGTTTCTGAAAATTGACATTTTTTTAAATTTCAGCATTTCTTATAGAATATATATAACTTTATTTTATTATCCGTTGCTTAAATTTACCACTGTCTAAATTCTCGAATTCGTCAAAGAAACTCTGAAATATTTATGTGAGAATTAAATATATATTCTAAATAAATTTTACTTTACCATTGTGTTTTGACTTAACAGTTAACATACAAGTATAATCTTCACTAAACCATCACCAACCCAACTATTTACTAAATCACTTTCGAACTAAATCAAATTCAGCTGTTTCCGTTATATACACAGCATAAATTGAAATTCCTAATCAGCAAGTGCCCATGTAGTAACCGAATTTTTTTACTTTTAAGTGCCAGTTTCGAATCCCGGCTCAGACGTTGATGTTCGTAGTTATTGGGAATCAACTCTAATTAGCCTTTAACAGCAATTAGTACCAAACTTCTTATTACGGAAGTTTTTTTTAATTTTCGGAAAATTAGAGCCAGTTTATCTTTTTAGTAAACATTGTGTAAATTGGAATATTGATATTTACTTAAATGTATTCTTGTGCGAGTTTTTTAGCATTGTGAGCTGTTTCGTTGGTTTTGCACCTCTTTGTTTAAATTTACAAACTTGTAAATTTTGGCTCCGGATTATTTTCGATCTCGCCATATTTACCTATATATGATGCATTGTAACTTGTATTTTATTTTCCTTTACACAGCTTTACAATTCTTTTTGTATAAAAATTTCTAACCGTTCATCAATAGTAATTTTCACCTCTGCTCGTACAGATGTCCCTCTGAGTTCACAATTACGAAACTACTCAGTCTTCAATAGAAGTGGCTTTTCACTTCCAGAAAGCTCGAATAAATGGATCGTTCTTATCAAGTTACACGCTTCGCCTGGTTCACTCCTTTTGTAGTAATCGAACCCCTTTTCATGGCGTACCTTCACTTTCGGAAGAGCTATCGAAAAGCTGGCGTAATATCGGCTGCCTCCGCATGCATGCTTTCTTGCTCCTTTTTCCCTGGTGTATGCATAGATAGGAGTTATTCCTGGTCTGTGGGATTTCTAAAGAGCCTGCTTGCTCTTTTCCCTGAAAATCTTTTGCTTTATTGAAATAAAGATAAATAGCAAAAGCTGTATAAATTTTTGTCAATATTTTTGAAAAGTGTTTTGAGAACCTTTTCACAGCAGGTTTTGGAACTTTTTGTTTATTCTTTTTATTCGAGTTAAATATTTAAGAGATTTTAATCTTCGCTTCTGTAAATTTCGGCTATTCTAAATGTTTAATTTGCTGTTATTGAAAAATTGGTAATAGGTTTAATAATATAAACTTAATCTATTTAACTTCTGTCATCAACTTGATTATATCTATAAATATCCGAATAATCATCTTGGGCGGGGGGGGGGGGGGGAATTCAGATTTTTAAATATTAATTAAAATGTTTTAAATTAGTAAGATGTTTTAAATTTTTACAGAAGCATAAAATTTTGCAGCATTTAATAACTTGAGAATTAACTATATCGCTGCCTCTGTCTAATGAAACTTCACTGAATTTCATATCGATGAAGTTTATACGAATGTATGTCTAGTAAATTTTGTTTCATATCGTCCGGTAGATGGCGTTAATATGCCAATTTTTTCGGGATATGCTTAAATTATCTAAACTTCTGTTGCATGAGATCTCAAATTTAGGTCTATCTAATAGTAAATTCGCTATCGCCCAAGCCTTTCTGTTGAAAGTCGCCGGGATTGAATCCCGACACAAGTATAAATGTTCGTAGTGATTCTAAATAAAGTTTTAAAACCCTGCCGGCGCAATTTATTCATAGGGTGGCAAGAATTTGTCTGAAAAAGAAAAAAGCAATGGCACCAGTATTCTTTATCAATAATTTGTCACAATAAATTACTGCACAAAATGTGATAGAAATTGATAAAAGAATACTGGTGTCAATGTTCAGTCTTCAGACGGAAACTCTTGCACCCCTGTTTGTTCGCCTGCCCAAGCTGAGCTCGGGATAAGCAGAGAAGGGGTTAAAGATCTTTATAAGCCTGGGTGTGCAAAAAATGACCGCAAAGCGACAACCCCCCAAAAACCTCACAAAACTTTATATTGAAGTGAACAGCTTAAATTTTAAAGCATATAATGCGTAAGTGGTAACGCTGTTTATAGATATTTTTTCGCAATTTGCATGTTTTGAAATGAGATGACACTTAAATTTTCGCAAACAGTGGATGTCTGATTCAGGTAGGTTGGTATTTTTACATTCTTGTGACATATGACAGACGATAGATTAAGCCAGCGTTCTTGGACCAGTTACTAGTTGTTAAATACCGTTTGGTCACGAAGAGGTTATTTAGAAACTTGAGTTTTTATTTTTTCTCCATTTTTTCATAACCGTATATTTTACGTAAATCTCTTCGAAATTCTTATTTTAAAGCTTTAAAATGTCAGTAAACGTTTTCAAATATTTTTGGCATATTTATATTTACGTAGCTAAATCTTTTTGTTGACCGTACTTTCAGTTTTATTTGCTTAATACAACGTTTGTATTTTCAATTTATTCACTTAAAAAAAAAAAAAAAAATCGAATTAGGTTTTAGATAGTTTTATTCTTAATTTATGGCATTTCTAATTTTTACATGTTGTGAGTTAATGAAACACTCTGCACGCAATATACAGACAAAAAAAGGAAAATACTTTTTTTTTTTTAAGTAATAAGCCCTGTTTTTTGTCGTTAGATTAAAATGAAACATGGCCATTATAAAGATGGTGCCTGACCGACTATTTTGAAGATACCAGAGTTTTCCGCGAACAGTATTTAAGAGAATGCACCTTGCTACAGGGAGTTTGTGGCACGTCTATTTGATTGAAATTGTTAAAATTACCTATCCATTTCCAGGAGTACCTATAATTCTGTAAGTAATCATACATTTTTTCACTTTAAGTTAAATTCCTCAAAGAATATCATAGGATTTCTTTTTTACCAAACCTGGAAATAGAACAGATTCCAAAAAGCAACTACAATTCAAACAACTAAAATAGTAATAATAAAAATTGGTATGAAATAAAACTGCAAATTGCGCCTAAAAGTATAAAATTTTCTTCGCCAAACAACCTGTAACATTACAGTTAATTATAACTTTTGAAGTCGGCGCAAAATTTGTTTCAAACAAACCCTTTTTAAAACTATATAATTTTGATAATTAAACTTTTTTAAGTTGATGAATAAGCTAATAGGCTGGACTAGCCACTGGCGAGTAACTTAAAATGTCAATTTTAGTTAAATTTCAGTTTTCAATTCAAGTGCAATGTCTTCTGTAGGGCTTGTTCTAATGACAGGTGTTCTAACTAAACTGTCACATAAAATAAAACACCGAAAAACTCACGACTTCAATTCAAACACAGCATTTTCTGTCTACGAAACGTGAAAGCATAAGTTTTATATGGGGAATTTATTTTGTATAACTAGTATGTATTGATAACTTTCTACTGTGTCATTTGATATAAGAGCACCACTTACTGGTTAACACAAATATAATCAACATAGCTTCACACAATGATTTTACATAAGTAATTATCTGCAATTTCACCCAAATGTTTAAATGTAGCCATCAGAAAAATAACAAAGTGAATAACAGCAGGGCCACTTAAGGTTCAATACACCCCCAAATTGAATTAACATAATTTATCTATATTACATACTAAGTTTAGTGCATTAATATACTTCAGAATCTGAGAATATTCCCACAAGCAGGATTTGCATGGCAAATGATACTATATGTATAATTTATTATTATTATTATTATTTTTCTTTTTTTTGGGGGGGGAGGGGTGCATTTTTTCACGGGGGTGAAAAATCATCCCTGAACTTGAGATGAACCAGGAAGATTAGTTTTGCTTGTCCAAGCTGAGCTCAGGTAAAGTTGGCAAAGGGTTAATATTTTTTGCTGCATCATTCAATAAAGCATCGGGTATGTTTTTTGGCATCAATGGTTATCTTGATGGATTGTCAAAATGAAGTTATTGGTCAGTTTACTTACATTACTATGTACTAGCGACGCAGAAGACAAAATGTGTAATGTTTATGGATGTGCACTAACTCAAAGTCTAAGGAATCAATAGGGATTACTGAATTGTGACACTTTATTATTGTAATATCGCTGATGAATGCTTTTTATTTGGCACATTTTTATGTTAAGGAAAAGGAAAGACAAATGAAAACCATTTTCAAGTTTATAAGAAGAGTTAAAATATAAATAGACCAAAAATACTGATTTTTGCTGACTAAATTCCGAAAAGACTGACCAAATACTGATCAAGTTGAAAAAATACTTTTTCTGATAGCAATTACTGATTTTTTTTTTTAAATACTGACCATTTTTTACCCTTGAATTTGCATCTATGAAGAATAAGTGATTTAGAAAGGTAATATAAATTACATTTGTGTTTTTAAGCTTGGCATTAAGATGTTAATCTTTATAGCTTTCAATAATCTGTAGTGGTTGCTGCCATGTTGCGCTACTGGGGATACAATATTTTTCTCTTTTAATGTAACTAACAAACTTGATTAATTTATAGTATTGATTACATATGACATACAGGTTTCTGCATAATATAAAGATAATACGGAATGATCTTATTTTTCAAGTTGAAGATTCAAATTCTTTTTCAAGCCTTGTTATACGCTTAAAAAAAAGTCAAGCACATCAATAACAATGTTCACGCTTGTAACATTCGGAAAAATCTCTCGTTCCATTTAATCTAGTTTTGGAAAACTGATCGCATGTCTAAAAATGCATGTTGCCATCACCTGAAAAAAAAAAAAGGGGGGGGGGGGTAAAACTGAAGTATCGTCAATTTTTCTTTTCCTCAAATAAAAAATGGGCACCGATTTTCTTGCGCTTGCAACTATTTTCTAACCCTCACACACAACTTCGGAGCACTTCTAAACAATGCATATGCATGAGGTATTCAAAATGAATATGAAGCAGCAGTGTCGGCACGCGAGCTATTTTGAATTTCAGCAGGCTCTTTTTTCACTACATTTCGTCGCCAAATCTACATTTGCAGGCAGCGGCGTATAATAAAAGAAAAGGGCTTTGCTGAAATTTCACAATGGCTGGGATTATTTTTCGACGAGCCAGTCGTATTGTGGAAACTTCTAAAGTTCTGAACTAATGAAATGTCAAAAATAGTGCTGGAGAAAAAATTCGATTTTTCTTCATCTTAGATGAAAATTTAATACCGGATAAAAATCTAGTAGAAAATCAAAAGCGTGCTTTTACCTTTTCACCGCTTTATAAAATTGGAGGAAGAGATTTAACGGAGCTTAGTGTAAAATTTAATGGTTAATTTTTTAATAAAAAAAAAAAAAAAAAAAAATCTTTTAATCACTACTTTTTCTTGATTTTTTTTAAGTTCCGCTTAAAGAGTTATTTGTTCCATTCGAGAGTCTAGAATACTTCCAGCTTTAAAAATTCCTGCATATTAAATTGAAGCCAAAATTTTGCAGAAATAATCAAAAAATGGGGAAAAAAAAGTAACATTTCGCATAATTATGTTTAAATTCGAAAAGTAGTTTCAGTTTCGAGGCAAAATCCATTTAAATGCGAAGGTATTTCAGATAATTCCCAAAATTAAGTGTCGGGAATATATATTTCATATATATTTTTCTAATTTAAACTTTCCAATATGCAATTTTTAAAGATAAATATTGCAATAAAGTTGATCTGATTTTACAATCGTTAAGGTACATTCGATATACAACTATTTGTATAATTACATTTGAATATTGGTGTATTTACTTTTGCCGCTATATTTCAAAAATGTTATTTTCTACAATGAATTGAGGAAAGGGGGGGGGGGGGTTACTTCCGAGAATAGAGCTTATTTCTACATAACTTAATATACAGAACTTCATGAATCTGAACGTTGCAGCTCAAAATATTTTTACGCCTTATTAGTAACAGCAGTATTTATTTTACCTGAAACCCACATTATGTAAAAGAAGTAACTTTCTGCAATTATTAGAAGTGTTGCAAATCGCGTGTGACATGTATAATATTTTAAAATAAAGAACAAACATTCAAACCATGTTTTCTAATTCAGATACAATTTTTCTGAAAACGCTAAAAAAAAAAAAAAAAAAAAAAAATAAACCCTAATTATAGTTTGTTATAGTAATTATAGTATTACCAGCTACTAGGAAGATTTTCTGTTTCATTCTGCATTTAATTTATAAAACTTTTTTCACTTGAAATATGTTTTAATAATTTAATAGCATATTTTATGTATAATATATATATATAAAATAGCAATTACTACTAGCGGCTTTGACTTCAAATATTTAAAGAAAAAAAAAAAAAAAAAAAAAACTTAAGAAGAAAAAAATCTGCAATAAAGGAAAATTTTACCTTAAATTAATCATTTAAATTATAAAGAAAAGTTATTTTTAGTTTAAATAAAATATTTTAATTAAAAATGTCATTTTTAAAATTAAATTTAATACATATCCCCCTTAAATTATTCATTTTATTAATGAAATAAAACTGATCACTCACCGGGATTAGATCTCAGGACCTTCCTCACACCTTAACTCCGCGCCACCGCCACATTGGCTCACGAACTCTGTTTCGTTGGTTCTGAAAGAAACAGCTAAAACTACTTCTGTCATATTTCGCCCCATGGGAAGTTGTTGCAGCAGAATTTCACTCTACCTTATGTTTTCGACCATGCTCTTTAGTTTACGCTTTGTTTGGTTTCAATAGGGATTTTACCGGTTCATACTTATAACTGTTAGTTCTGTTAGTAAGAACTAAATAAAAAACGGCCGCCGGTTGTTTGTATGCCAAATTATTTCGCAAACGTAGATTTTTTCATGAGGAAAGTATGTTTACTGAAAGGAGAAAAATGACGAATTAAGAACTTTTTTTTTTTTTTTTTTTTTTTTTTTAAGTAATACTGGTTGGTTACGTGCAATAAGTTCCCGAAGATTCCCTTAAATTATAAAACTTCAATGGAATAAAAATAGAATTTGAGAACAGAATTCTCATATATATATATATATATATATATATATATATATATATATATATATATATATATATATATATATACACACACAAACGGTAAATTTGTTTTTTCAAATTACCGTGTATCTATTAAACTGTAAGATGTTGCTCATACGCGTGATGTTGAGCATAATGTAGCTATGTTCAGCAGTTTTCTGGCAATGTGTATTTTTACTCTAATTAGATGCGGTCAAAAATTTCTAAACATTTCGATTTAAGAATATTCAAGAGAAAAGAAAAAATACCTCAAGACTTCTTTTGAAGTTTGAGGAAGCAACTCTTTAAAATTTAATACTACAGTTCAGTAATGTAAAAAAATTACATTAATTTTTAAACAGTTTTCCTGGTATCAAAAACATTGAATTCCTCTACATTATAATCTACAAATTCACCAATTAATATAAAATCATTTTATAGCATTTAGTTACTTTAAAATTTTCTAGGAAGAAAAAAAAAAATGTTTGACTTGCTTAATTGAAAAGTTAAAAGGCATTAACAGAAAAACGAAAAAATGTTACTTATTTAGGAATTTTACGTAACATTGGTAATAAAAAGCTGGAGAAAAAGTCAAACGCGTAAAACAAATTTAAAATTCCCAAATCCTAACGTTCCCAGAGGCTAGTCATTTCCCCGCCAAAAATAGCTTAAATAATAAAAAAGGGGATAGATTTTATTTTTCTGGTTTTCGTGAATCAGCTGATCGATGTCCTCCCGATTTGGGGTCCCGACTCTGGTTACCATGGTTACCACTCGCCTCGTCAGCCAATATGATCAAGAAAGGAAGAGGAAGAGTGGTCCAAAGTAAAAATCCTCATTTTAGATTCCGGAGCCCCACTCTACCCAGGAATTAGGATAGAAACCAAGGGGAATCTCCATTAATCGACACTGTCCCAAAATAATAGACTTTACTCAGTTGGAGACTTTCAATTTACTGGCAGACGGAAAATTCGAGAACTCTATTCAGAAAAGTTTTGAAAAGTATATTCGCCGTAGCTAATGAAAACGAAAGTATCCAGAACCAGGAAGGTTGAATATGAGTAAACAAATATTAATTAGTAATATCAATGGACTAAGTTTTCGGTTTATTATATAAATATTAACTGATTTCGATAAAATTTAACATTATTCAAGATTGTACAAGTATGCCATGCTTCTGAGATATTTGCTGAACATATGTTAGTAATAGACAGCATTAGAATGGCGGAAAAAACTGAATTGATAGGTTTTTTTGGTAGAAATTTTATATTGAACACAATTTTTAAATGCTAGCCAAAATTAGCAGTCATTGAAAGAGTTGCAATTTTTTTTTGTACTTAATGTGCTGTTTATATTTAAAAAAAAAAAGCACTTTAATATTTTTTATATCCATATTTTCACATGACCTATGTTTATAGATGCCCGAGATATACTTAGAGTATATATTCCTTTCACACAATTATTTCAGTTTTAAAATATTAACTTCACCGAATAATAATATCCAACTCTACCAAATCGGGAATTATAATCGCATAAATTAAATCATTCAAAAATAATTTAATATCATTGTAATGATAGATACTCCAAGTTACTATACTCTATTACTGAACTTGAACAACAGAGTAATTACACGAGGAATTTTTTCTATACGAAATTCTAGAGTTAAAAAATTCCTTAAGGAGATAAGGGATAATGAAAAATGTCCAAAATCGATACAATTAAAAATATCTGGATAGTTATTATTGAATGTACTAAGCTATGTACTATTTTTTAAAATATTCTACAGTTTCTCAAATATTTAAATGTACTTATGCTTTTTGCTAATTTGCTTTTATCAGATTCTCTAAAAAAATTTTGTGAATATTTATCAGTATATTCATCACAAAACTGGATATTCATTTTCAAATCACGGAATTACATGTATTACAAACGCTTAAATTAAGTCGCATGGATTTTTTTTTTTTTTTTTGGGGGGGGGGGGGGGTACTGATGCTGTGATTGAGACAAAATTCAATGCACAGATGTGTTCATTTATACGACAGTTTATTTAAAAAAAAAAAAAAAAAAAAAAAATGGAGAATTAGCATAGAGCATTTTAAAATTTGGCCAAAAAATAAACCAAGCAACAGATTTAAATATTCAATTTGTAATTAAACCAATTTATCAGTTTTCAAAACGCGATTTAAAAATTTTAAGACCGCTTCTGAAAGTCAATTTACTTCACAGCTCGCGGGATTGAAAAGTCAAAATATAATTTAATACCAACTAACAGAACTGATGAACAAAGCTGTAATTCACTTGCTAGTTTAAAGTATTAAATTGATTTTGGTGCATCTCGCGTTCAAATCTCATCAGCTTCAAAACAAGCTCTCAACCAGAAAACGTACCCGATTTAATTACAGTCAAGTCAAAATTCCTAATGACAATCTGGCAAATATTGACAATACATGCCCCTTCGCGTTTAAACAAAAATTTTAATTAAGTGAAGATATCTCTCGCGGGAAAGGAAGAGGTGCATGATTTCGGCGAACTTAAAACGTCACCCATCCACTAAGGAGTTGGGGTTAATTCAATATGATCTAGTTTCCGATTAAAGAAGAATAAAGAGTGAGGGGGGTGGGGGGTAGAGAATTGGCTGTTTGTTGGTGTGAGAGTTTAAAGGAATAAGATGTTAACTAATTAATGAGCGGTAAAATATTGTTAAAGTATTACAGTTTAATTGTTCAATCTAGTATTAGATGGAATTAATGCAGCATAGTGAAATTTTTAATCCTTTACCACATTATGAAATACACTAAAGCCGCCCCCCCCCCCCCCAAAAAAAAAAAAAAAAAAAAAGGCCACACCGAAGAAAAATAGACTTATACTTTTTTTTATTTCTAATAACTTCAAAATTAATGGTTAAAACATATAAAACCCATTTTTGCATTATACCAAAGGGATGAAATAACACCTATGCACATTTTCAACTTAGTAATTAGCTTTACTACACTCTAAGGAAGTACTTAATGGAAATCTACATAAAACTTTATTTTTTAAATGTAATATAATAAACATACTTTGAATTCTACTGTGATTTGGCCCACCAGCGGCCGAGCGGTTCTGCGCTCAAAGCTGGTAGATGGGAGGTGCCGGGTTCGATCCCTGGTCGCGCTCATCGATCTAGCCGTTCGGAGTTTTCCGTGGTTTCCTCCGAAACTTGCGTAAATACGGGCTAGGACCCCTTAGAAAGACCCCCACGGAGGGCATTCCCCCTCTAGGCCTAGGACACACCAGGAGTCAATCGGCCTTAAATCCTACAACCAACCAACCAATCTACTGTGATTTGTGATATGAAATAGTTTTATTTTAATATATGAAATAACACTTCTTATTTGTTAGTTCTAAACAATTCTTAATAAAAATATTTTTTCTGCATTGGGTTAATTCCACCTTTATATGGAATTACTGCTTTAATGCGCAATGGGAATAGCATAGAATTATTAAGACTGCAAAAAGTATGAGGTTCTCAATTCAAAGGGTATGTACTTTTTTTGTTTGTTAGCTCAAAACTTCTGAACGGATGATCCGATTTTGATACTTTGTTTTGTTGTAAAGGTCTTGGTCTGAAATAGGTCCCATTGTAATATCTTTACGATCAAAAGAAAATGCAGTGTGCCCAAAAATGTCAGTCCCGACTCTTAACTGCTGAACGGCTGCAGCTAGTCAGAAAAGTGGTATGTAGGTAAAGTGGCCAATACGCGACTCAACCCCCTACAGCGCCACCTGGTGAAAAATAGTGGAGTTAGCGTTCTTATCTCGGAAACGGTTCGAGATAGGGGGAAAAAGGAATTATAAAACTGCAGAGCATCCTCGATTTAATAGGAAAAGACAGTTTAGACATTAATGCTAAAAATAGAACGCTATAAACATTCATTTGTTTGTCCACAGTTTCCTATTTTGTGCACACTTGAACGACATTGCATACGTTGTAGCGCAGCAGGTGACATTTATGCTATGTAAAATTCACAGTATGGTTACTGTAAGCGGTCACATCCATTAACGAAGACTTTTTAAACAGAGTTCATAAAGGAAGAGGTTCTCAATACAAACCATGTTTCTCCTCGTTGTTGAAATTTGTTAGCTTATAACTTCGTAAGAGATGCTTTAATTTTAATACTTTTTTTTTTTTTTTTTTTTTTTTTTTTTTTTTTTTGCTGTTGTCGTAAAGATCTTGGTTTTATTATGATTTTCATTAAGATCTAAACAAATTACAGGATATTCACAAGTCTGTTCTCACTGTAACTGCTGAACGCATGCAGCTACACTGCTAAAAGTAGTAAGTATCGATGTTGTAACTTCTGTGTCAGCTGCAATGCATATTTTGCTCTTTGTTTGGACTTCACGCTGCGCAATTTCCAGCGTAGCGGGTGGCGCGTATTCACAGTAAGGTTCAATATCTATGCCTAACAGAATTTTTGGTTACGAATACAACGTATCTGTTCTTTACATTTCTAAAGCCTTTTTAATTTAACGTATGTTCATTCAATATAGTTTTTTTTTTTTTTTTCCCCCGATAAAGACAGGAAAAGTGACACAACTTAAAAATGCAACATTTGAGAAAAATCAACTTAAAAAAAATCTGGAGTGACTCCACTCGACTTTCCGAACATTGAGTAATTAACAGTTTTGTAGATAAAGTAAAAAAAGAGTAGTTGTTAAACAAACAAAAGAGAGAAAACCATAATAGAGTGTTTGAGTATTTTTCTCCATCTATTACACGTTGTTTTATTTAACGCTACTGAACTTTGAGCCCATAGATCATAATGACAAAGAAATTTTCGTTGTGTCCCTGTAAAAACCTATAAATGTTAGATTCACCAAAATGCTTATAGTTAGTGCAACAGTGATTTATAATACTCATATAAATTTTCAGCTGAATTCAATAAGGCGTTTAGATGCTATCGTACTTTTAAAAATTTAGTCCCATAGGCCATAATGATAAAGAATTTTTCTTTGTGTCCCTGTAAAAAAAACTGTAAGTGCTAGATTCACCAAAATCTATACAGTTAGTTCAACTGTGATCTATAACATGTGTACAATTTTTTTGCTCTGATTAATAAGGCGTTTAGACACTATCACATTTTTAAAAATTTGGCCCCATAGGCATAATGATAAAGAATTTTTCTTTGTGTCCCTGTAAAAAAACTATAAGTGCTAGATTCTCCAAAATCTATACAGATTGAGTATTTGTGATCTATAATATGTGTATAAAATTTTTGCTCAATTGAATAAGGCGTTTAGATGCTATCGCACTTTTAAGATTTTGCTCCCATAGGCCATAATGATAAAGAACTTTTCTTTGTGTCCCTGTAAAAAAACTATAAGTGCTAGATTCACCAAAATCTATAGGGTTCGTACTATGGTGACTTACAATATGCGTACCAACTTTCAGGTTAATCGAACGAAGCGTTTAGACGCTAGCGTGTTCACCCACAGACATACACACATACACACATACATACATCATCGTAAAAATAGTGAAAACGGACTCAGGGGACCTGAAAACGTATAGAAACATCAAAATCTCGAATTCGGATTTTTGACATGATTACAATACTTTCCTCACTATAGTGTTCGGAAAGTAATAACTTGACTAGAATAAAACTGGCACAACTGTCTCTCGAGTGCATAACTTTCTAGATGGAGATGTAACTTTTTAGTTCCCATTGGGTGCATTTCATGTATTTTTCAGTGTTATAAACCATTTTTTGTGTCATGTCACTTTTCTTGGGGTTTGTGAAACTGCCGTCGAACTTCTTCTGTTCTGCTATATGAATAAGTTTTCACTGAACACGTTCTAAAAATGCCCGTAGTTAGTTGATGGAAATTCAATTTCTCCTCTTTTTATACTAAGCAAACCATTTAGCAAATAAGGGTTTAATTTTATTTTTTACAGTGCATGCGGGGCACAGTACCCTATTACAAGTGTCTGGAGAGGTGGGGGGAGGGGTAGAATGTGGAGTATTATTAACATATACACTGTAATAAGCAAAAATTACTAATAATACATAAACTTGTTACAGGAATAAAGCCATTAACAGTAGCCCAAGTCTAGTCTTACATATCTTACAGTCTTACATATACATAGTCTTAATGATTTGACATTTTGGCGCCTACTATGACTGATACACACTAACGTAACATAATATACTTGTTTCATATCTTTTTAAGATATATTATTACATCGAGAGTATAATACTCTGTATATTATCACTCTATTAGATATGTAAAATTTTTAAAAATCCTTTTTTGTTTTTTAACTATTCAAAAATTGAATTTCAAAATGTCTATTTTAAATATTTGTTGATCAAAAACCCTTTTTAAGAGATCGCATTGCTACATCCTGAAAGCATCGTTCAAACCTTGCATTACGAAATTACTTTTCTACCCCCTCCCCAAATTAAAAAAAAAAAAAGGTATGTAAATAGTCCAGTTACATTCTCAAAATATCCGGATTAAACATCAAATATTTCCTTTTTTTTTTTTCCCCCACCGTTTGATGCACACAGTGCAGAAGTGTAGTCGTCTAGTCAAATATTGATATATAGTCTTCAGTTGTTTGCTTTTATACAAATAAAACTGGCGGCCGTTTCCTAAATCCTGCGAATAGATTTTAAAAAGCGGCTAGCGATAGGGTGGTTTAATCGTAGTACTGCCAACTGACATCGATCGCAATGAGAAATAATGAACTATCCATGCCGCCCGCTCCCTGTTCTCGGCGTAGTTTTTTCCATTTATTGGAGTAGAGGTACAGAAAGCTATTTTGTTCCTTAGATATCCCTTTGTGTGACTGGCAATCGGGAATGGGTGGGTTGAAGGAGAATGTCTTGCATTAACTTTCTTTTCCCCATGTAACTGTAACTTCAAATTTCTTTTGAGTGAAACTTTTTGAGAAGGTTTAGAGGAATTGGGGGAGATTCGAATTGGCTTCAATGATCAGAGTACAAAATTTTATTCGCATGCAAGTCTGTGTATGACTAATGGAATTTGGTAGAGGAGGAGTAATTTAATGTTTAACCTTACGTGTAAATTGAACGGTATTTTTATTTTATTTGTGTGTGTGTGTGTGCGCGCGCGCGCGCGCCCGTACTTTATTCATGAAATTTGTATCAAGTGTAAAGAATCTCTGTATAAAACTCATTGTGTACTAAGGGAAATCAGCTTAAAGATTAAGTAAATTTTCATTTAGGTTCCCCACTGGTTTCGCACTGGAAACAATCGCTTATTTTTTACAGGGTGGCAACTAGTCAGGAAAAGTCGGGGAATTTAGAAGGTCTAGGAAAGTGAGGGAATTTTGATAAATTTTATGGAAATAAGTCATATTTGAAAGTTTTTTATTCCTAATTGCTAAATTGTTCGGTAATTTTTTGGAAAATAAACAGCGTAAGTCAAAAGTGTGAAAAATGGTCATGGAAAAAGTCAGGGAAATTTTGGAAAAGTTGTTAGCTTTTGAATAAATTTTTCAGTAATTTCTTTTTTCCCTGTTTCAGTTGACTTTTAAACTTATTCTTCTCTGTTCGTTAGATGTCATTGTTCCAAAATTTTAACAAATATGCAGAGGAAGCCATATGCAGAAGTCATTATACAATTTTTAATATGCACTAGTGCACATGTGCTTATTTTACTGGATGAAGGACCAAACTCTTATTTTCACCTGAAACAACTGTTGTGTGTTTTTGCAATAGTTTTTAATTAGGTTAAACATTAGGTTAAACATGAATATTTCAAACCAAAAATTTCTCTAAAATAAGAAATGCTTCCACCCTCCCCCCTCCCTTGCGACAATCGTCTAAGAATTGTTTTGAAGAATTCTTACATCCCCGTCCTCCTTTTTTCCTCCCTCACTTATCCTGTTTTTAATAATTAAAATTTTTAACCACTCTGTTTATTCTGTGGCTAAAAAATTTAAACTCAGCAGAAATTTGCTATTCTCCTTCCCCCTATGAAATTTTATTAACTTGACAAAATATTTTAGCGTCAGTTTTTAACTTTAATTTTCAATGTTTTTCAAAATTAGCCTTTATTAACACTTGACTGACCGATCGGAGAGATTTCAGTAGCGAAGATGCTTCATGTTAAACTTCTCCGAAAAAAACGTAGCTAATGTAATATAACGCAATACTGTATGTATGAATGATTTTCATAATATTTCCAATATTTTTATAGTCTTTCGATGGACACTCCCTCCCCCCCCCTTCAAAAGAAAAAAGGTTGTTACCGAAGGCAAGAAAAAATATCCTTTATAAGCAATGTAAAGTCTCATATAATAATTGGATGTACTCCTCCTCCATAGCTTTCACATATTTACCATTTCACAAACTTATGTTTCCATCGATGCCACAGTTCAAAGAATTACTAAACGTTATTGAATCAAATTTATGTCAGTTGAATTAAAATAAATGAATTCTAAATACAGCATCATTATTTTGTTTCTTTAAATGTTCATAAAAGCTTTATTGCCTGCATTTGGGAATTCCGTTAGTTGTAACTCTTAAAAATTGCGTGGTGGCTAGCTTATACTCAGGTGCAATTCGTTCGGTCGGCAAAGTGTTAGTGTTATTATGTCTGTATAAATTTATAGTAGAATCGTATTTCAAAACATCGCTCTCAAATTAATAGAATGATTAGATATGATTCTTCTATATTTTGGATTTTGTGCAATATTGTGCTTTCTGGATGAGCGTCATGATACTATTGTAAGTCTCGGAGATTCACAATTTATTGAAGTATGCATGTATTTCTACTTAAATGGGTTGGTAGAAAATAAATCTGTGATGTGCCATTGAATATTAACGTTCCGATTTTAAAGATACTGAAAAATTTTAAAGAATTAAGATGCTTTAAATTAGTGGTACACAAACTGTGTACCACCAAAATGTCTTTTACTCATTGCGATTATTACTTTTATATTAATAACTATTTTTAAGTCTGTCTTTTTCTCTTCACTCCATCTGTCCGCATATATGGACCTTTATTCTTTGCTCTAGTTAAAATGTAAAAACATTAAATTGTTTAGATTTTATAGACTACTGGAAAGGTGAGTGATTTAGCTTAAAAAAAAAAAAAAATAAATAAATAAATAAAAAATATACATAAAACAAAAGATTATTTCTGTTTTTTTAAATCTCAATTTAAACACCCGATAGGCAATTGTCAGTTTTATTGTAGTTTAGTCCAGTGGTAGTGATCTCGGTCCATACCGCCCACATAGTTGCCAAGTCTCCATTTTTTCCAACGGAGACGTCGTACTGGAAAGCATTTATGTTTCCAAGTTATTTAATTTTGTTTATTTATCAAAAATATGACATTCTCTTTTTTAAAAATAATGGTGTATAAATCTGATTTAAAAATAACTATTGTTGGCAACTATGCGCCCACTGGTGGGTGTTATAACTTTTATGGTGGTGCAGTAAATGTTTTGTCCAATACCGAAAAACTTTCTTTTAAATCTGGCATTTTAAAAAAGAAAAACGCTTTCATTATATCCTTTTGATTTACTATTTGTTTTATAATTTTCATGAAGTAAAGTCACGCTTCCCTACTTTATAAATCCCCATTTTTGTGGAATGAATGGCCAATTGAAAACTTTACTATTGACATACAAAAGTGGGCGGTAGGTATAAAAGGTTGATTACTCCTTGACTAGTCGATGCTTTATCGTATTCTTAAATTTTTCTCATACTGAATTTTTGAGTTGTTACATCTCTTGTAAAGATTTTTGTAGAACTTCAGTAACCTCTCTCCAAACTCTTATCAGGGATATTATTACACTAAATCAGCTGTGCAAGAGGCTTTTTCCTCAAATGTTGTACCCTTCTACCATAACAAATAGAACGATTTTTTCACGTGAATATTACTTGCAATTTAAAGTTTATTTCGTAAGGTAGAATTATTGGACTATCTACACTATCAATAGGAATCTTACAACCATGAAAAGCGGGACTTTTGGAATTAAACAATGTCTTTCTATTAACAGGAAAGAACGAAGGGAAATAAAAAAGCTGAAGTTTCCATAGGGTAACACTCGAAAGTGAAGTCACATTGACAATGTATTTAAATAAAGTAAAACTTCATCCTTGGTTTTCTTACATGCATTTCGAATTAATAAAATGAGACAATTTAACACACTGAGCGCCACGTGAAATCTTAAGGAAATCCCCGTCAGGTCACGCGCGCTGCTTAGAAGCGCCATGTTTACTGTTTCAATAAAATCCATTAATAAAAAATGTCTTAATGATATTTTGTAATAAATAAAAATTAAGTAAATTTGAAATAATTTTCAGTAATTACTTAAAACAATATAATTTTTTTTAGTTTTATATTTTAGACTTGTCAGCCACCGGTGGTAGACGCCGCTTTATATCGTATTTTACACTGTCAGCCACCGGTGGTTGACGCGTCCTAAACGGAAAGTTTAGTGTCTGCCACCGATGGCTGATATGTCACTCAACATGTTAATCGGAAAACTTGCATCACAATTGCAAAAATAAACATATAAAAGTATATATTATCTATATTTTGCATGCTTTTTGAAAGAATGGCTCCATTGATTTTAAATAATAAATTAATCATAACAAAATACATTGGTCCATATATCAAAGATCTCTTAAAAATTTATAATATATTGCAGTGGACATGGTTCCCACAATCGTAAAAAGCTTTACAACCTGACAATTTTAGTTCATCCACATATATATATATAAAGCTTGAATTAAAGCCGCTTCTATTTTTAGAAAATTTTTCTTCGCTATTCAGAAGTTTTTATACGTGTGTAAAATAGTTATATACATGTAGAATTCCGCTACGTCACGAAAAATTGCGAATAAATACACATGGTTATAAAATTTGAAATAATGAATGATCTAATTTTTTATTTTTTCAAACCGCTTGGACCCCGAACATATGTAAATGATGCAATTTTTTTATTTATTTTTAATTTAAATTAATGTTTATTCATTTGTACTAGTAAGGGCGAAATAAGTTCGAAAATATGTGTATAAAAAAAAAAAAAAAATCAGGTCTAGGCTCTTTCAGATCGCAACTATTAAGACAAATCGGATTTCATATTTGAATTTAGTTATTCTTTTTAGGGATTTTTTTTTTTTTTTTTTTTTTCTAAATAGTGTAATCTATAGTTTCTGTAAAACTTTGCTCAGCTTCTATAAAACTATTCACATAAATACATCGTAGCGTAACTTTAATGCTATTTATTTTTCAAATAGAAATTTGTTTGTATAAAAGAAAAATGATCAATAAAGTGGAATAGTGTGGTAAACTTTGACTTTTAATGTGCATTTTGCGTTTTTGGGAAGAATTTTACATTCAAAATTTTAGTTTATTCGATCGATGTACACTGTAACACTTGGAAATGAGGTTTTTTTTTTTTTTTTTTTTTTTTTTTTTTAATTATGAGAAAGAGAAAATATAAAATGTGAATCCAATAATCCTTAAATATACTTGCATTACTTGCGAATAGTGTGCTGTAAAATTTGTGCTTCTTAAGTGTTGACTTATTTTACAGCTAGAAATTTCTCCATCCCCTCTTATCAAGTGTGTAGCCATTTAATTTCACATTTCTTATTTTGAACAGAATTAAATGATTTTTTTTTTTTTTCCAGCAATTTAATAAATCGTACTAGAATTTTTAAGTTTTTTAACAAGATTAACTTCAATTTTAAAATGCTTTAAATTAATCAAATTTAATTTTTTAAAGAATTGACTTAAAAAAAAAAAACTAATTTATAAAAATTTATGGTGTTATAAAAGTTTTTAAAGGAGCATAAATTATCAAAGGAGTAACTGTCTAAAAGATTTTTAATTAGTTACTTAAACTTTACTTTTCATTCTGCTTAAAAATTTTGTCACGTGAGTTCTCAACTTTTTAATTTTTAAACTTCGTATGTTTGTGTGCGTGTCAAATCATTTTCACCCTCTTCCTTTGATCCGATTGAGCAGTAATTTTGCATACGTGTATAAGTAAGATGGCAATACATGCTAAAGTAGTAACGGACCCTGTGCCTCCCAACTGTAGTTCAAAAATTCTTCTGAATTTAACCCACTTCATATTGTTAGATTGTGCTGAAATTTCGCATTCATATGTAACTCCGATGATAGTGCATTCACGAGTAGTGTCTGGAGACCTCCATATCAAAATTGGGTTAGTTTTTATCCGCTTCTTAACTTCAGATTGAATTGAAATTATGCATACATAATGAAAACAATATACATGCGTAAGCAATAAGACTTCGGGGATGAGGGCCTAGGCTCCCAACTACAGTGTTAAAAATTTCTCTTCGAATTTCAAACCTCCTGTCATCCGAAGCTGAGGATTATCAGATTAGCATTACATGTATATTATCCACATCTGCTGAATTGTAGATTTTAGTACATTTTGAAATGAGTCCTTTAAAAAAAAAAAAAAAAATTGTATTTAAGTATCGGTTAAAATTTATTTAGTGCTTATAGGAAGGACGGGGAGAATGCTCGACATTGGGTGCTTATAAAACATTTACTGAAATTTATTTTTCCGACTGAGTGAAAAAATGCCTGAACCGGGAGACGAACCCCAGATCTTTGACTTACAAGGTCGAGGCTCTACTAATTGAGCTATTCAGGCCGACAACCGGTGGACATTACTCACTCAGACAACCTTTAGGCAGAAACATCTGGTCTATCATGTAGATAGCTCGACAGAAAAAATAAGCCGCAGGTAAAGGAAAACACCATTAAACAATGGGAGAAAGCAATACAATATATTAAAATCACACTATCAACTGATTGGGAAGAAAATCATTTATTGAAAGTTATTTTTCCGACTGAGAGAAAAATAGTCACTCTCCCGGTCCAGGCATTTTTTCACTCAGTCGGAAAAATAACTTTCAATAAATGATTTTCTTCCCAATCAGTTGATTGTGTGATTTTAATATATATTGTTTATAAAACAGTTTTTGTTCGAGATGAAAAGGATCACCGCCGCAAAAATTTATATCAATAGGTGATTGTTTTACGTAAACAAAATACGGATCATTTGTTACCGGAAACTTTGAACAAGCTGCACGTAACAACTTTTCAATATGTGGCATTAAGAAAAAAAAAATAAATAAATAGATCAAACCTTAATTGGGAAACGAATATAAAAGTATCAAATCGGATTGGATACGAAGGATTTATTTTTAAAATGTTTTATTTTATAAAAAATTCATTAAATTCTAATTATAAATATTTACAGTTTTAAGTGTATCTGAATTGAAAAAACAATCTTAGTAGTATTAGCATTTAAGTTATTTAAATGAAACGGTTCGTTCTGTTTTGAACGTGAAAAATTGCTTTAAAGATCCGAAATCATACATGTAATTGGATGTTGGTTATTGTGGATTTCTATTACTAATTTATAAGTAATTTATGTAATTTTTGCATTATTGATTACAAGAATTTACTTTAATCTAGAAACCAAAACATAAACTTTGATATAGATTCAGAAATATCGAATCGAAATAACTACCGTTAAATTTTTAGCTAATTGATGGTAAAAGCAAAGCGATTACGATAAATGCGACAAACGACGTATACTAGTATGTTTAAAGGATGAAATATATTACAAACATTGCTAAAGTTGCATATTTACTAAGTATTTTATTAACACTATGAAGTCGGGTATTTTCCCGCAAATGAAGAGCTTACTGTTTTCCCGTAAACAATGTGTTAATGAGATATCTTGTCTATACCTTTTGTATTCCATATGTCTTGTTTCATGTCATGAACGGCTATTTTTTTATGGAAATCTGCTTCAAATTTTAATATCTGAACATTCTTTCTTTCAAGAAATTTTAGGTGTCCAGTTGAGTTTGTATCTTTAAGGTAATCTTGAATATTGCGTTTAAAACTTTAATTTATATATATATATGCGCGCTTTTGTTTTAATTCAAATTTAAAATGCCTGTCTCGCATTTTTCATTCATAACTCTGATTTTCGAAGTATTTTTATTCTACTGTTTTATAACTCCTATTTTTAATTTAACCTGGTTTCAATAACTATGTAAACTTTTATTTTGTTAAACCAGAACAGGGATATGAAACTTTAAAGGCTACCCCTGAATTTAGCGTTTTAGAAAACTTTGCTGTTGTTGAATTTTATCGAAATTTTCCATTTTTTAAATGTTTAATTTGCTTTTAGGACTCTCCAAATATTACTGATTATAGGTATAAATAGTTGTAATAATAGTCCACTTTTTTTTATCAAGTCTCCTCTACTCTCGTCATTCATTTTGCATGCAAGTAAGTTTTCAGGGTTTTTGCATGTTAGGTAGTTTCACCCCTTGTTATAATATTTTATTAGCTTAACATCTATCTGCACGAATACTTCGAGAATTGCGTTTTGTTGGGAAAATGAGTTGCTTTAGCATAAAGTTTGCTTTCGTCTGTAATTTCTCTGCTTTTAGTGGGTCTTTCTGAAGTTATCGATTTTGCAATTAAGGTTTTGAAAGCGCTTTATTTTTTATCTGAAATAGAGATTTTACATTCAAATGTGAGAAAGAAATTGCTTTAAAATTTTTGTTTTTGAGTCTTGTCATGTGTGCAAAATGCATTCAGAAAAACTAAAACTGCAATGCTGGAGTTTGTAAACGCTTTTTTTGCACAATACATTTAGAATGCTTTGGTGTTATGAAACCACTGTATGTTAAATAACGCAAAAACAGTTAATTTTCCCCATGGTGTATTTTTATTGTATTTCAAAACTAGAGTTTTGGGCAGTATATTTGTATGTATAAAACTGATAACTATGCGAATTGTAAATTGGTGCTGTCAACTGTCTTGGTACAGATAATTTATTGTGTAATAAATACAAAAATTTCGACATGAAGCTTTCAAATTTATTTTGAAAGTAATTGCAAAAGTTGTGAAGGAAATTATAAATTTTACTTTTTAAGAATTTCTTCTTCCGTAGCGAATATTTCACTGCAGAATAATTTTGAAAGTTCGATAAAAGCGTGTGCGATAGAAAGTTGTTTACTTTGTTAATTATTACAGTGTGCTCTCGTAGCATTAAATTTATACTTTGGATCTTCCGGATATCTAGAAGTAAAAGATTTGAACTTCTAGATAATAATAAACAGAGTTTGTGAACTGTTTGTCAACTGAATATTTATGTTTTTAAAATATTTAATTGAATTATACTGTCGTTGAAGACACTTAAAACATTTCTCAATTTGAAAGAAATTTTTAATTTTCGCCTAGCCATCCAAATAAACTTTTTGCATCTTTTTATTTAGATTTTTTAATTTTTTTTTTTTTTATGTATTAGAACCTCATTGAATTTTGTGGTAAAAATGAATTTTAAGATTTATTCTTTTTTTAAAAATATAATTTTCAATGATTACACATTCCAGAGTCCCCCCCCCCCCCAAAAAAAAAAAAAAAAAAAAAAAAAAAGCTAAATACTAAATTAAAGTTGTTAGTGTCGTGAATGTTATTCACATGAAAAATATTTATGGGTCATCGGAATTAAACTGCACTAATTGAACTACTTCTATATTTCTCCAGACATTTTAAAGATTTTGCATAATCTAAAATTTAAATTTTAATTACATTAAAAATCGAGACAATATACATTTAAAAATATGCAATTTAAAACATTAAAACACATAAAACTGCTTAATGAGGCATGCGCAGTCCTCGCTGAATACGCTGTACTCTCTTAAAGGATGTCTGTTGTTCTTTTCAGCGTTTACTTTTGATGTTTTTACTGATGAGGAGCCTGTAAAAGGCTCGAAACGTTTAAATTTGTTTTATGTGTTAAATTGTATATTTTTTAATGAATGCTCTCGATTTTTAATGTAATTAAAATTTAATATAACTGTAATGACGTAATGATTTTTAAATCTAAAATTTATTTTAACATTAAAAATTATCTCTTAAATTGGTTTTTATAGATAATTAGAGCGGTAATAGCGGTAAAAACTGTTTTGAGGTCAATTTCGAAAAAAAAAAAAATACTCAGTTTAGAATTTTTAAGTAAGGTTTTTAATTTTAATCGCTTTATTGGATAATTTTCGGAAGGGGCATATGGAAACTTGTAAAATAGTGTTAAAATATCTAGAAATTATCATGGATCTTATTGAAACGTCTAATTTTGTTTTGGTATTTATCATGCGTGATTGTATTTCAAATCCTGCATAAATACCTACAATTAAATTTATAGGAAATCCTGAGCATAATTTAAGTCTGACCACCTGGGGGGGGGGGGAGGAATGTAATGTTTTTACAGTACAGATTTTACAGTATATATTCTCTTTTAAATGCGTCAATGTGTTTTTATATTTAAAGAAATGGGAGTATTATGATCTGTCATACATGTAAAATTCAACATTCATAATTATGTAATTTTGAGTTGTAAGTTTATTACGGAGAAAACAGTTCAGAAAATAGATACATCGAACAGCATAAATTTAAAGTTAAGGTCAGACATGTTTTGAAGAATTTTAGAGTGTTTATATTCTACTTGACAAAATAAACTTGCTTTGTAATTTAAATTACTCAAGATATTTCTAAATGAATGTATCTGAAATGTCTTGAGAGTTTAACATTTTAGAGACGTGGGTCCATGAAACCCCAGTTCTCAAACAAGTGGTTTTAACTTTTTAGCTTTAAAAGCCCATCTTCCCCATTTTACTTTCCCTTTAATTTAGCGAGTTGACCTAGTCATTAATAAACATAAATACTACAAATTATTAAATAAATAAATAACAACAAAAAGTCCAATCGACACAGTAGCCCTAGCGTGTAAACATTTTTCACGCCCCTATTTAAAGGTTAAACATTGAATTTCCCCTCTCTCCCCCGCCCAAGAAAAAAGGCGTTCTCTTTTATTCCTTAATTTATACTTAAATTGTATTTTTGTTTTACTGAATCTTGAAACGTATTCAGGCCGATTTTATGTTTATTGTTAATTTTGTTTTCATGCTATTGTAGGGAAATACTTTGCTAGAAAATAAAACTTGTAATTCTAGCTGTTGAACATTGCTTCACATATGAACATTGCTTCACATACCATCACTTTTGAGCTGATTTGTTTATTTAGTTTAGAACTGGGGGACAACATGCTTCAATCACACTGAGCATTTACGAAGATAATATATTTTAAGAAGTGCATGTTATTTGTATTTTCAATAGTTTAATTCTAAAATTTTAAGCATACTTGAAAAACCTTACTAGTGTAAAATCGTAATCTTATGGCTAGCCGGGCTTAAAAGTTCGAACCCAGGTCGCGCTCGTCGGTTTAACCTTTCGGAGTTTTATCATAATTACGGGCTAGGGTACTTAAGGGACACCTCTTTCCAAAAAAACTCCTTTCTCAGACGAATCGTCTTTAAATCTTCCACATTTTGAATGAATTTAAAATATAGGGTAGGTGCTCCAGTGATTGGCATGCTCCAGTAATTGACATCTATCTTGAAATAATTATTAAAATCGTATTTTACATATAAGAATTTTAACATTTTATGTCGCACTGGAGCATAGGGTGCTAATAACTGGTAAAACGAATAACTAGCAGTGTGAAACACTGGAACATAGGGTGCCCATTATTAATAAAATGAAAAACTGGCAGTGTCAATTACTGGAACATTGAGTGGGTGTCAAAAATTCATAAAAAAAATATAGTTGTTATCAAATGCATATATTTTTTAACATATGTGGTTCTGAATGTCTTTCATGCTATATGCAAGTAACTTAAAATTTCTAAAAATATTTTCTTATAACTAGAACATTAAAAACATCGGAGATTGCTCTAAAAGTGTCAATCACTGGTGCACTTACCCTATATAATATATAATTTTTTCCCCCATTTTAAATTGTTATCAAGTGGGATCTGTAGAATGTGTACGAGAAAGTAAAGTGACATGTTTGTTGCAGACGACTTCCACACCGTGTAACTCTTGTTAAGAGAAACTTTATTGTGCAGAGATATGCTCTTGAGAGGCCTTGGAAAAAGTGTTCTGCTTCTAGTCTCGCAGTATTTTGAATCGAATATTTAATTGACTGTGACTATTTTGCTTTTAATCAAACTTTTACATATTTTAAATTGCATAATTTTCTGTTGAAATAAGTTCTGTTTACTGGTAAAAAATCACAACAGGATTATCCAGTGTACTCTTAAATTATTCAAATACTCTTATGGGTAAAATTTTGCTGTTAAGCAATTTAATATGGAATTAAAAAAGTCTGCTTCAGTTATTACTAAGTATAGAAATGGTTTAAACAGATAAGTACTCTTAAAAATTAACGCGTGAATCAAATTTATAAACAGTTCTAACATGCTAAGTTTAACTGAAAATTACATAATTTCAAGTGCTTTACAAGAATTAATATTGATAAGGTTATCAAATCGTGACTTAAAGGATTTAAAGGCTGTATACTACAGTCCTACGTGACCAGATAAAATGTGTTGCAATTTAAATAGCAACTTCCTATACAAGTGAACACTAAAAATGTGAACTTGTAAATCTCTCGTGTTTTGCATGTTTAAATATTAAACTGGTTTAGGCCCGAAGTTTTAATGGTTTCTCATTCATATTTAATACTTGAGTGTTTTTAAATTTTTAACTCAATAAATGAATCTTTTAAAACAAAACGTGAATAGTATGCTTATTTTTCAAATTTTAATGGATTGCAATGGGACTTTAAAATTGTTCGAATTGAAATTTGGTATTTAAGATTTAATTGAAGGAAATTGTTTTAATTTCTCCAACATCTCGTAGAATTATATAGGGTATTCTTTTCTATGCATCTTACATACGATTGTATTAAAACTTTCAGTCTAATTTTAAAACATTTACTATCTTCTAACAGAACTGTACTACTAAAAGTGTTATATTCAAGTGAACAACTTTAGGAGAACCGGTTATATTAAGTCAGCTTTTAAATATTTGATTATGTTGGGCAATATGTCAAATATTCCCATTGCGGTTTCTATTACTATACTTTTCGAGACTAAAATTGTTTGTGCTAGAATGAAAAAATTTTTCTTGTACAACAGAAAATGATTAATTATACCAGCTGTAATGAAAATTACTTTTTTTTTTTTTTTTTTTTCTTTTGTACTTTACATGGATATAATCAAGTGTTCTTTCAAAAACATTTTTGTAATTTAACAGTTAATTAGAGAAAAATTTAAACTGATGCTTAATTTGCAATTGTATATATAAAATTCATTTGATAATAATAATAAAAGAATGAGAACGAACAACAGTTAGTCAAATAAATCACCAGAAACATACAGGCCAAAGAAAGTAACTAGTTATCTTAAACTGATTTAATTTTTAAGATTAATAATATTACGTATTTTAATTTATTAGACTACATTACCTGATGGAATGCAATGTAGGACCGTGTATTTTGATACTGAAGAAAAGGATTACTTTAGTATTTTAAGAGGAAATAATAGAACTTTTATTAATGAAAACCTTCTTTTTTCTTAATTTTGAGATGAGCAAAATAATTTCAGACCAAAACAATATAAGATTGAATTTTAACTGAAAAGCTCAAAATGCAATGAGACGGTTTCAAGTGCTATCCCCATAGCATTGAGCAAAGAAATGTAGGTTTTCTGTATTTGATAAGCATTTTAGCAAAATATCAAATGATAGCACGAACCTACAAGAAATGGATTAGATGAAATAAAGACAGAATATACTGATTTTCAGAAAAAATAAAATCAAAACAGGAGCAAATACAAAACGTCGTGTGTGTATATGGGTTATTAACTAAGTTATCAAGGAAAAATACAACTCAACGACTAAAAAGCCATTTTCTTCGGTTTACGTTCTCCGTTTTTGCTCGTGTTTTGATTTTTTTTTCTGGTTGGTGTTGAAATACATCAAGATACACTATGTCTAAATTACACCTTTTTTAACATAAGGTGTAAAAAAAAAATTTTTTTGAAGTTTTAGGTTATGATTTCATTGTTTTTAAGGTTCAAGTTGTGTTTTAATATTTCTGGAAAGTATACTGTTTTTTTTTTTTTTTTTTTTTTTTTTCTGAAAAACATTATCATAGTTTCATTTAATTAATTTCAGGGTTATTTTTTTCTTGTAGGTTCGTGCTATCAACTGATATTTTGCTAAAATGCATATCAATTACAGAAAACCTACAATTCTTTGCTCACTGCTATGAGGATAGCACTTGAAAAGTCTTAAAGCATTATGAGCTTTTAAGCTAAAATTCAGTCTTGTTCTGTTTAGGTCCGAAATTCTTTTGCTTATCTCAAAATTAATAGATTCATTAGAGTTCTTTCTTGAAATGATTACAACTATTTTTGATAAAAGAAATAATTTTGATTTTAATGTGATTAAATTGATTCATTGGAGCTCTAACATTAGTAAACTTATCTACAGAAATATTTTAAACCAGGGTTGGCAAGTTTCTTCCAAGGCGGAAAAAACCATGGAAAAAACCGGCCGGAAGAAATAGGTTTCTTCCAAGTGGAAGAAATGGAAGAAACTGTTTTTCTTAAAAAATTATCCTATAAATTGCAGATTTGTAAGATACAATGGATGCATTGATATTATAAACAACTTTAAGTAACTTTAAATGTACCTATACAAATTTAATAACATATTTAGTTAATAATTACGAGTTTTTTTTTTTTAATGAAAATGAGCTAATGAGCCTCGGTATCTGATGATCACGTTCCAAAATACTCAATCCAGTAAAAAAATAAATTTCAATTTAAACAGTATAAAGTTTTATAATTTAGACAATTTTATTTCTTTAACTGGTAATAAATAATAATTTGGATCACTTGCTTATACTTTCTGATAAAACAGCTCTTAGCGTAATCCAGTTAATTAAAAGAACCAGTATGCAATAAATACTATTTACTGTATTACAAAATGTCATAAAAACTTTATTTTCCTTATAGTCACATGCAGTACAGTCAACTCCCTCTAATCTGCAGATTTATAATCTGCAAATCCTTCTAATCCGTAATTGATTTTTTAATCAAAGAAATTTACATCTCATATTTAAAAAAAAATTCACATTTTTACTTTTATTACCATGTTTTTATTAACTTTGATTCTTGTTTGTTTGTCCGGTGCAAATCTTGCAATCTATTTTTAACTAATTTCCTTACAAGCTAGACATTTGAAACTTTCACAGTAACTCAGAACCCGGTGACAACACAATACTTCAAAGTCAGATTTTCGAATAGTTTTCTTTTAATTAATTAAAATATGAAAATAAGCTCTTAATAGCAATAAAATAGCCATTAAAAAAATTAGCTATAATTTAATTGTTGCCGAAAAAAAAATTAAGAGTTCATTTTCTTTCGACATAAAAATAAATACATTTATATTTACATTATAAAATACCTTAAAAAACATCCTTTTAAATGACTTAGCAGATTAATTTCGAGTACTGCCGTACCCATCTTCAGAGCTAAGTACGAAAAAACGTTGATTTCAGTTGATATTCATATCTTTGGTGTTAAATTAAATACATTTAATTCAATGTGAATGTGAAAAAATTATAAAAAGTTAAATTATGCATTTCACAAAAAGTGACATTATCCATTTTTAAATTTTATACACATTAATGAGTGCTAATGTACGATGCTAATATACGTTGTTCTAAAAGGAGTAATATATTATTTTTAAAACCAACTTTTTTTCACTTATTATTTCACTGAACTTATTCCGCATGCTTAAATATTGCTTAAATATTATTTTTTAGCCTTGCATATTTTATTAATGACTCATCAGAAAATTTAAAAACATGGTATATAATTATTTTTTTTTTAATCTTATAATTATTTTTTATCAAACTTTTAGCATAATCCTTACTTTGAAACACAAATGGAGAAGGGGGGGGGGGGGAAGGGCGGAAAGTAACGTTCTTATATTTATTATCCTGCAATTCATACAGACTAGCGCTGAAAATAAACCACTATTACATGAAAGTTTAACAAAATTAATCAGCGATGAATATTATTTCCAGACTTTCAAAAATATTTTGTTTCGTATTTTTTTAAATATGTTTGTTTACATTTTATAGGTACCTATTATTTGAATATGCTTAAATTATTTACCATCATATATGAATGTGATAATTAGTTTTATTAATATTGAAGAAATATTTATTCTAAAATTTATTAAAAATCCTCTTTCCGTTTTGATGTCTATTTAATTAATAACTGACTTTGTATCTGCAAAAGAAAACTGTAAACAAAGGCAATGATCTAATTTGCAAATTCCTAATATCTGCACAACCTCTGGACAAAACTTTGAGAGTTAGAGGGAGTTGACTGTAAAGCAAATGAAAAGTTTTTTCATGGTTCAATACTGCACTTTATTTTTCAACTTAAAATAGATAAATACAAACTATGGATTTTTTTTTTTTTTTTTTTTTTTTTTTTTAAATCCTAGAGAGCTTGTAGGACAGTTTAAAAGTAGGTATCTTACTTATTGATACAGTTCATTGGCCACCAACTTAGAGTTTATACAAAAAGTTGTATCCTTTTTAAAAAAAAAAAAAAAAAAAAAAGTGCAAATATTATGGCTAAAAATTCCAATTGTATTATCGCTTGTACTGTTTGAACGTATAACAATATTATGAGATAGTATCTATGCAAAAAGTTCTAAAAATATTAGCATTGAAAAGTAAAAACCCTTCACCTGTATATACTTAGTGTTTGTTATCAAATAACTTATTTTTTAAAGATATTTTTAATATTAATTGAATTATAGTTTAGATTTGACATTATATTTATACTTTGAGTTTATATAGTTCATTAATTTTAATTTTGAACATCTGTTTTGTCTTTTGGTTGGTTTCTTCAATTTCTTCCGGTTTCTTCCATTTCTTCCAGTTTCTTCCACTGTCCTGAAAGGAACTAGTTTCTTCCGGAAGAAACCCAACCCTGTTTTAAACTATCTTAATCGTAATAAAAGATTAATTTCTACTTATGACAAAATTATGGATATTCAGGATTTCTTTAATAGAGCTGTTGAAAATGATTCTTATAGATTTTTTGCATGGTTATGTTAGAGAAACATTTAAAACATTTGAAATACAAATGACTTTTTTAATTTTCCTTTTTAAATATAACTTCGATTAAATTTAGCTGTACTAACTATATTTATTGTAATTGGTTTCTTTAATATAGATGGCTTTGTAACATATTTTCGATGGTTTCGTATTTTGGTTAGTTATCTCGCTAGAAATCTTATGAATTTAATGCTGCTGTTTGAGTGAATTTCGATTTTTTTTTTTTTTTTTTTGCCTGTTCGATTTTATTTGATCAGTTTTCTGCCTGATCTATGTACGTTTTTGTCTGCTCCCTATTTTATCCATATTGATTTTAGCCTTATATGGGCTTTTTGTTAAACTGTCTGCCTGGGGAGGGGGGGGGGCAGTCTTGATCAATTAAAAGCATGCTCTAACCCCACACGTATGTCTCAAGACATACAGGGCATTTTTGACAGTTTAAATCATTTATTTTATGTTTTTGTAGTAAGTTTTACTTTTGATTTTTTTTCACATTTATTAATTTTCATGTAAGTTTATCTTGAGTTATTTTTGTTACATATTTTCAACTTTTATTTGACTGAAAACATATCTTATATAAATTTTTATGGTTAAAATGAAAAGAATGAGAACGGAAAAATACAGTAATAAATCGCCACGAATGTCAGTTTGGTTACTAGTTAATTTGAATTGATTTAATTATTTGTTGTATTTGAACTGTGAAATTATTATTTTGGATATTAACATTACTTTAAGAACGTTTAGATTACAATACCTGTAGAAAACATATAAAAGAAGGATCTTGCAAGGTAATGCTGTAGAAAAGAAAAATCTATAATAGTGGACAAAATTAAAACAACCTGTTTTCTCTTTAATTTTTAAACAAACATATGAACATGAAATATGGAGGTCTGTTCGTTATCATATTATTAACTGAATTTTATGTAACTTCAGCATAAGAATAATTTTTAAGCTAATACTCATTTTTCTCTGAAAAGTACGCTTGGGAAAAAATGAAAAATTTCAATAATTTTAGGAAAGAACACTTAATGAAAAGTGGTGTTAAGGATGCATTTAGAGGTAGGCACATGCCTTGAAATGCTAAACTAAATCTTCATTTTTCTTTCTGTATTAACTTTTCTTTTACCTTTTTATAATGGACTTGACAAATTATTAATACATTTTTTTTTTTTTTTTTTTTTAACTATGAGCATCGCCAGAATAATAAAAACGTCGATAAATAGTTTTATAATGAACATCTTATTCAATTTTCATGTTTGTATGTATATTATTTAAAAAGCTATTCACATGTGAAAAACAGGAAAAATAAGACACAGAAAATTGAATACAGGTAGAAAGATTTAGTTGTAATCTAACATATGAATACATCTTCACCTAATCTGTAAGGCATTCTTATGAACACTTTTCATTAAGCGTTCTTTCCAAAAAAAATTTTTTTTTCCAAAGCTTATTTTTGAGAGAAAAATGAATATTTATTAGTTTAAAAATTATTTTTATTCTAAAGTTACATAAAATTCGGTTAATAATTATAACTAACAGATCATCAAAATTTTATGTTCATATGTTTATTTGTTAAAAATTGACGAAAACGAGAAAACAGGTTGTTGCTTTAATTTTTTCACCAGTGTAGTAAAGTATCTTAGTATAAGAGAGGAGGAAAAGAGAAAAAAAAAAAATCGAGCTTACAATAATGTAATGAATTATGAAAGTTGAGATTAGCAAAAGATTTTCGAGCCATAGCACAGTAAGAATATTAAATAAAAAGCTCAAAATGGTATAGGACTTCATCAGGAGCTATCCCTAGAAGCGTTGAGCAGATAAATGAGGGTTTTCTGTTTTCGGTATGTAAAATACCTAAAGATAGTTCAAACTCTCATCACCTTGAAATGAAGACGGAATGAATCCTGAAACTTAATCAAGGTTTTCACTAGAATAAGGTATTGAAATTAAAACACGAGTAATGGAACGTCGTAGTTTAAAATCTAGCAGTTACGAAGTTGAGTTGTAGTGTACTAGGTTGACAGTTAAAATTAATTTAAAATTAAATAACTAAATAAATTTTTAATTTCCTATCCAATTAAATAAATTTTTATTGTTTAATGACTGAAACGATTAATTTTTTAGTGCAAGAACACTTATTCATCAAATTTTTAATTTTGGTAATTTTAACTGTTAATCGTTCTAAATTCTTAGATTGCATTCTGCTGCCATCTATATTTCGTATTTAAAAATCAAAGGAAGTTAATTAAGACTATTAACTATTTTACAACTTAACTATTTTACATTTAGTGAAACCAACTTGTTTTAAAGTGAAAAAACAAATGCTTAGCCATGCATTCAAAAATCAATTTGCCTTTTAGTATTAACAAGATGGTTAATTTTAAAATAAAATTTTACGAGTTTATTAGTTTTGGAAATTTAGATGATAAAATAACAAACCATAGAGAATAATTAGTATGCAAAGATATTTTTTCTAAATGAAAGGTGGTGGTTTTTTTTTTTTTTTTTTTTTTTTCTCGAAATTTTCTGCTCATAAGTTTTATTTAATGCCTTTATCTAATATATAATCTTAAATAATTTGAGATTACGCTGCAATTCTTTAAATAAGTGCTAAATATAAACATTAAAAATGTGGTGGACGTTATGTTTTCTGTAAATTATGAAGACTAACCAGGGGTCGATCCAGGTTTTAATTTTTGGGTCCCTTTTTTGTGAAAAACAATATTTTTGTGAAATTTTTATTTATTTTTGTGAAATATAAAATATTTTTGTGAAAAAGTAAAATATTGTGTAAAATCTTCAGTTTTTACAATCACTTTATGTAATGTTTAATATCAAGTTAATAGAGTTTCGTTGAGCCAAATTAAGGCATAAATTAAAAATAATACTGAAAATATGAAAACATTTAACAAAAGGATCATTTTTATAAAGCAAAATCTTGTGAAGGGACTCATTTTATAAATTTAAATTTTGTGAAGGGTCCCTTTGTATGGATTTGAATTTTGTGAAGGGTCCCTTTTTATGAATTTGAATTTTGTGAAGGGGCCGCAAAAGGGACCCAAATTTTGTCTGGATCGACCCCTGCTAACATATATGTTTATTTTTATGCTACCCATTTTTTTCCCCCTTACTCTTGCAAGTTTAAAAGATATTTTAAACATATATATACTTGAGTGTTACTCTGCAGTTTTTAAAAATATTGTGTATTTTCAAAATTTAATGCACGTTTTCAGCATTCAAATATAAATATTTAAGAAACATTATTTTAGCAATGAATCCATGCTTGCCAACCATCTCATTATGAAACGTAGTACTTTTAGTCACCGCCTTTTTTTGTACGCCAGTATTTTTTTAGAGTAATTTCATTCTTATTTAATCGTAACACTATTTGGAGAGAATTGCTCTAAATATAAAGTGGTGTGGGAAAAGGGGCGTATTTTCAAGGGGCGTTAACAAGTCTGCGCTTATTAATGAGATGGTTGGCAGTCCTGTGAATCCTTAAATACCCAAATATGTTCAGAATATATTCTTAAACTATAATGCGAACTCGAGAATTTTTGGTCTGTAATCTATGAAAGATATTTTTAACGTCCACCATCCTCTTAAAATGCTATTCCGCTAGTACTGTGTAATATATCGGTTAGTCTCTAAAACATAAGATTCAGACTTTTTAACACTTTCGCGACCAGCATATTTTTCTATTTTCTAATACTGATTGCCGAGGAATACTGAAGTAAACTCGGGCCATTTGCCGCAAACTTCAATGTTTAAACATGGATAAAAATTAGATATGTAGCGCTAAATTCAAACTCTTACGAATATATTAAATAGCCTATCAGTATTGAGCCATCTTCCCTATCATTTAAAACAATATAGACGGCAAAATATCTAATGATATTTTGCCGATCATTAAAGTGAAGTGAAAACATTTTGTTTTCAGAAGTTCGTCAGCTCTCGCTGAAAGATGTAGTCGTTTTTCCTGTAAGAAGCCCCTGTGGCCATGGGCCGCAGGCATCGGCCTGTAAGAAGTTATAATCGTTCTTATGTAAGCTAATGTTCTGTTTACTGCGCGCGTTGTATATAGTTTTGTAATTGTGTTTTATTATAATTAAATATTAAATAACGGAATGCCACAGTTCGTTCTTTCAATGTTCTAAGGTGTCATTCCGTAACAGATATGTTTTGAAATGTTACTCTTGTAATTATCTGAAGCTTGAAAAGATTAGTCATGTAATATTAGTACGAAGCTGGGAGGTTATTTAATCCACAACAAACAAATGTAGTTGCTACCAGAATTTTTATTTAGAAACATGTAATTAAACTTTGACGTTTCATCCTCAATATAACTGCATTCACTGTTAGAGATTTCGTGTATTCTTTTTATGTTGTGTCAATACATCATTACTGTCAATATCACTATCATCAGATTTATTTTCATCAGCATATACTCCACGCGGTAAAAAAAAAATTGAACGTTTAAATAATATAAAAGTACATCAGCATAAAAAATACAAGCTCAAAAGATTAATCAAAATAATTTATTTTTTATTCTATGAATGACATGAATTAATGTCAGTGGTAGCCAGGAACAGAATTAAAGACGTGAATTTACGTCAGCGGTAACTAGCTATAGGAGTTGAAATGACGTGAATTCCCGTCAGCAGTCGCTAATATGTGAACTCTTGCCACCCATAAAGGCAGACTTTTTAAATATTAAGCTGTCATTCTGCGCAGATTTGGGATTTCTCAACATTTTCAAGTAATTATTTTTTATTTATTCAGGGCTATATACAATCTTTGAAAAACATTTTATTCCCAATATTTTTACATCTATATAAATTTTAAAACAGAAATACTGAATTACTAATGAATTGAATGATTTTTAATGAAAAGATATATTGTCAATTAACTATCTTTATTAAAATTTCTAATAGCTGATGTTTTTAATATTTTCGTAAACTGTTTAAGTTTTGAAGTTAAATTTAATAAAATTATATTTTTTTAAAAATTTAAGGACACGCTTTTATTGAAATGTGAACTAAAAAGCACAAAATATCTATCTTTTATAGTATTCAAATGCAGGGTACGAAAAAAATTCTGCGAGTGACACACCATATTACAGGGTGATTATAAAATAATTTAGAATTAAGCAAAAACATTAAAAAAAATCCCCTGACTGGACTCGAACGTTAGACCTTTAGGTTCGTAGCCCGGAGCTTTACCTCACAGCTACAGCGTTCACGTAGGGAAAGTCTTTTTTTTTTTTTTCCAAAATATAGATTTTTTGTTTGCTCCCAGAGCGGTTACAAACATACATTCAGGTGAAGCTAATAAAAGCATGTTAAAAAAAAATAATAGTAATTGAATGTTACTAGCATCAAATATTTTTGATTAAATCGTAGACCAATTTCGGAAACGTCAAGAAATATTTGTGCGACATTAGAAACTTGTCACTTAAAATAAAGATAGCTATTTGGACGCACATGACACTTGTCTATTAATGAAATATATACGAAATGTTTAAAATCAAAAAATAGAACTACAGGAAGATTAGAATTTCATTGTACGTTAATATTGTGCTTCATATAATTTTTCTACTTTTAATTTTGTGTGCAAAAATACTGATCTACGCTTGAGATACCGTATATAGTTACACACACACTAGCGAAATTAGTTTAATTCTAGCAAAAAGTTCTGTAGTATTTTAGGTAACTCTTTCCCTGTCGCCTCCGGAAAACAAAGCCCATGTTATATTTTATGGGGATGTTTGTTTAGAATTACTCATTACCCCTAATACATTTGTGTAATTCAGTTTCACATTAATACTCGTTTCATAAAGAATTTTTGGTATTAAATTTTTTTATTTAAAAATGAGAACTAAGTGCATTTTTTTGTCCTTTGTGTATTTTTTTTTTTTTTTTTTTTTATTCAAAACTTCAGAAAAAAATTTCCGAATGTGGAAACTATAAAATAAAACAGATTAGGCAATCGGTAGTAGTTCTATAAACAAATTTCTCCAGTTACGTTGGATTTAGCGGAGGCGGGGAAATTGTTGAGTTTTTCAGCAGACATGGGTTTTAAGTCTGAGCGCCAAAGGAATTTTAATTTCCAATGTAGCAGGCTTATTCTTCGCAATATAAAATTACGAGAAAAGTCAAACTCGGCTTCTACTATTTAATGTGACACAACGATTAAATATTCAGGTATAAGCTTTTAAACTTTAAAGCAAGATATATGAAGCTTTACTCACCGTAATCAGTAAAAGGCAACAGGGAGTTACTTTTATACATATTAAAAAAATAAATAACGGCATTAAAATAACTAAATTTATTGACTAAATTTTTTATGGAAATTTTTACAGAAATTTTTGTAACCTTTTTACTGGAGAGTAATTAAACGCAAAGCTGCCAACCTAATCCGGAAAATTGTTTGTACCGCCCATTTTTCTGCACCACTTAATTTTTAGAGTAATTCTCTTCAACTATATTAACGATGAATAAGAAAATAAAAACTCTAAAAATTAAGTGGTGTGGGAAAAATAGGCGTAACTACCAATTTGGCGGATTAGGTTGGCAGCTCTGTAAACGGTACTATATCATGAAATATGCAATGCATTTAAACGCAACATTAACTCAAATGCTACTAATCTAAATTATCTAGCGAGTATGTATTTTTGGTAAATATATTTTTTTCTCTAAATCCGAATATGAAATAAACTTGTAGTTTGCATAGCATTTTCTTTTTGTTTTGTAAAATGAATTTCTTTTCTCTTTCAGTGGTCCAGATGAATGGCATGGACACCTCCCCGGTTTCTTCGCAGCAAAACGGGAACATGCATAACTCAGTGCAGACAGGAACTTCGACCGAAGATTCAAAGACTAATCTCATCGTTAACTACTTGCCCCAAACAATGACTCAAGAAGAGATCAGGTCGCTTTTTTCTTCCATCGGGGAGGTTGAGTCCTGCAAACTCATCAGGGACAAAGTCACTGGTCAGTTATTTTTATGTATTTTAGGGCATTATCTTAAATTTCTAATGATTTTCTTTAACACTGAGAAGGAAATATGAATCGGTAAAACTCCTACTGAAACCAAACAAAGTTTAAAGAGCATGGTCGAAAGCATAAAGCAGAGTGCAAAATTTGCGCAATAACCCCCGTGGATTTCCCCATAGACCTTATATACTAGACCACGCCATCAATAGGACTGACCATTATAGCGAATGTCTTCAACATGAGGGTGTAATCTGATACCTCCATCCTTTGCTCCGAGTCTCGGAAGTCACGTGAACTTGACCTAGGGGTGATTCCTCTCTCTTTTTTTTCCGTATGAAAGCATAATCTCACTTCTCTGACTGAAGTAAGAATTCAAACGCAATTTTTTCGCTTGCAAAATGATTTATCATAATTTTTTTTTCTATGTAATTAATCTATGAAAGTTTAGCTTTCCATCCATGTATAAATCTAAATGCTAAAATAAAAAGTGCGTGCACAATAAAAATATTAAAAAACACAAAATTCGTTCCTACAGAAAAATAACATAGTGATCATTCTTCACTCTTCCTCTAGGCCAACATCACGTGACAATTTTGCTGGGGAAGCTCGTTCATGATGCAGTCAAATAACGAGGGGGAATGCGTGGTCTAGTATACAAGGATTTCCCCAGTGGGGAAATCCTTCAAATTTCCTAGAAATGGTATTCAGTTATGCTTAAGTGCAAAATAGTTAATTGTTAATTTTATCAGCAGTTTAAAATAAATTTGTAAGTTTAGAAGTTGAAAAATGTTTACAGAAAAATCTAACTATAATTGTTGCACTTACACGTTCCAGATTTAGCATATTCACAAAATAGTCTAGTGGTGTTAAATATTCTTTCTTCTAACTATTTTTAATTGTATAGTGTCCGAAAAAGTCTCTTCACCAAAATTAAGGATCTTAAAATGGATTCTCCACTAGACTTGTTCTCTAAATGAACCTTTCATCGAAAGATTTGGTCAAGAAAATAGTTTATCAGCCGAAAGAGAAAAATTGCAAGAAATAATTGCGAATAAGCTAATATGAATCTACTGGTCATTGTCGAGTAACTTGAAACTCCAAGGTTTTTAGATCAGCACAAATTGCATTCAATAGAAAAATGAATGCTCGAATAGTTTGGACAGACCTTTGTTGTCCGAATTGTGTTCGCAGATAAATGTAGTGTGTACTTAACTTTAGCATAGTTTAAAAAAAAAGTCTAAGGGCATGTTCGTAATCATGCTAATTATTGTGTTGCCCTGTCAAGGAATGAGTTCTATGTGTGGATTAAAATACATAAAAACGTACATCGGAATTCGTCTCATTTCAAATCCATAACTGGATAAATCAAGGACATTAATGCATTCTCGCTTTGGACATCATTTTTACAAAAATAAATAAATAAATCATTTTTACAAAAATAAATAAATCATTTTTACAAAAATAAATAAATAAATCATTTTTGCAAAAATAAATAAATAAAAAGTGAATTATACACTGCAAAATAAGCAATAGCTTCATTCTATAACTTTTCATTATGCTAAGCCTTAAAAGCTGAAAAGTGAAATTAAGTTACTCACCTGTGAACAGAATTACCGCACCCCACCCGCCCCAATTTTCTTTACCACATTTTCGCACACTTTAAGATTTTCTGGTGAGTCATTTACCTAAACTTCTGTAGTCTTAAAACTAGAGATCCATTAGAAAAAATAATTGTTTCTAAATGCGAAAATATTTTCTTTTACTTGTAGAAAATTGCGTTGCTTTTCTATGCATCAGATTATTAAAATAGGTACACTAAGCGACAAAAAAAAAGCCGCACTTGGATGTTTTCCTTTTCGGCTTCTACAACTGCCAATTTTATCGTTTAAAAAGCAAATTTTCGAGCAGATTTTACTATGTTGTCCTCCACATACACTTTAGCTTTGAGTCCAGTGTGAAAAACAAAATGCAATTGTCAGGAAAATTGTAATTTTAGAATTTATTTCAAAAATGGTAAGAATAAGGCAGTTAACGATGCCACAAAAAGTATTAATTTTTGAATGAAAATCAAAAAATATTTTAATACGTGGGATGGCAAAATAATTAAATGTTAACAAAATATTGGTAAAAGGGTTTTCAGCAAGAAATAAAAGTTCTTGGCCATTTAAACTGGAAATTTGGTTTTAGGTGGCCACACTGCTCATCCAAGCGAGATGACCGTAAGTTAAAAAGCCATTGCTTATAAAATCGGTTTGTATTACATTTAGAACATAAAAGAGCTTCAGAAAAAGTGTTTAGTAGCATAATTTCTTTAACTACAGTACAACAACTATTTAACAAAGTAGGTTTAAATGAAAGAAAATTTGAAAAAATTCCATTCTTAGTGAAGAGAAGTAGGAAAGCAAGACCTCAGATGGCTAAAAAAATTAAAAAATGATTAGTTAATTATTGGGCTGAACTGGTTCTCTCTGATGAGTCAAGTTTAACTTATTTCGAGCTAAAGAAAACAAGCAGATCTGACTACGAAAATATGACCGACTTAATGAAAATCACACTTTTAAAACAGTGACACATTCTCCGTACATTATAGTACGGAGGTGCATAACTTTTCAAACACTCGGGAAAATTTTTATGCTCAAGGGATCAATTAACTCGAAATAAAACACAATCTGCATAAAAATGGTGCCTGACCGACTATTTTTGGGGTATCTTGGACATTTCCGTAAACAGCATTTGAAGATAATAAGGCACCTTACTACACGGCGTCTGTGGTAAGTTTATTCACTTCAAATTGTCAAAATTTCTTATACATTCCCATGAGAACCTATAATTTTGTAAGTAATCATATCTTTTTTCACTTTAAGTTAAATACCACAAAGAATATAGTAGAATTTCTTCTTTACCAGACATGGAAATAGTCAAAATCGCGATCCGCTCGAAAACGTTTCGTTTATAAAAAGGCGGGGGAGAGGGGAGAGGATTCGAAATTTGAAGCCTATAACTCTGCCAGAACTAGAAAGAATAATTTGTGATATTTGGCACATTGAAATTTCTGAGATTTATATTAAAACACTGTATAAAACTATGCCATTGCGCATTAATGCAGTAATTCCATATAAAGGTGGAATTAACCCGATGCAAAATACATATTTTTAACAAAAAATTGCTTAGATCTAACAAATAAATAGTTTTATTTCATATATTAAAATATAACTTGTTTATTTCATATAATAAATCATAATAGAATGCAAAGTGTATGGTTATTGCATTATGTTCAAAAAGAAAGTTTTATGCAGATTTTTAAAAAGTATTTCGTAAAGTGCAATAAAGCGAATTATTAAATCTAAAATATACATAGGTATCATTTCATACCTTTGGTATTATGCAAACAAGACAGTTTTATTTGTTTCAAACGTTAATTTTAAAGATATTACAAATAAAAAAGGTATAAGTCATTTTTTCTGCAGTGCGGCTTTTTTTTTGTCGCTTAGTGTATTTGCATCCGGTCGTCAAAACGCGAAAGTACAGTTACGGGTATAAATGAACGCTTTCGAATTTCGACGTTTTTGTCAAATATCTGAAATAATAAAAAAAAAAAAAAAAAATTCTCTGAAATTCAGGGATAAAAAGAAGCATGTTATACGAAATATTTCGGCAAAAATTTTATCCCGAAGGCAAAAAGAATCTGTTAGGATTAAAAATTGTTTGGAAACTTTTTTTTTTTTTAAGCTTGAAATGCATTGTGTATTTATAACATGCTTCTAATTATATGTATTAATGTGTAAGAATAGCAGACATATTCATAGATGTAAAAGGTCTTAATAACATCGTCAATTTTCTGAACGTTTCTTGCTTATGTTCATAGGTGCCAAGTCTCCCGTTTTTCAAGGGAGACTTCAAACCGGAAAATTTTAATTTTTTCGGTAGTATTAATCTTCGAAAATATTTATAACATGTTCCATTTATATAACATATTCCATTTATTCCAATGCCTTATCAGAATGAGCTGAAAATTTATATAGGTTTTTAAGGTCACCGTTGCTCGAAATGTATAGCTCTTGGTGAATTTAGTATTTATAGTTCTTTTACAGAGACAAAACGAAGAATTCCTTATGGCCCATGGCTCGAATTATGGAAAGAGCGATTGAGCCTGAACTCCTTATTTGAATGAACTGAAAACTCATCCACATGTCACAGTCGCAGACACCATACAGATTTTAGTGAATCTAAATCCTTAAGTTTTTTTTACAGGGACACAATGAAAAATACTTACAATTGTGCCTTATGGGCTCAATTTTAAATGCTTATGGGCTCAATTTAAAAGCGTCTAAATGCCTCATCTGATTCATCTGAAAATTTATATGCATATTATAGGTGACCATAGTACGAACTTTATTGATTTTGGTGAGTCTAGCACTTATAGATTTTTACAGGGACACGACGAAAATTTATATCTATGGGCTTCAAATAATTCGAAGTACAATAGCGTTACACTAAACGTACTATATGAAGAAAAGTACTTACACCCTATTATAATTCCCTCTTCAGCGTATTTATCCTACTTCAATTTATACGACCGTTAATTGCTTAATGTTCGGAAAGTCGAGTGGAGTCACGCCAGATTTCTGTAGGATATTTGTTAAATGCAGTGCACTAATTAGGCCTGAACGGAGACTGAAATGTTTTACAGCTAACTATCCATCTCAGATTTAATAACTTTATTCTGATTTGGTGCATAAAATAGTTCGTGTCAATTTTGCTGATTTAGATTTTTATTGTATAGAACTACCAGACCATCTTTCTTGTGACCATGCCATGAGAGCCTTTGCGCATGTGCTGATTCAACGAGTTCTGTGTTAAAATACCGGCGATAGCCTTTAAGGTCAAGCGAAAATAAGCGTTAAAGGAGCTCAGAATGACTGTTTACAGATTTCCAAACTGTAGGTCATTTTGACATCCTGCTAATTCGTTGGTATAGTTCAACGACTTGGTGCATCAAACTTTGTCGCACTACATTTTGCTATGTTAAAAAATAAAAACTTCGAATAATTTAAGGTTTTTAAAATAAATTATTAGTGACCATGCCAGTCTCATATTAGTATGATTAACTAGTCTGTGGATTACGTTCATCGAAAAGAAGTTGAAGTACATTCATACGATTTTCCTTTATTATTACAATGTTATAAATATCTTAAATTTCGAAAAACTGTTTTGAAAGTAAAATACTGACCTAACTCTTAAGAACTGGTTATTTCTTTATGATCATTATTTCTTGCTATAAATGTGTACACAAATTACGACCAACTTGCAGGTAGTGACAAAACAATCGAATACACTTTTGATTTTGTCGAAAGTTTTTGTTAATCTGAAAGAGGGGAAAAAAAATCTGTGTGAAAGAACCACACGGCTTCCATTACACACTATTACACGTATTGCATACCTTTTCTCGAGATATTATATGCGTTTTTTGGAATTTTCCAGTAAGAGAAACTTTATACACGTGTAAAGACATATAAAACTGAGTTTAAAAAAAATAACTATCTTTTATTTCCCCCCATTTAAAAAAAAAAAAATAACTTATGTAAACACCACTTTCAGAGATCTAAAATTGAACTACCAAATCGGGATGACCGTTAATTTTCCCGTAATGACCACGTAATACATGAGAAAGTGTATCCAAGATGGATTTATTTAACAATTATCAAGAAAATCGATAGAGCAGTTTTTGAGAACTTCAGCCAAAACTTGGCAGACTCAATTGTTGACCAGAAAAATAATTACATATAAAAGGATATTTAAAAGCTGGTTAATATGGTGAGTTTGAAAAAAATCCGTACACCCGGTTTTAATCCGCATTTGCGAGACCTGAAATTTAGCTATTTATACAGAGGACGCCTTTCAATTTTCTTGAACTAACAAACTGTATTATTCGAAAGGACAACTAATAGTGTTTATATAGCAACATTGAAGAAAATCGTTAGAGCCGTTTTTGAGAAACGGACTTACCTTACGGTCCCGCTTCCGGTTTCCGTTGATCCACTTCCGGTTTTGTAATTTTCACTAAAATTTGGAAAATTTATCTGTACACCAAACCTGTATAAATTCTGAAGTTTCTTATATCTATCTTTATTAGTTTCGGAGATACGATAGCTAGAAGATTCCGCACATACATACGTACACACACTGACAAATTGCCAAAAACAACTTTTTGGGGCTCAGCAGGCCTTAAAACGTTTAAATCAGGGGAAAACTGGATATCGAATTTTTGGGCCGAATTTACTCCATTACCCTACGGTAGTACGGTAATGGAAGTAAAAAAAAATCTGAAGTACTTCAGCAATATAAAGAACGTGTTAACCTCCTATGTGTCAATGAAAGTCGCGAAAACAAAAAAATAAAATAAATAAAAAATAAAATATTGATTACAGTGCTCTGCATTAAAATTGCCCCAACACCATTTTCGCAAATTCTTGTGTAAAATGACCTCCTGAATTCGAATATGATGCACATTTTGTCCTGTCACCTACCGTGTTTCAGGGACGACCCCCTATTTTTTTTTTCTTTTTGGTAATTTTATGGCTATATATTTTTTTTGGAGGGTGGGGGGAGGAATTTAACTGTTAAATATCATCCGAGGGGCTAGAGTCGAAAAATTCTAAAACATGAACATTTGCGGCAAAGGGAAAATTTAGGGGGAGATTTTCCACTGAAATTATGTATCGCATTTCTTATATTTTTTAATCTATTGTTATTTATTAAACACTACGTTTTTTTTTTTTTTTTTTTTTTTTTAATTCTCCAAAATCAAATTTATTGTCATAAAATCCCCGAACAGTGATAAAAAAAAAAAAAAAAAAAAAAATTGGGGGAAGGTGTGGTGTCCCGAGAAAACGGTGGGTCACTGAGCAAAATGGGAGTCATATTCAGATTCTGGAGGTCATTTTACATAAACAGCAAGAATGGTATCGGGGCTCGAAAAAATTTTTTTTGCAGCGCAGTGTGAACACTTTCAAACTGCACGTCGTACTTGTATCGTATAACTTTGTGTTCTTTTTCCTAACACAACGGACAGACAGCACTGAAATATAGACTAATTGAATACATAATCACTCTTAAACATTATTGGAAATTGTTAAAAATGAAAAAATAAAATGCAGCCGTTGATGCATCTATAATGTAGCCCTGTAAATCTGAATGTTAACTATATCATATTCTATACAAATATTATTTTAGCATATTAACAATAAATGTCGATTTCTTTATGATTTTACAGTAGAAAGTTATTTAAATGTAATTTATGAAGTCTCCCATAAAACGCAATGCATTGTCATATTTTTAAGTGTCATTGTACACAGAGCGGCTGTACAGCACCTATTAATACCTTTTTAATTAGAGAATATAATAAACTTAAATTTTATATGTATGTATTTTTTTTTTTTTTCTAAATTCTGAATAATATATATATATATATATATATATATATATATATATATATATATATATATTCTAAATTCGGAAAATATTTACGGGCGCTGGAGGCGGATACGCAGACAGATACAGATGAACAATCGTACACACATACACAAATTGAAATCGTATTCACTTCACACTTAAAATTTTTTAGAAATTGTTAAAAACGCTTATTGTAAACGAAAATGGAATTCCAGCAAATTTCCAGTAAGTCTTAAGTGTAGTTGAATATTTTTGTGTGGTCCTGTAACCACAAGATTCTATCGAAAGCCTTCTTTTGTGCATATAAAATATTTCAATTTCATTCAGATTTCTGCAAAGTAAAGGTATTAGAATACGTTTATAGAAATTCCTCTCGTAGAACACAATGCTTTGGAATACGTTCGGGTGTCCCTGTACACAAGCCAGTTGACGTATTTACTTAATTTTCAATGGAGAACATCCCATAATAAACTTGAATAACATATATCAGTTTAAAGAAATTCCATCAATATTTACGTGAGTTAGTGTGTAAACAGAGGGACGGACTAACCGAAGTCATTAACACTTTTCAAACCTTGTTGGAAAATGTTAAAAAGACAGTAACAAATTAAAGGAAAATGTTTAGGCCACCTTATTAAAGATTAAAATGCGATGCATCTGGAATAATTTAAATTTTAATGCTTTTATAATTCTAATTTATTTTTATGGGAATACGAATGTGTTAAAAATAAAAGGAAAAAATACTTCCAGCATGCAGTTAAAAAGAAAAAAGAAAAGACGCACTACATTTTATAACATACTGAAATCGGAATTCAAAAGCATTAAATAATTGGTCAAACTTACTAAATATTTAACTGCGCGAGCGTTAGTAAAATTTTATTTACATAACTTACTAGCCAAATGTACAGAAATATTACTTTAAAAAGAAATATGTATGCTATTGATAGGAGTTAAGTCTGTTACTCTCAGAAGCAAATCCTCGTGTTTATCCAGTTTTGTATATTTTGAGTATGTTAATAACGTACAATGAGTAAATTAATTTGAATAAAACCTTTCTTGACAGCGACTAAAAATAAACTTTTATTTGCAATTTATTGTATTGAAACTTTTTTTTTTTTTCAGATATTGGTTTAGTTTTTCTGTTATTAGCCATATGTATTAAAGTTACTTCTTTAAACTACATTAGGGGAATTGTTTGCGCATGCACAATTAAAATTCTGTTTAAAAAAAAAAAAAAAAAAAAAAACGCTCATATCCTATCCAATATTATTGAACTGTAAGTCATTGTAGTCTTTCATGTTTTCTAATAGCATTGATTTGTAAAACCTGCATGTGTAATTTTTTCCCCCCTAAACATTTATATTGCCATGAATATATGTTCTATTTTTATAGAAATTAACTCACTAATCATACGCTACGATTACGATTCTTTAGAAGCATTTTTTACAGGATCATCCCAGACAGTTTTACTAGTCGTCCTTTTTGCCTTGCCTCTGCGGCAAAAGTCATTGAAACATGAGAGAAAAATCTTACGTCCTTAAATCAGGTTTTTCCATTATTTTGTATATCCATCTGTACATAATGACAACACATAAATTTCTTATTCTATTACTCCAAGTACGTGGAAATGTTAAAGTAGGATCAAATTTGTCTGCTAATACACTAGTTTTTTCCGTACTTACAGTATGATGAAGAAATTAAATAATCAACTGGTAGTGGTCGAAACTTTACTTTTTTCTTTCTTCTAAGTAAGCACTAGTAGAAATTTAAAACTTCTCTGTAAACAATATTCTTGGTAATTAATCCATCCTTAAAAGAAATTCCTATTACGAGTTTTTATTTACATAACTATTCATATCCCCATGAACTTCTATATCTCACTCTATTTGCTTCTCAATCAGACCTATCGGTATTCTTCGTCTGGATATTTCAGGATCAAAGAACGTGTCTATATCGAAACAATGTCAACAGTATGAAAAAAATGTATATTCGTATCTGTTGCCAGACCAACCTCCCCCCCCCTCCCCCCTACACACACACACACACAAAAAAAAAAAAAAAAAAAAAAAAACAATCATGATCAGTTTTATTGCATACTGAAAAATTGGATATTCAGATTAAACTTTCTATAAGAAATTGAAACTAAGATTGTGTATAAAATAAAGTGTATAAAAGTGAAGTATTTTGTCAACTCTTTGTCTCGTATGAGAATATTTTCTGAAACCCACATGAACCGTGCATTTCAAACAATACTAATTTTAAGCCCTTTCTCTTACAAAAAAAAAAAAAAAAGATTGGCCAATTTCGTGTTTGAGTGTTCATAAATAGGCATTTCTGAAAGAAAAATCGTCTGGATTCATCATGGAAAATAATTCTAATTTATTGTAAAGAAGACAATGCGTGAACAAAAAGATTATGCATAGATTTTTTTCTCCAACCCAAAGTAACTAGGCCTTTCGAATGACAAATTTTAAATACCGTCTAATAAAAATTCATTTGAAAAATACGAAAACTTTGCGAATATGTGAAATTGTTGCGAATTGAAATGTTTGCGAATATTCATAATTATGATATATTTAATTTCAGCCTAATACTAAAATACTATAGTCATACAGCTATAATAGTTACGAACCGAAATTTAGTCTTGAATCTCGAGGGCGCCTTTTTAGTGTTTTATGAATCGCTCAGATATTTTATTCTTAACTATATTCTTTCTTGAAGACTTGGCGGCAATTGTCACCAGGTTGGCATGAATCTCAATAATCATCTGTTATGAATATTTAGGTCTACCAAGATGAAATGTAGAGAAAGTGTAGTTTGATTTAGAGAAATACTGAATAAACTCTCCGCTAAAAATTAAGACGGAAGTACTGAAGAAAGGGGGGGGGGGGGGCAAAGGTGATGAGGGAAGTACGTTAGGAATGTGAAGTTACTTCCTGTTTACGTGTGTCAAATCTGTGATCAAAATTTCAAAAGCATAGCTGACATTTTAATAAAATTTTTAAAAACCGAAATGCAAAAAGATATAGTTACTAGTAAGCGGTCTTTAACGGGTATGTTCTCTGTCGTAACAATAAACAATGTTATGCTTTATAAATATAATTCCTAGGACATTTGCTCCGCCCTTCTATTTAAAAACCTTTTTGTTCAGAACAGCTGATGCTTAAACCCCCTTCTTTCTGCACACTATCCTAAGCTTTTTACTATATGTACTTTCTATGTTTCAAGGCAACAGCTGTTTGACCTTATATATGCTAGCGCCCCCTCCCCTTTTTTTTTGTCCCTCGTCAGATCTACTGCTTCCCTAACTCCCTTTTCATCGTGACTGGATAAACCTTGTTCTACTGTAACGTTCAACCATCTGTTGGGCAGCATTCGCGTGCGCTGACAAAAAGGAGGGGAAAAAAATCAACATATCCTAAACTAATTTGTAACATTTTTCAAATTTTCGTTTTGGCGTTAAAACGAAACTCCTTTTAAAGCAGTAGGCAGTAACACTTTTACATCTCCGGTAATGTAAAATTTTCGAAAAACATTCTTAATTTTTAAACTCATTTACTCTTCCCTCTCTTCATATATTTTAAAAAATACATATGCACTTATAAGTAGTAGAATGTGTTTTTTAATCTATAATTAAAAGAAGTATTATCATACTTTAAGTACAATGTATTTCAAGCAATATTTTTACAGGGTAGTCCCAAAAAATTTTCAATTTGAACTCTCACTGCAGAAATATTGACTTACACATTTTTACTTTCTCTTACCCATAGGGTCGAGAAAGTATTGTTTTTTAGGGTCAAATTTTCGAACGTGAGTTTTGTTATATTTACATGTTCTGAGGTACCCTGAATACGAAAATCATGTTTTTAAAGAATGGTCTGTGTGGATGTCTGTTATCAGCATATCTCAAGAACAAATAGTAGCAGAAATTCCAAACTCCGTATTCTAAATGTGTATCATATAGGGATGCTACAGTAAGCTTTTCGTTAAGATCAAGCAAATGGTTCGTGTACAGGGACATTCAAAAGTATTCAAATACATTACGTCTGTGGGGGAAATTGCAGGTAAGTAGAATTTAACATCCTATAGACTGCACTAAACCATATGAAACGAATATATATTTTTTGTAATAGATAGTCAACTTGGAAAAAAATTTTCGTGTATGTAGGAGCCTCGCTCCCCCCCACCCCCCTCGAGGGGAGTAACTTTTTATGATGGGTATCTTTCAAAAGAGCTCGCCAATACCTTTTTAAAACGAATGGTTGAACCATCGATCTGCGATAATTTAAAATAAAGTTATCGTTTTTTTAGTTTTTAACAAGAGAAAAAAAAATTTTTTTACTTTAAATATTGAGAATAAATTCAACTTTTTTTTTGGATATTTAGTGTTATACTACTTCTCTAATATGGAAATAGTCTGTACTATCATACAAGATAACTTTTTAAATTTTAATAAATTACTTTTTAAAAACAGAATTATTTTTTAATAACCGAATTAAATTCTATATAAATGTAGGTGCATTATTGAAACGGGGGGTTGAGGGGGGGGGGGCAGAACTAATTATCATAAACTCTTCCGAAGCCTAATTTGAATTGTTTAACATAGGTTTACACAACAGTACTCGTTATCTTACCTCTTAATCTCCAACCTGTCCTGTACTTACAGTATTAAATTTCAGGGTAAGAGAAAGTCGTGTGAGTGACACACCAGATTATTCTTATTATGAGGACTTTAAATAGAGCATTTAACGAAACACTGGGATGTGTTGTTACTGTTGTGTTGTCGGGCCTATATTTTTTGTCAACCAGCAGTTTTTTTGTCATTCATATTTATTGATCGGGTAGAATTTTTTTAATTTCAGAACGAAAATTATAAAATATCGAAACACATTTGAATTATAAACAAAAATTGAAAATACATTTTAAATGATCACGTGGTAATCTTCATGATCTAATCATTGCTTTCAAGATTTATCGTTCACATTCCGTCATTTTTGACGGGGTTATATACTAGTATGTATATATACCCTTTTTCATGTATCCTTCCGCATGTATTACGTAGTTATTACAAGAAAATTAAGTTGTTATCTATCATAATTAGGTAGGACAGTTTTAGATTTATTTAAATAGGTGTTTCAAAAAAAGGCTCTACAGAGTTTTTTTTTTTTTTTTAATCCGTCTACATGTTTATTTCCATTTAGAGGAAAATTGTTAGGTATCTTATTTTTTAGGTCAATTCTATATCTTCTGACCACTTAAAAAAAAAAAAAAATAGCGGGAAATGGAAGGCATATGGTTGTTGCTGTTACACACCAGATTCTTTGTGTTGAAAATATGTGATGAAGCGTATTTATTACTGTTACAGAAAAAAAAAAAAAAATTCGAAACTGATCATCTTCGTTCAATAAAATTTAAATACTCATTTATTCAAATAGTATTACTTTATTGTAACAAAATAAAAATGACCTGTCATCTGGTCGAGCTTTCAAATAAAAATTTGTCTCCTTTTTTTCAGCACTGTCTCCGTTTCAGATCATATGTTCTATTAATTTAAGATTGTTACCTGTTTTTTTAACTCCTCAATATAAACACAAATCGGGCTTTTTACTTTCTTCTATATTTATGGAAGAAAGTATTGAATTCATTTAAAAAAAAAAAAAAAAAGTTTATGGAGTTACGTTTTGAAAAATCCAGTACGGTATTTGACCCCCTTTTAGAAAAATGTGTGCGTGACAAATTTTGTGGCTACTGTATCTCATGGGATTTAAAAAGAAAAAAACGCAGAATTGCATAGAAGTTTATAAGTAGATGCTTGTTGATCTAAATCAGTACTCATTTACTTTAGGTGCCAATCGCTCAACAGGTGGCGCTGTTAAGACGCACTGCTGAAAGATTTTATTTGTAATAACATCCCGCAATGTGGCCGCCTAAAACCAAATTTTCAGATTAAACAGCCAAAAATTCTATATCTTGCTGAAAAAAGCATCTTATCAATAATTCACTAACATTTGATTATTTTGCCATCTCACACGTGAAAACACATTTTGCTTTTCATTCTGAAATTAACACTTTTTGCGATATCGTTAATTGCCTTCTCCTTGCCATTTTTGAAATATTTTTTTCAAAAATTACACCTTTTCCTGACAACTGTTTTTTGTTTTGAACACTTAGCTCAATCCTAAATTTTACGTGGAGAACTTCGTAGTAAAATCTGTTCGGAAATTTGCTTTTTAAATCATAAAACTGGCGTTTCCAGAAAGAGAAAAAAAAAATATTAACGTTTTTTTTCCTCACGGTATATGCGGGTAAGAGAAAGTAAAAAATCTGGAACCAAAAATTTCATTTAAACACATTTTCCAAGGAAATGACAATTTTATTTAATAAAACTCATCTCTTCTATGTGAATTTCGTAAAAAAAAAAAAAAAAAAAAAAAAAAAGCATAAATTCCGAGAATATAAAACCGAGGCTACACTGTTTCTTTTATTTATACGTTAAAGATATAGTTGATAATGAGTTATAATAGTTTACTTCCGATTTTTTAAAAATTTCTACAAAAGATCCGTATTGGATCCGTTGAAGGAAAAAAACGGATCCGGATATTTTTTCTCGCTGATACGGATATATATATATATTTTCCGTCGCGGATATCCACGGATACGGAGCCTCCGGCACATGTCTAGTTTTAATACATAATAGTTTTAATAAATTATTTGTACTGAGTGAATATGTATAGGAAAATTATAGAAGAAAGTCTCGTGGTGGCCACAGCATGCTAGATTTTTTCTATATGACAGTTGTTTAAAAATGTGTTATCTGTCAAGGATTGTGGTCCTCGCCTCAACTTAAGAAACCCCATTAAAATAGGATAAAATGTTTTTAATTTGTTTTATGTGTAATAAATGTATAATAGTAAATACTTTTTGAGAATTTAAATTTCTTTCGTAAAAGACCCCCTTCGCTCCACCTTTCAAAATGTTTAAATATATATGTATGTACGTAGACATTTTCAGCATTTACCTTCGCAATTATTCTTAACGTATTTATAAAAGGATACTAAACAATAAACTCCTTTATTTTATACATCATATTGTATTATCTTGCTTTGAGATCAATCTTTTATGTATGTATACATGTATTTCTGTTAAAGTATTAATTTCAAGCATTCGTTCAGTACTTCAAACTCGTGTTTAAAAAGCTATTGAATAAAAAGTCCAATTTTAAATCTGGAAACTTAAAAGAAGAGCAAAAAAAAAAAAAAAAAAAAAATCAAAAGTACTTATTAAAAAAAAATTTTTTTTTCTCATAATTAAAAGCAACTTTAACGATTTCTAGTTCGTAGTAAAATTTTTTAACTTCGCTTTTTCTAATGAAAGCTTCGCTGAATTTCTACACTTTCAAGTGCTGTTTAAATATCGTATTGCGGCATGTATTAATTTTTTTTCTGTTACTCACGAAGGTTTTTTATTTTTAATTATTGCTCTTCTGCTTCTTGAATTTATTTTAACTTTTAGTTTCAAAATTATTTTAAAGTTGCCGATAACAAGAATTTGACCTGGGAATTCATTTGTGCAGCTTTAAATTTTCTGCAATAACTGGAATATGACCAATATTAAGATTCTTTCAGATATTGCTGGCAGAGGCAAAAATGGCTAGGTTTTGAAAGAGTAAATTTTGTTCAGATCAATAGTTTTGCTTCTGGTATGTATTGATCGATAATTTCGGAGGCGTAAATTTTATTTCTACAGGGGCAAATTATTTCGAGTGTCATTGACGATGAAATATTGATTTTTAACCATTTTGTTAATTTAGTTGAAATAGTATGTTAAGTATCCATTTAAGGTATGCGAGAAGCAGTGTTGATATTGTTTTTAAGATAAATGTTTTCCTACATTGAGTTCTTTCTATTTATTTTTAATCTTATTTTAAACTTTATCAAAGTCTCAAATTAGGTGAAGCGTGGGTCGACCCCTGTCTATAGTGCCTTGTTCGTCGTATTCTGTTTTCTATTTCTTTTTTGTTTACTTTTATCCCAACTTTTTCTGACTAGCTTTTTTTTTTTTTTTTTTTTTTTTTTTTTTTTAAACTACTGGGATAGTGTTAGTTTTTCGTGCTTTTTCTTGAATGTTTAACTCCCCCCCCCTCCCTTTTTCCCCATATACTGAACCAGTGGTCCCCAACCGGTAGTTCCTAAACCACTTGTAATCTTAGATTAAAGTTTGGTAGTCCCAGAAATATCTATTTTCATTTTAATATATTAGGAATCTTATTATATGTTAATCTTAGCTTTAATATTTTTAGATTTTTTATATCCGGAAGATTGAGGAAGTATTTTAAGGAAATCCTTCCCAACAAAAATATAAAACATATAAATTTCATATCACATAGTATTGTGGATGGTATTCCGTTGCGACCCTAGCACGTAATCAAGTGCGTTTCAGAGAAAAAACAGGAAAATTCAGAACGGATATGCTGAGAAGCGCAACTTAGCTCGAACCTCGCATTTAATGGGCTCATAATTGAGATCAAACTATGAATCAACCACAAATAAAACAAATCATGAACAAAGAAAACAGCTATATTCTTGTTGATATCAAAATCTTATTTTTAGTTCCCTGCAATATTGAAATATACAAACTAAAAAAACAAATCTTGAACCTTTTTTTTTTCTTTTTTCCTTTTTTTAAATATAAATTCTAAGCATTCATAATATTTTGTGTGAAATAGTTTTATTTCATGCATATAAAATTAGTGTTCTTTTCATCATTATTTGTCAAAAAATGTTTCTTAATCGATATTAGTGCTCTGAATTTTTATAAATTTAGTGGTCCGCAGTATAGAATATTATGAGTTTAGCAAGTCCTTAAAATAGAAACCGTTGTAAACCACCGTTCTAAACTTACGTGAGTTGCGGAAGATACCGTTTTATTATATTACGAAGGAGAAATGTCTGACCAATATATAAGGCTATATCTGTACTGATAAGTACACTGTAAAAAATTTTGGTTCAACGTTGAACCAAAATATGGTTCAATGCTGGGTGCATCCATATGATGGTAAAACCTGTCTCCATAACATGGTACTTGCTTTGAGCCATACTTTGGAACTACGTTGAACCATGTTTTGGGAAAAGGTTGAACCATATTTTCAGAAAAGCAAGAACCATGTTTTGAGAAAATGTTGAACCACATTTTCAGAAAAGGAAGAACCATGTTTTGGGAAAAGATTGAACCATATTTTCAGAAAAGGAAGAACCAAGTTTTGGGAAAAAGTGTAACCATAATTTGGAACTACATTGAATCATGTTTAGGGAAAAGGTAAAACCATAATTAGGAATTATTAGAAGCTTCACACTACGGTGGTGGCAATATATGATCACTTTAATCTATTTCTTTCCAAGTCCATATTCTTTTAATTTATTCCCTCGCTATTTCTGTTTCTGAAACCAAACTTTAACCACAAGTATATTTCAGTTATAATAATTAAATAGGAAAATTTCCACAGTGAAAAATGTTGACAACAAAACAAGATTAATGCATAATTTAAGTGGCATAAAATTAGTTTTAAAAACCAGAATAGAACAAATCTTAATTTAAACTTGTGATTAGCAGCAACTCGGTTAAGCTAAACTGTTTTGTGATAAATATAATTACAGTCAAACCTCATTAATACATCACTTTTGGGACTTCTGAAAAACTGTGTTAAGTGGTTTGACTTGTTATGCGGAGTTAAAAGAATTTTGGGACTAAGAAAAAGGGGTGTCTTATGTGCAGAGTGATGTATTAACGAGGTTTGACTGTGCAACTATAAATAGAGTTAACTCTGACATATTAGCATGTATTAAAATTTAAACTAGATTCCCCCGTGTTAATTTAAATAGAACCATAATAATTTTTTAAAAGATCAATAACCAAATAAAAGTTAAGTATCATAAACAGGGATCTTTTTGATATTCCCTGACTTTTGAAGGTCATTCTGGTGGTGAAATTGGTGCTGAAATGTTTATTAAATATGGGTGTATATCGGCCGATAGGTGGCACTGCTATAAATGTCTATAATTTTCCACATTGCTGTATCTCAACACCTATTACTTAAAATTACACTAAACAGTAGGTATATTTAAAACATTTGTTGTGAGAAGCTATGTTAATTAAATTTTTTGTGCATTTAATTAATAGGTGGTAGTACGTGGTACTGTACTGTTATTTAAACTGATATAGGAAAAAAAATTGTAATGGATACAACGTACTAGAATGATACATTTTACATGAAATTTCATAAGTCTTAAATAAGGAGAACATATTTTAAGGATTAAAATAATTTTAAGCACTGCTAAAAAATAAAATAAAATAAAATAAAATATTGCACATTCCCCTTTTACAATTCAGAACACATATATTTACAATATTTTCAGGATTATAGTATAAATGCATATTAATCTAAATTGCTTAAATTGTTTTAACAGACATTGTACATTGACTAATCTGTTTATCCAAAAATTTTGCTTCATCTCTTAAATGTGCTTGATTATCATTACTATTATTTCCAATAAAATTGTTAATGCAGTTACTGATAGAAAATTTAATCAATGAAAACAGAAATTAAAATTTGCAATTAAAAGAAAATCAAATGGCTATAATTTTAACAACAACAACAACAATAACAATAAATAAATCTAAACTAAAATTGGGAGTGTTAGGTTGCTTGCTCTCTTCACAAAATTTAAATTCATAAACAAGCATTTCAAAAACATTTTGTTTAAGTAAATGATTAATTCAAATTTTTGTATGCCTAAAACTTGTTTTCAATATGGTATGAAATTACTGCATATGCACACACTTAGTTCAATATAACATTGGTAGCTTAATATTATATATTTTTATATTAAACAGGAAATCGGTTGACTGCTAATGCTAAAGTTTAAAGCTTTGCTCGATATCTTTTTTTTTTTTTTTTTTTTTTTTACAAAAATAGTAGAAATTTACATGAGTATTTATTAATTTAAAAAAGTGTACCAAAATTTTAAACCTAGATCCACACCAAAAATTAAAGAAGAAAATACAAAATTAAAGAAGAAAATAATAATAATAACACTCACTTCATTACTAGCTTCTTCAACTTGGAAATACTAGCAGGTACAAAACCCAAAGCCAAAGAATATTAAAACTTTGAGCTTTTAAGGATTGTACCAGCTTGCAAGTGGTAAGTAAAATATCATTTACCTTTCAGGACTACAATGAAACTAAAAGTAGTTTCAGGCTGTGTTTAATCCATTATGATTTCACAGAAAATTTACACATCACTTTTAACAGGATAGATAATAACGACAACGGTCAACGACAAATGACAACTTCATTCAGTTTCAAAATGGTGCGCGCCATGACGCTTTTGAGGTTTGCCATAGTATACTTGGCGATTTCGCAGATGGAGCGGGGAAAAACGTATCAATTGTGCAAAGCTTTCGTTAGTTACGGTTTCCGTAGCCTTCCTTTCTTATCTATTAGAAGTTCTTTGCCTGAAATATCTTTCTGAAAGTACCTGAAACTTTCACAAAAACTCACCGTAAGCACCAACAAGAACAAGTCGTCTCGTCATAAGTCACGTGAGCAGCGGAGCAGGCTTCTGAGCGAGCATGCGCAAAGCGGTGTTCTGGACTAAAGGTATTCCCATGGGTTGGTTCAACTTTGAACCATGTTGAAAGTTGAACCATGATCACATTTTTCGAGAAAGCAAGTGTTCCATTGTTTGGAATTTTCTCTTAGCTAGACCCATTCGCTGGTTCAACATTGAACGGAAATTTTTAAGAGTGTATAAAGGATTTAAGTCCATATTCTTGATTTTTCTGGAGACTAAAAATAAAGTTAAACTAACTAAAAACTAGTCAGAAGAATTGTTAGAAAAAAGGTATTTCGTTGACTTTTATACCCTTTATACCATTCAGTGATTGTCAACTTTCATTTAATAAAGGGAAAAATTTGAATTACATATTTTATACCATACATGATTGGTAAATTTCTGACTTGAGCCTTTTTTTACCAATGGATTTTCTCAAAGACTAAATGACCTACTTAAATCCTTTATACCAATCGATTGAGAATTTTTTTTCTGAGTCTGACTATGTACTTAACTCAAAACCAACATTTTTGGACTTATATCCTTTATACTTATCAGTACAGATATGTTTTAAAGCTAGTTTGTTCACTATTACGGTTGCATCTGTTTAATGTAAATCACGCTGAAGAGACTGGAAAATGTAAAAAAGAACATGAGAGGTGAATTTCTAACTGAAGGCATATTTTTAAATATATAAGCATATAAGCACTAAATGTCATTTAAACTATTTAATAATAGTTACATAAATTATTAATTCATTACAATATCTCCCCCCCCCCCTCCAAAATCCAGCAATACTAATTCCATTACCTTAAATATATATAAACTTAAATGTATATAAAATACTTTTACACATCTTGCGATATTGCAATGTCCCTTATAGTTTTGCAATTTTTATGACTGTATATCATCGTATCTTACCCCAGCAAGGAAAGTGATAACTCAAAAATGCGGTATTTGAGAGAAACCTAAACGATAACGAGTTGACTAGCATTATAATAAAACTAACGTAACTGAGTAACTGCCTATCAGGAGGATGTTTTATAGAAATAGATTAAAACTTTTTTGCTCATCGGGACACATACATTTGTTACTTTTCTTGAGAAATGGGAAACCGCCTTCGACCGTCTTCAATATATTTTCACTGAAAGAAAAATAAACTTAAAAAACAGAAAGCAGTTATTATTCAAACTACTGAAAAATAAATTCTAAATTGACATAAAATGGAATTGTAAAATGCGCCTAAAATATCAAATTCCTTCGTTAGACAACATAAACTCTTATTAATTGCGGTTTTTGAAGTTGGCGCAAATGAAATGAAAATAATTTTTTTATTCATTGCGCAAAGTAAGTTCAAAATATACGCTTCAGCATCAGAAAAACCAAATGTGACCCATTTCGTACAAATTAGCGAACTTCATATACATTTATCAACGCCATAAACTTAAAATTGCTTTTTTTTTTTTTTTTTTTTTAATTTGTGTCTTTTCATGTTGAATCGACCATGCCGTGACACTCGGCAACAGATTTGAATCAAAATTGCTATACTTATCGAACTTGGCACGCCGATTCTAGAACTGTCAATTGTTTTAAAATTAATGAAAGATTTTAAATAATGAGCTTTTAAATATATGCCGAAATGGCCGATTTCCCACCATTTTGAATGTTGCACATCGCTAAAAATGCGTGGAAATAACTTTAAAAAGAAAAGATTGTGTGATAAATAAATTTACAGATTAAAGTAAACTTTCTTTTATTGAAAATTTTGTCTTGCTAAAATAGTGCAAATATTCATGACAATGACTTATATTTTTATTTACAGCTTTGAATAATCTTAACTGATAATTTCCTGTATTTCCCTCCTTACAATTTTCACCAAACTTTGTGTACGGACAACACATGGTATGCTTTTGTTTGATTAAAATAAATGAGTTGTTTATGAGAATCATTAATTATTCGAATGGAATGTTTAATTGTAGAAATTTTTATCTTATTTATAAATAAAACTTAAATTTTAACTTTGTATCAAACACAAATTTGAAACTTTAAAGAATCTGAAATAATTTGAATGTTTAATTTAATCAATTACTGGAATCATCTGCTAGAAAATATTGTCATTAATCCAGAACAATAGCTAGTTCAGAGGAATTTCTTTCAAACAATTTTAACTTATTATTCCCAAAATGGACACATCGTGATTTGGTCTGTATTTCCTTCATAATTTTTAGAAAGAAATATAAATTTCATGGTTGCTAATATGAGACATTTTTTTTTTTTTTTTGTTTCTATAGAAGAACATTTACCTGTAATCATCACATCAATCTATCAAATTCTGAACCCTTTTATTTTGTTTTCTTACTTTTAACAAAATTTTCGTGTGTAAGAACACTTTCATTTTCTTCTATATCCAAACCTGAAGCAGACCTCTTTCACAGGTCAGTTTCAATTTTTGTCTCAGCTTTCACTTTCAGCAGATGATTTTCTACGTTTAACAACTGCTTTAATGGAGATACTCCAAAAGACCTCAAGGCTCATATTTTCTTTCATGGACCCCCTTAACTGAACAAGATCAATTTAGATATCTTGAACATTAAATTGCAATTTGGATCATGACAATGTACACCAACACATCACTTGCTTTATTGAGCTAAGTATTTTAGAAAAACAACTCTTAGTAATACTTCTATGAAAATACTCTTTACGTTTAAACTCCGAAAATACTTTTACCCTGAAAAACTCAAACAAATTTTATGCCAAGTAAATCTATTTGTCTAAAAACCACTCTTCAGACAAGCAAGCCAATGAGATTGGCTAAAACATATGTACAATAACTCAACTTATTTGAAATATTCTTGAAAGTTTTTTCAAAATTGTATTTCATACATAAATTTAAGTTTTTATTATTAAATAAGTTTGCAAAAAAAATAAACATTACATTCTGTTATGTAATCGAAATGTTCGTGAATTGCCCGTATATATATATATATATTTTTTTTTATAAAATTTGAATAATTTAATACTTTTGTAACACTCAGCAAACAAAAGATAAATGAAAATATCAACATATAATTAAATTTTAAATACGATTTATTTGAATAAAATTGTCACGGTGATAATTTGAGTACCAATGATTAGTAAAAACAACTTAAAGTACTTACGCAGAAGAGAAATGACACAAACATGACACACAAGTCTAACGATGAGATAATAGCTTGCAAAAAACATTAAATCAATAGAAACAGTCAAAATTTTACAGAAAAGAGAAAAGGATGAAATTGCCAGAGATACTATATAAATAAAAAAAAAAAAAATCATGAATTTAAAATTTGAATTATAAATGCTGAAAAATAGAAATGTTCACTCGTCGGGAAACTTGCATTTCTATTAGCAGAGTGCAAGATTTCGGGAAAACAGTATAGCTAATTCAAGCCAATATGCAGCTTGTCTGTCTTGCAAAAAAAAAAAAGTAGATTAAACAGTAACTCAAACCGAAATTGATACAAGGCCCAGTGGCAGAAAGTTTTGTAGCTGTCTGCAGCAGGCTTTTAAAATTTCATAATCTGTCTGCAAAATTTGTGTGTAATCAGGGGAGAAAATGGCTTACACTCAAAAAGCCTGAAAGCTGATTGAAGGGGGAGGGGGGGGGGGCTTAACATCAGTAGGGATCTCGTGCAACAATACACGAATACAATTTTACTGCAGAACAATATAGTATAAACAATTGTGTGTATTCATTCAATTCATCTCATTCAATTATATATTTTATAGCAATGTTTGACACAACATAATATAAATAATAAAAGTATTAGTTTTAGTTTTGATACAGATTTTTTTTTTTTTTTTTAAGTGAATTGTTATTCGAAAGTTGCAGACAAATTTTTTTATCAGTGCGGACAAAAACTGTCCACAAGCCGTTTTTCTGTGTCCGCGACTATGTCGCCGTGTCGCGGTGTTTCTGCCACTGGGATACAAGGAATAAGTATTTTTAAGAAATCCACATGTTAAACGATACATATGGAGATAGTAGAAATAAACAGGTTGCCAAACGAACATTAGTAAAAGATGATTAAAGGTAAAGAAACGATTAATCGATTTAGGTGCTACTAAAATGCAATAATTGAATGCATTAAGTGATAATTATTAATCTTTAAAAGCTAAATAACTATATTGAAAGTTGATTTTTTAAAGGGTTATTTAATTTTAACGTTAATCATTTTTAAATTTCAGTTTATATTTAACTTTCAACGTAACGTGAGCAAGCGCCATCTTACGTGAAAAAAGATTTACTATTAAGTAAATACAGAAAATGTACGATTTAACTAATGTTTACTGTAGTTTAGTTTAATGTTTAGTCTTAAGCAATCTCATTCAAAGGCCAACATGTCATGATTTAGACATGATTATTGGTGAATTATTTTTTTTATTGTTATTAATTTTATTTTAACTAGATTTTTTATTTAATCTTTAGAATTTATTAAAATTAATGAAACCACCAAATTTGCTTATACATGAAATGAAATCTTAAGTGTGAATAATTAAACAAATTTTAAGTTTGAAGAGCAAGCGCCGTGGGGCTTTCATAATATCAACCAGGGGAAAAAAAAAAAAAAAAAAAAAAAGGGATGTATCCTACAATTGATATATATAATTTTTCCCCCCTTTAATCAAATATGAAATATACGTGGGCTGTGTCGTCTGTATATAAAATTAGGAGAAAATTATAGGAGGGAGCAATGCATGAAATTATTAGTTGTAAGTATCAGTCATTGTCACAAATACTTGTACAATTTTTAGGAATAAAAAATCTTCACACAATAAATTAATTTTTTTTAATTCTTTTTATATTTAAAATAAATAAATAAAAGTTTGATTTAAAAAAAAAAAAAAAAAAAAAAAAAAAAAAAGGAATTAATGGCATTTATATCTTTATGTGCAGCATTCAAAATGGTGGCAAATCCAGCCGTTTTGACATCTGTTGAAAAAGCTCATTACTCAAACTTCTTGATTAGTCTCAAAATGTTTGACTTTTCTAGAATCGGCTCGAAAAGTTCGATAAATATACTAGATTCGATCAAAATCTCAGGTGGTACGGTTCACTTTTCAAGAATTCTGATTTGACATGGAATTTGTTCCTTGCGTCACTTTTCTCTACGGTATGCTGTACGAGTCAATCTTAATTACCGAAAATATCAATTTTGTCATTCCTTTGTTTGAAAAGTGTTTCCTTTCATGTCGTCTCGCATCTTCACAATGCTTTGCCTTTTATCTGCTCGCGGTAATTTCCAAACACAGTGTGTTTAAGAAGCGTATAAAATAAAATTTTATTGGAAAAATGCGTTATTCATAGAAATAGAACGTATATACTCCAAATATCACTACATCACATTAGACATTACATGTAACGTACAAAAAATTTTTTTGCAGAGTGCTCTCGTTGTTTTTGTTTAGAATTTTGCACGATCTTCATACATTACAATCCCTCAAGTACCTACTATAACAATCTTGGAGAAAATTCAAGGAACAAAAAAAAAAAAAAAAAACTTCAAACTTCTATAACAATGGTATACTAAATAGTACCACCTCACTGAAGTGTCACTAATTACAATGATCGGGAGATATAATTTTTACTGCATATATCTTAAAAAAAATACTCTTAAATAAAACGTTTAAAGTAAATTTTTTGTCTGTTTCATAATACTGTAGATAGAGGGAAAACCCCAGAAGTTATCCTTTTAACTGTAAATGGTGGCTGGTGCACGTAAAGTCTGTCGTGGCTGCAATGTCTTCCATGTTCCCATCAAAATTATACCTCTGGGGGTCACCGAAGCGGGAGAGTTTTCCCTTCCGTGGAGGATCAGAATTGCGATGGCATGTGTCCGGACCACATCTAGGGGTGAATCCCAGACCGTCGCCAATTACCCATTGCGCAGCACTAGTGCGACATAAAACCCAACCAACTTTTAACTGTAATCAAAGTCTAATTGTTTCAAAAGATTTTAAATATCATGCGTAGGATTGATTTCAACATCATCCTACTTTGAATTTTCATTCGCATAAAAGTAGTATGTTGTGTTCTTATTTATCTACCTGTACAAAAATATCTTATTCAATTTGTGTTTTTAGGGTCACAATTTCCAAATAGTTAATGAAAGATAGTTTTCAATTCATTGAGCGACATAAAATATGTATTATAAAGAACAAGTAAAATCATTAACTTTAGATTAACTTTTCAACTACTTGTACACATTACCTCCTTTAATTTTGTAAGTGTACCTCACCTGGTGTGATCTCAAAACGTACATACAGAAAGACTAATTGAATTCATAATCACTCTTGAAAATAGTTGGAAAGTCGTAAAAACGATTAAAAAAACGAAAATGAGATTTCTGAAATTTCCCGTTATATAACCCTTTAAAGTTTATGAATTTCAGTATGGCCCTGCAAATCTTAATGCCAATACTACTGTGTTCACAGAAAATATTCTTTTTCATCCGTGCATATGAATGTTAATTTCATTAAGATCTGTGCAAGAAAAAAGGTATTGAAATGTGGTTTATAAAATACGAAAACATCGTTGTATGCGAGGTAATTCTTCCTGATGCCTCTGCACATAAAACCACTGGTGGTATTTGTTCAAATTTCAAAAGGGATTTCCCGAAGTGAATAACGTATCAGTGCCGTAAAATTCCATGAATATTTACGAATTTATAGCATGGAAAGACGAACCGAAGTCATAAGCATTTTGCTTGAAAGATTAAACTCTTAACACTTCATTGGAAAGTGCTAGAATGTTGAGAAATAGATTGGAAATATTAATTCAGGGTTCATACTCCTCAGGGAAAACCCGGAAAACAAGGATTACTCAGGGAATTTGTTAAAAAAAAGTCAGGGAAAACTCGGGGAAAATAAAAATTTTCATTAAAAATCTGGGAAAATCAGGTATAAAACCTGGAAAAACTTTTTTTTTTTCTCTCAAGTTATGTTTTTCTTGTTTAGCTTCGTATCAAAATTTAAATGATTAAGTATTGTGAAAATACGCATGTAAATAATGATTTCTACCTGAATTTCTCTCATGATCGCCAGTAATATGACATCATACAGTGGAAGTAGCTGTATTTGTATTTTGTCCTGTCTAGAAGAGCGTTTCTTGTAATATGTCGCTGATATTTTTTTTAAACTTGTCTGGGAACTCAGGGAAAACTCAGGGAATTTTTTTCCCCATATTGGAGTATGAACCCTGTAATTACTAAATGTTTAAAATAGAGAATGCACATAATTATTAGTCTTTTATTTTTTGTTCTTTTATCTCCCCCCCCCCCCCCTCCTTTACAAGGAAATTCTTAAAATTAATCTTACTTTAAAAGCAAAGTTCATGGAGCAATTCTCAAAATAGAATTTCGTTAAATATAGGGTATTAATGGATGTTACTTCATGTTATATTGCTAAGTTTGCCTGTGATGAAGGATTACAAGTTCTGTAAGTGATAAATGTATATTCTAGATTCGAATCGTTGAGTTAGATTTTATATCGATTACGATTGCAAAAGTTTTTTTTTTATATTCGAAAATAAAAGTATCAATTTAGGTAACTGTACAAAATTCTTAAGACTGAATGTGTAAATACTATTAATGGAATGGATTCAGGATAAGGTCATTCATTACACGTTACGTTATGAATTGTACTCTGATTGATGGTGTCATAATTCTCGTTTGCATTAATTTATTTTCGCCCAATTTAAAATTCTCAAGACAATATAATTGCTATTCTGTCATGTATGAACACAATTTTGGAATAGACTTCCTGAAAAATTCAAACTATTATTAACACTGTTTCTTCAACTGCGATTGTGGGAATCAATAAATTATATTCTGTATGCTTAAGACAAAAATATGCTTTAATTTGCCGCCTGATGTTTTGTAATAAAATCTTTAAAATATAAATGAAGTAGGAAAAAGCGTACCCTAAGTGAACTAAAGTGTTTAACATTTTAGCTTAATTTATAAGAATGCATGAATCTCTCTAAACAAAGAGCACGTAACTTATTTATTTAAATACACATTTTAGTTGTTTATCTAATTGTGAGGAAATAAGTCATCCCCGCATAATCGAATATTGACGGTTCCGACCATATAGTAATTTATATGGATCTATCATCCCCATGTTAACGAGTAAAGATTTTTGATGCGGAAAGAGTTTTGGCATCAGCGATTAGAGTATAAAACTCGAAAATAGTAATAGAATAGAATATTAATGAATTTTGAAATTGCCGAGTTGTTGCGCTGTTTTTAAGTGTTGCAATAAATATATATGAATGAAAAGAAATGGGTAAAGTTTTCATAAATAAGATATATTAAAGTAATTTATGAAAAATATATAATTTATATAAACAGTTTGCTTTGTTATTATGAAATTACTGTCGTCATATTTTCTGGAATATTTTTTTAAATTTTTAAGATTTTATATTGGTAAGTAATATGGAATTTTCTCAATTGTTTTAAATGTAGTTAGCAGCCACAGAAGTTCTAATATATAGCTAGTATGTTGTGGGGCCACCCCAAGACTTTCTTCCATGCATAATTCTATACAAATTTACGCTATACAAATAATTTCTAAAATTATAATTCTTAAAAGTTATTTTTCACGATAAATGCAGACTATTTTTATCTCAAAGAAGTATATTAATAAATGCCGGAAGAAAGAAAGCTTTGTGCAGAAATGAGTATACTAGAATGTAAGTTTAAAAAAAAAAAAAAAAAATGGGTATCTGGAGTTTTTCATTCTCTTTTACTACATAAATTTTTACTTGCTAACTTATTTGTGTGTATTCCCGTGTATATTCACTTAGGAAAAGACATTCATAAGAAAGTGAAATGACTGTCTTTTCCCGAGTAAAAAGGAATCACTTTTCCCCCCTCAATGATCAATCTATATCTTATTTGCCGCTGTATCTATGGTTCCGACAAGTTGTATTCGATTAAGCTGGATATTCGAATATCCGGGGAAACAAATATACAACAAACGACAATAGACTATTCAGCATAGATATAGTAATATACATAGATCTATCATCCCCATGTTAACGTGCAAAGATTTTTGATACCGAAAAAGTTTTTGGCATCAGCCATGATGAGAGAGTATAAAACTCGAAAACAATGGAATAGAATGTTGATATCATAGGTATAGTAATAAGACATGGTTGATATATATTAAAAATGCCGAAGTACTGCGCGGTTTTTAATTGTAGAAATAAATTTATGAAAGGAAGTGGAATAAATTTTCATAAGTAAGTTAAATTTAACTAATTTATGAAAAATATGATTCTTTATAATCAGTTGCTTTGTTATTATTATGGTTTAAATACTGTTTTGATTTTTAATGAAATACTTTTTTTTTAAATTTTAATATTTTTTAAGTTTTTATATTAGTAAGTAATATCGAATTTTAAAAAATTCTTTTAAATGTAGTTGGCAGAGGTAAAACCCGCTTGTTTTAATATATTATAACTAGTATTACCACAAGACTTTCTTCTCTATTTAATCCTATACCAATTTACGCAATACAAATTATTTATTAAGTTATAATTTATTAAAGATATTTTCCATGATGAATGCAGACGATTTTTTTCTTAAAGCAGTATAATAATAAATGCTGAAAAAAATCCTTTTTGTGCAGACATGAAAAGATATACAGTCGAATTTTGTTAACGTGAATCTCAAGGGGGATCAAAAATCTGTTCATCTTATCAGTAGTTCATGCTATCAGTAACTGATCGTCATATAACTAAAGTAATCTTCATTTTGACGGGGATTGTGGTAACAGTTTATGTTAAAAGTAATTCACGTTAACGAGGTTCGACTGTATATATATATAAATCTCGTGTCACAATGTTTGTCCTCAATGGACTCCTAAACCACTTAACCGATTATAATAAAATTCGCACACCATGTGCAGTTCGATCCAACTTGAGAGATAGGATAGTTTAAATCTCAAATTATAGTCGCAATTTTAATTTATTGCTAATTATTTGTCTGTTATTATTTGACAGTCACAATTATCTGTTAACTCCAAATGATTCTAACAGATGTCGATACCTTTCGACTGGGTTGAAATGAAAGCTGAAATATTTGGTGCTGCCATCTACACAAAGAATCTTCAACTTTTTAACCTATTAATAAATTTCGTATAATTCAATTATTTCCACTTTTTAAATTTTTGGTGTTAGCATAGCCGGCCACGTGTTACTTAGACTGAAGTGTAAATTGAATTCATATTATAATGAAGATAATACAGTGAAATTAATCCTGTATTTTACTTATTTGTGCTTCATTGATCAAAACTTTATAATTTAATCTGTATATATATATAAATTACGTGTCACGATGTTTGTCCGGGGTAAACTCCTAAACTAAGGAACTGATTTTGATGAAATTTTGCACACTGTGTGCAGTTTGATCCAACTTGAGAGATAGGATAGTTTTTATCTCAATTTATTGTCACAATATTGTTTTATTGCAATTATTTGTTAATTATAGACCTTTATTAAAGTTGCTCCAAAATATCTGTGAGTTCCATTAATTTAATTGTTGCCAAAAAAAAAAAAAAAAAAATACGAGTTCATTTTCTTTCGACATAAAAATAAATACATTTAATCAAACGTGAACGTTAAAAAATTATAAAAAGTTAAATTATGCATCTCACGAAAATTGACGTCATAATCAATTTAAAGATTTTATACACATTGATAAAGTGCTAATGTAGTTCTATCATAGATATAGTAATATATATAGATCTCTCATCCCCATGTTATCGTAGAAAGATTTTTGATGCCGAAAAAAGATAAAAAATAAAAGCTTTGGAAACAGCCATTAAGTGGTATTGAAAAAAAAGAAAAAAAAGAAAAAGAAAAGAAAGAAAGAAATATGAATTTGAAACTGTATCTGGAGTCTTCCATTCCCCTTTAGCAAATAAATTATTCATAAATTTTATTTGCTAAAATATTAGTATGTATTCCCGTGTGTATTCACTCGGGGAAAGACGGCCATATTTTGGTAAAAACGTCGTCTTTTCCCAAATGAAAAGGAATAACTTTTTTCTCCCCAATGATCACTCTATTCTATATATGCTATACTATATCTATGAGTTCTATACGCAAGCGAAGTGTGACTCACTGACCGTCTGTGCAGCCAAGAAAAAGATTTCCTATGTTAATTGCCCACTGGATTTTTTGTAAGAAATTATTAAAAATCGAGGAAATTTATTTCCCGATTTTAATCCTTATATTTGGGTATAGATATGTATTAGTTATCGCGGGTGTTAGATTGAATTATTTTGCTGTCAAATTGACAAAATTTTAATTTTAAATTTTTAAACTCTGTCGCCCTTGGCTTTTTTTATTATTATTATTATTATTTGGCGATCAAAAGCGTAACACGAAAATATACATGCCAGATGTATGCATTGTACGAAATGTAATATGTATTATTCATTGTACGTATGTATGACATGTAATATGTATTGTACGAAATATTGTTTCATATTATTCATTACTCTTTTAATATAAGTTGTTAAAATAACCATGATTTTTGAAAGGAATTAAATATTTTCGCCAGATAATTTGGCGATATTCTTTTTTTTTCGCCAAGGATGACAGAAATGAAATCTATTCCGCTGCAAAATATTAGTATCTTACATCAGATATTTTATTTAGACATTTGAAAACAAATTTGACTTCAAACTATGATAGAATATTTATCATTTTCCTTTTAATTTGTATATTATTAGTATATTAAAATTTAAAAGCATGGTATATAAAAAGTTTTTTTTTTTTTTTAATCTTATAATTATTCTTATCTTAATCCTCAATGTTTCTCATCTTTATTGACTTGAATTTACTATTAAAATTTTAACATACTCAAAAACTTCTCATCACTTCGTTAAAATACACTAAACTTTTCCAAAATCTTTTTGTATTTAAAATGATACATGTATTTACTTTAAATGTCCAATATTTCATAAGATTTCCAATTTTAAAGTTTTAAAATATTTATCAAATTTACTTATTTTTCTGGTTTAGCCTTATTGTTTTCCCTTTTATAACTACAGCTGTTGCCCTCTTTAAAATATTTAAAATGATGAGGTCATTTAATAGTAAAATTATCCATTATAGCATATATTATATTTCACTCCTCCATAAAAATTGATTTTAAAATCGTCTGTTTCTTTTATACTTTTATTTTAATAGAATTTAATTTATATATTAGTCATTTTAGCAATTTTATCCAAAGTAGCATTAGAAATAATATATATCACTTCTCCATTAAAATTTATAGGACCCTACAATAAAATTAATTTGTGCTTAATATCAACACTACGAAAATTTTTATCAATCGCTTCCAAATTTTGACCTAAGTTTCAAATCTCAACCCTGTGGGTTTTTACATCGGCTACAACGTTTTCGTCTTTGTTCGTAAATAATAATTTAACTGTACTAAATAGTTTACAGCCGTATAATTCAACGTATAACTTAGTCACAGCAACGCGTGGCCGGGTCTGCTAGTATATATATATATCATTAAAAATAAAAGAAATCGGTAGCTTCGTTTTAAATTAATACAGATGTATGGTTCAACCATTCGTTTTAGAAATATTGACGAGTTCTTTCTAAAATATCCACATTGAAAATTTACACAGGCCCCGGGGAAGTGCACTTCCTTCCCAGGAGGAAAGCAATGCTCCTACATGCACATTTTTTTTTTCAAGTTTATTACTACTATTATCAATAATTCATATAAATTTTACATTCATGCGTTAAAAATAACTCACATTATGTACATTTATATGAAATTTTGTCCTATACTGTCATGTTAAGTACTTTGAAAAAAAAATAGGATGGCAGCACCATCTGTTGAGCGATTGATTCCGAAATCTAATCAGCACCAGTTTAGGTCAAGGTCCAACTGAATACAAGTTTGGTCGAATTTCGTTTACATTAGGGGCTATAATTCGAAATTGCTAGAATTTCATTTTTAGTTGTGTTAAGCGTTTTTTACAGTTTCGAACAAGGTTTAAGAAAATATTATATTAATTAGTTTTTCTGACTGTCTGCTTGCCCACCTGTTCACGCTCCATTTCCGAGTAAACCCAATTTCTGCTATATGTTGTGACTGGCCGTTGAAGGGTTAACGCAAATTTTCTTGAAGATGAAGATATGTCCAATCGTTTTAGCTCTCTAAAAAAACATTTAACCCCAAAATTTAATCAAAATCATTACATTTGTTTCCGAGTAAACTTAATTTCTATTATATGTTGCGATTGGCAGTTAAAGGTTTAAAGCAAAATTTCCTGAAGATGAGAATATGTGCAATTGTTTTAGCTCTCTAAAAAAAAAAAAACTTAACCACAAAATTTAATCAAAATCGTCACATTCACTTCCGAGTAAACCCATTTTATGCTATAAATTGCGACTGGCCGTTAAAGGGTTAACGAATTTTCCTGAAGATGACGATATGTCCATTCGTTTTAGCTCTCTAAAGAACACTTAACCCCAAACTTTTATAAAAAAAATCGTTATATCCATTTCCGAGTAAACCTAATTTCTAATATATATTGCGACTGGTCGTTAAAGGGTTAACTCGAATTTTACTAAAGATGAGGATATGTCTAATCATTTTAGCTCTCTAAAGAACGCTTAATTCCAAACTTTTATAAAAACCATTACATTCATTTCCGAGTAAAACTAATTTCTATTATATGTTGCGACTGGCGCCGTTAAAGGGTTAACGCGAATTTTCCTGAAGATGAGGATATGTCCATTCGTTTTATCTCTCTAAAGAACACTTAATCCCAAACTTTTTTAAAAATCGTTATATCCATTTCCGAGTAAACCTAATTTCTGCTATATGTTGCGACTGGTCGTTAAAGGGTTAACGCGAATTTTCCTGAAGATGAGGATATGTCCAGTCGCTTTATCTCTCTAAAGAACACTTAATCTCAAACTTTTATAAAAATCGTTATATCCATTTCAGAGTAAACCTAATTTCTATTATATGTTGCGACTGGCCGTTAAAGGGTTAACGCAAATTTTCCTGAAGATGAGTATATGTCCATTCGCTTTATCTCTCAAAAGAACACTTAATCCTAAACTTTTATAAAAATCGTTATATCCATTTCCGAGTAAACCTAATTTCTATTATATGTTGCGACAGGCCGTTAAAGGGTTAACACAATTTTTTCTGAAGATGACGATATGCCCAAACGTTTTAGTTCTTAAAAAAAAAAAAAAAAAAAGACACTTAACTCCAAACTGTCAACAAAATCGTTATATCCATTTCTGATTAAACTCAATTTCTACTACGTGTTGCGATTGGCAGTTAAAGGGTTAACACTAATTTTCTCGATGCTAAGGATGTTCCAATTGTTTTAGGTCTCTAAAAAGCACTTATCCCAAACTTTTATTAATATCTTTATAACCATTTCCGAGTAAACATAAATTTCTACTCTATACAGTCGGTAACAAAAGTGCCCGACTGCATTGCGATTGGCAATTAAAGGGTTAACTCTAATATCTCAAAAGATGAGGATAAGTCCAATAGTTCTTTCGACCATAAAAACTTCTAACCAGACAGAAATAGTAGACAGAAACGATAAATTTCTTTAAATGTCGTTATTCCATACAAAAAAAAAAAAAAAAAGGAAAAAGAAGAAAAGAAAAAGAAAAGAAGAAAAGAGAGAAAGAAAAATGAGTATCTGGAGTTTTTTCATTCATCTTTAGTACATAAATTATTCATAAATTTTATTTGCTAAATTATCTGTGTGTATTCCCGTGTATATTCAGTCGGGGAAAGACATCCACAAGAGAGTAAAATGGCCGTCTTTTCCCGAAAAAAAAAGGCATCACTTTTTCGGCCTCGCTGATCAATCTATGTCTTATTACTATATCTATGCTATTCAGATTAATTTTAGTTCTAACGAATTTTATTCTTATAAGCGGGTTATTCGATTATCCGTTACCCGATTAAGTGAGGACGAATGTACTACAAAAAAATTCTTTCCATTAACTAGTTTCATACTATATTGTTAGTTCCTGATAATTTTATTGGCGACAACTACTAATCGCATCTTGATTGTAATAGCCTTTATCCACGGCGACCACAATTTCCATATGAACCACAGAGCTTGAGATTTCGACATTATACCTACAACGTCTTGAGGTAAACAAGTTTTTCAATTATGGTTTGGAACGAAATTATAACTTCTCTGTTAAATATTTTTAATAGCAGCGATGTATTAAGAAAAAAAAAAAGTAATTACTTTTAGCTTAGCAAATGTCATTTGAAATATTCTTTCATATTTTACATACGGTAAATTCCGTTGGGTATTATAACTTTCGGTTATTTTATTTTAATTTTATTAAATAAATGGTGATAGAAGCATAAAAACGTACTTCAGAGGATTGTTGTTTACTTACATTTTTTGAGCGTTATGAGCGTTAAACTTTGATATGGATGTTAGGATTAGAATGTGAATCTTAAACATTTATATTAAGGGATTATTTTAAAAATAAAAAGCCCCCCCCCCCCCCAAAAAAAAATAAATAAATAAATAAATAAATAAATAAATAAAAAATCGCTATGTTGAAGTTTTCTGACAAATGTTGTATATTAATTGGTATTTGAAAACATCTTCCCTCGTCAGTATTTTTTTTTTTTTTTTACATTGGATATAGGTGAGAATTGAAAATCATAATTGATACGAATATGACGTTCAGAAATAACTATTATAATCTTTCTCACTGGTGTTTTTTGCTCTCTTTCAGAATAAGGCTAATATTTTTTAATGAGAAATCTATGCATTTCATTTGGGTGTAATTACCTAAAATTAAGTAATATGCTCATAACAGCTAATTCAAATACTTCTAAAACAAATGTACACAACAAAATACAAGAAGAATAAATAGCTAGTTTTTTCCAGAAAAACCGATGTTAAAAGAAATAGATATCCAATGAAATGGTATAATAGAATCAGGGTTGACTAGATTTAGCTGACCCCCAAAGAACCCCAAGGGTTATATTTCAAAATCCTTATTTAAAATTTCACTTTTAATCCGACTTGTAACAAACATATAAATGTAAACAAATATAATGCACATTATTTTTACATTGTCCAAGAACTTCCAAAAATTTTGTAGGTGCTCAAATTGTTTTTATAGAACAAAACTTGAAAGAAATCCTAATACAAGAAAAATATATAATTATCTCATCAAATATATAAGGAAAAAAATTTATAAACATATAAAAGCATTAAAAATGTTTTTTCTTTGTTTGTCAATATAAAGAAAATTGTTCAGCTCAAGGAATGTAAAATATAAAATTTCATAATCAATCAAAACTTTTTAACAATGAAATGCTAATTTTGTAATTTAAAAAAAAAAAAAAAAAAAAATTTTTGAAAATTTATTGAATATGAAAAATTTTAATAAAGCAACAAAAATAACTTTTTTGTAAAGAAGATATAAACAAAACTTTAGAATATTTAAAGCACAAATTTAAAGAAAAAATAATCCTCAAAGAATTTATAAAATATTTTGTATTTGAATTTTTAATATTTGAAAATTGATTTTATATGCCTGTTTTTAACTTTCCAACAAGGTTGAAAAGTGTTAATGACATCCGTTTGTCTGACAGTCTGTCTGTCTGCGCTCTAACTCCCCTAAATATTCATGGAGTTTCTTGAAACTGATGTTATTAAAGTTCACTATTAGATGTTCCCTATTAAAAATAATGTACCTCTACTGGTTTGTGCAGAGGGACACCCGAAAGTATTCCAAAACATTGGGTTCTATGCGAGATATTTCTATAAACCCTATTTTAATACCGCTTCTCTACAGTACACAAATCTTAATGAAATTGAAATGTTATTCAAGTTTACAATCTGATGTTTCCTGTATATAAAATGGAGTAAATATCATCATTGGTTTATGTATAGGGACACCCGAAAGTATTCCAAAGCATTGCGTACCATAAGAAGTATTTTTATAAACCAAACTTTAACCCTTTGCGGCGCAAGACAATTCGGATCATTTAAATTATACTGCCACCGGAATTTATCAACTAAATTAAACGACAAGAAATTTTAAATTTTACTGTTTAAAAAAACAGCCCTTTCTGATATGTTAAAAACGTAAATTTTTGCTAAAAATTTTCCGGGATGAATTTTTTCAGCTCCATCTTAAATTCTGCGTCCTCGCAGCGAGGACAGCGCGCGTTAAGGGGTTAATAATTTTATTTTGTACAAAGCTTAATGAAATCGAAATATACTATTCATATGCAGGAAAGAATGCTTTCTATATAATATAGTATGATTAACATTAGATTAACAGGTTCATAGAAAAATATTCAGTTACATTAAGAGATATTAATAAAAATTTGCTGGACTTGCACTTTCGTTTACATTAAGCGTTTTTAACACTTTTTATTAACTTTTAAGTGTGAATATGATTTCGATTTGTGTATGTCTGTTCGTCGGCCCATTTGCCTGTCTGTCCGCGCTCTGACTCCCATAAATATTTATAGAATTTCTTGAAACTGATATTAATGTTCACTATTAGGTGTTCCCTTTTAAAAATGGAGTGCCCCTCTACTGGTTTGTGTACAGGGTCACCAGAAAGTATTTCAAAGCATTGTGTTCTATCTATGGGAGATATTTCTGTAAACCATGTTTTAATATCTTCCAAGTACACAAATTTTAAAGAAATGTATTAAAGTTCACAATCGGATGTTTCCCATGTAAAATGTTTAAATAAAACTACTGGTTTGTGTATAGGGACACTCGAATGTATTCTCAAAAGCAATGTGTTCTGTGAGAGGTATTTCTATAAACCAAATTTGACTAACTTTTACTTTGCACAAAGCTTAATGAAATTGATCAAAGTTGTTCATATGCACAAAAGAATGCTTTTTTAGAATTCAGTATAACGAGCATTAGATGTGCGGGGCCACACAAAAATATTAAGTTACATTAAAAACTACTAATAAAATATTAGATTTAAAAAACTAAAGAACACGCTTTTATAGAAATGTGTAAAAAGCACAAAATATCTTAGTATTAAAATGCAGGGTAAGAGAAAATCGTGCGAGTGACACACCATAATATTTACATACATTTAAATCTCTAATTAAAATAATTTAGAATTAAACAAAAATCATTTTTAAAAAATCTCCCCTGACTGGGCTCGAACGCTAGACTTTTAAGTTCGTAGCGCGGAGCTGTACCTCGCAGCCACGCCGTTCACGTAAGGAACGTCTTTTTTTACAATATAGATTTGTTTGCTTCCAGAGCGGTTACAAACATACATTCATGCAGGTGAAGCTAATAAAAGTGTGTTAAAATTGCTGAAATTGTACTTTCGTTTACATTAAGCGTTTCTAACACTTCAAGTGTGAATATGATTTCAATTTGTGTCTGTCCAATTATCTATCTTTCTGTCTCCCGTCCTCCAGTGTCCGTAAATATTTTCAGAATTAAAAAAAAAAAAAAAAAAATATATATATATTAAAGTTCACTATGGAATTTTCCCTATCTAAAGTGACATTAGTTCCTGTACTTCTAGTTTATGTACCGGGACAACCAAACAAATGTCAATACATTGCATTTTAGGACAGGCATTTTTAAAAATCCATATTTAAATAACTTCCTACTGTAAAAATCATGAAGAAATTGCCGTGTTGCTAATATTCTAGCAGAATGTTTTGTGTAGAATATGATACAATTAACTTTTAGATTTACAGGGCTACACTAAAGTATTCAGATACATAAAGTGATGCTATTACAATCTAATGGCTGCATTTTCTTTTACGTTAAGCCTTTATAACACTTTCCAACAATATTTAAGAGTGATTTTTTAATTCAATTGATCTGTGTACTTCTCAGTCCTACTGACTCTTATTTGATAACGTAGGCACAGAATATTGAAAGTTAACTGAATACAACAAGTACGTACAGTTGAAAAGTGTTAATCAATGCGTAGTGCATGATTTTTTCTTTCTTGTTTTAAATACAAAATGTAGGGTATTAAACTTTTTTTTTTTTTTTTTTTTGCAACGCAAGCTACATTAGACACTGCGTAGTGCAATAAGAATATTAAACATTTAAATATCTAATGAAATGACTTTTTTTTTGGTTAAATTTTTAACAAACTGCAAAACTAAGCATTTTACCATTTTCTTCTTTTTTTTTTTTTTTTTTAAGGACTTCAGCTCATTTTATTGACAGCAATTTTTAATTTTTGTTATATTTAATTCAGGTTTTCATGTAATTATAAATAATCCTGCGTGTGCGCAGTTGACATTCATACTTTTAGATTTTTAATATTTTTTATACTAGCCGCCTTCTTCGACCAGCTGGTTCGCGATTCTTAAAAAGTTCGACTTAACGAAACTCCCGCTTGGTGGCGCGTGCGGGGCCTTTTTCCCGTTTCAGGTCCTTCAACAGCTCATTGACATATAGTGAAAATAACTTTATTGAAGAATTTAATCGCAGTAAATTGCCGCTCGGTAGCGCCTGCGGCGGAACGTTTATATCTCTGAATTATATGTACTAGTCCCATGCCAATGCAGTTAGAACGTTTATAAACACATGCTACAGCCAGAACACAATTCCAACATCACTTTTTACGGAAACGTTCTTTTAATTTTTTACTGTTCTCTTTTGGGGGGTAAAACTTCTACAGAAATAAGAGGTATATGTCTATTACACTCCTGAAGTATCAAGATAATTTTGTCGAATTTTCGATAATTCACAAAACATCCGAAATGTCCGGTCAGCGTATTTTGCAACTCAACCGCGCAGAGCATTGGCGAAAACCTATGTAACCAAAACACTCTTTCGCCTGAAATTTGTCTTCAGTAAGCATGAGTGTGGGAATGCGTTGAAGGAAAGGCAAGATAATATTTTTTAACGTTAGATTTTTAAATATGTAGTTATTTCGTTTTCATTTGCTCTGATACTTTGGCACACAGAATGCTTATTTTTTTTTCTTAACATCCATTTCTTCAAAAAATAACATTTTAATATAGCTTTCAAAGATCTTTATATCTTTCATGTCACAAAATGAAGTTTATTTTGAAATTTTCATTGCTTTTTGAAATTTACCAAAATAAGTTTTTACTTTTATTAATATTTTAAATTTCGTTTTAGTAATTTTATTTAATAAATAATAAAAAAAAAAAAGATACAAAGTGTGCGTTTTTTAAGATTCACTAACATATATAGTAAAAATGATAAAAATAACCAGTTTCCTGCATTAAAACTGACGCGTAATGATAAAATGCAGCAGGTGTATGAACAAAGCTAAGGGGGTACACTAGACTTCTCCCCCACTTTCTTAAAGGACAGAAAAGAAAATTCTCATTTAATAAAGAAAAGGGTTTGAAAATAGGCAAAAGATTAATTTACTTCGGTAAATCTTGATTTTAAAAAGTGACAAAGGTTTTTAAAGTAAATTAAATAATTTTGAAGCTTTTATAACTCGGCGTAAAAACAAATTCTATTTGTTTGTTTTTAAAGATTTGTAAAACACTTAATCTTATTTAGATTTTTTTTTCTTTTTTTTTTTTTTTTCTAGATAGTCATTATCTTAATTATCATCAACGTTTTATATTTGTTGATAGTAATCAATGCCGTGGCATTAACATTTTTACTCTAAAAGAATAAAAGAAATTACGAAGAAAAAAATCCATGTAATATAATGTAGATCTATTTATCAGAAAAATTTTATATACCGTTTTGTCGTTCTATCAGGTAGAAAAAATGAATGGATCATACAAACTGTTGAAAAAAAATATATATTGAATACATTAGTTTTCAAATAACTCTAAAATACTTTTAGAAGAAATTTCTTGTAAAATATATAAAAAAAAAAAAAGAGTAACATGTAATTTAGTAACGTGAAAATATGTACTTTTCATTAAAGTAAATTTTTAACAATTCGTTTAATAAAGTCTAATATTTACGAATTATGTATTAAGTTTAAGTGCCAGTTTTTATGTCAAGATTTAAAAACAAAATCTCTTTAAAATTTTGAAAATGAAATAAAATTAGGCTATCTGAAATTAATAAATAAGGAATATGTATATAACATGTACAGTACTTGTAAAAATGATTTAATTAATGTAATTTTTCAGTAAAATTTTATTTTCTGTAGATCATAAATTGCAGAAAGAAAACATCTTAAAAATGTATTGAAAATGTTAATACCTCTTTTTTTCGAAGGGCTTGGTTTGGGGGAGGGGGGGGGGGGGTTCAAAGTTTCTTAACTAATATTGAGTGTTAAAAATGATTTATAACTAAAACAATTCCCCGAATTTGCAAATTTCGGAAAGGGGGGGGGGGTCCAAAACTTCCCGTTGGCTATGACCTTGCCTGTTTTGCAGTTTGTCATATAAGCAACTCGCATTTAAGAAGAAGAGTTTAAAGAATTGTGCTCAAAACATAAAAAGCTATATATAAAATCAAGTAAATGAAAGCAAATGGCTATCCAGAGAAATTTAAATATATATAATGAAATGGCGTTATTCAATATTTACGCAGAAAGCATCCAAATAGAATTAATTGCTCTTACTTTGGGTTTTAAAATTTTTATCAAAACTTTCATTCTCTTTTAAATCAAATTTAAACATTATTTCTGAAATTATTATTATTATTTTTTTTAATCTGAGTTTTATTATTCGACTTTCTTTTAAACCTTACGTTATAGGAGTTATCATGATTTACAACAAGAAATTATTCATTTTCGTACTGTCTAACCCTACTCTTCAATAAATGAGAATTTTCTTTTCTGTCATTTAATAATGTAAGGTAAGAGACTAGTGTACCTCCTTAGCTATCCTCATACACCTGCTGCATTTTTTCCCTTACGCGTCAGTTTAAATGCAGAAAACTCAAGTTATTTTTATCCTTTTTACTATATGTGTTAATGAATCTTAAAAATCGCACACTTTGTATCAATTATTTTTGTGTTTATTAAATGAAATTTACTAAAACAAAATTTAAAATATTAATATAAGTAAAAAAAAAAAAAAAAAAAAAAAAAAACTTGGCAAGTTTCAAAAAGCAAGGAAAATTTATTTCAAAATAAACTTCCTTATTTTGATCATGTCACAAAAGGATCTTTGAAAGCTATATTAAAATGTTACTTTTTTGAAGAAATGGATATTAAAAGAATAAGTATTCTGTGTGCCTAAGTATAAGAGCAAATGAAAACGAAATTACTATCTCATAGCAAAGTATTATCTTGCCTTTTCTTCAACGCATTCCTACACTCTACTTACAGAAGACATATTTCAGGCGAAAGCGCGTTTGGCTACATACATAGGTTTTCGCCAATGCTCTGCGCGGTTGAGTTGTTCCTAAATATGTGTTCGATCACTTACGAAAGGTAATGAACTACGTGCTTTTAAAAAAATTTTGTCACACTAAATGTAAAAATAATTTACATATAAAACTTTAAAATGAGTTTTTTTTTCTTTTGTGTGCTACGTATTTAAAGGAAACAGTGCACATTACTCTCTGGTAAAAGGCTTTTTTTTTTTTTTTTAGTTGACAAAACATTTTTGAAAGTCGCTAATACATAACTTCAATGAGTTTAATTTTTGTTCCGAATGCATGTAGCATAGATATAGTAATAAGACATAGATTGATCATTGAGAGGGGAAAAGTTATACCTTTTTTAATCGGGAAAATACGGCAATTTTACTCTCTTATGGATGTATTTCCACGAGTGAATATACACGGGAATATACATAGGTAATTTAGCAAACAAAATTTATGCACTAAAAGAGAATGAAAAACTCCAGATACCCATTATTCTTTTAGTTTTCCTTTCCTTTTATTATTTTTATTTACTATAGTATACGTACACTCATGTCTGCACAAAACTGTCTTTCTTTCGGCATTTATTATTATACTTCTTTGAGATAAAAATCGTCTGCATTTATCATGAAAAATAATTTTAATAAATTATTAGTACAACATACTAGTTATATATTAAAACTTTCGCGCTTGCTAGCTACATTTTAAAGGAATTTTCAGAATTCCATATTACTTACTAATATAAAATCTTAAAAAAATATTAAAATAAAAAAAAAATAAAAGTATTAAATATGAAAACAGGAATTCTCATAACAAAGCAACGGATTATAAAAAATATATTTTTCATAAATTACTTGAATATAACTTATTTATGGAACCTACCCCATTTCTTTTCATATATTTATTAGAACACTTAAAAGCCGCTCAATATTTCGGCATTTTCAAAATTCATTACCATTCTGCTATATTACTGTTTGAGTTTTAACTCTAATGGCTGATGCCAAAAAACTTTTTCGGCATCAAAAATCTTTGCTCGTTAACATGGGGATGATAGGTCTATATAAATTGCTATATCTATGGCATGTAGGTTAGCATGCTTAACGTTCTTTATAATTTTTTTTTTTTTTTTTTTTTTTGTGGCAACATCAATGTGCACTCTTTTAATCAAAGTTGCCGCTGTTTTTAAGAAATCGTAAGTTGGGTGATTTCCAAAATACTGAAAGATATCCCGAAAACAATTATTTCTAAAGCAATTTAAATGTTAACCTTTTTTACAGGAGCGTTGAAATCCCAACGGGACTAGCTGAATACTAATGGCGGCTTTGCTATTATTAATGATCATGAGAAAATTAATTTTTTTTTCCATTTACAGGAAATGTTTATTTAAAAATAAAATGACATTATTATGCTACTTGTATTGAGATGTTTTTCATGAGTATTTAGTACAGTCGCTAAACTTGTTTCGGCTTACCTGAGAAAACGTGCTTACGTGCTAAGTGTCTTAATATTGAAGGTTTCTGTTACTATATGATATATATATATTTGAAGTTTTGGAAAAGAAATGTTTAATTAAATTAGACTTTAAATAAAAAGGCATCCCCCTCTTGCATTTACTTTTAAATATGTATTTTTTTTACGGCGATAATCTTAAAATTCTTAATCTTAGCACCTACCTCTCTCCCCTCCAATGCCCTTCCTTAATCTTTAGGGAGGAGGGGGGGTTATTGAAAGTTATTTTCAGATGTCTGACTTCATTAACTGGGGTGAATTTGAATTTTTAAAAGTACTTTTTAAAACTGCAAATGGAGACCCCCCCCCCCCCCCCCCCCCATATCAAAATAAAGTGCTTGCTATCATTAATCTTGGTTTTTTCTTGAAACTGAAGTCGGTGTTGGGTCAAAATAGTAATTCAAGATAAGGGTACTAAAAAATTAAGCTGAATTTAACGGGAGGGGAAAAAAATCATTAGTATCAAACTGCAAGTTCTAAAGTTTTCATTGCAAGCTTATCTGTTCCGAAGTATCGAACTATTTTATTCCCACCATCTGGCCATAGCGTACGCGTGCCGTATGCACGCTCGCTATTTTTTTCTCTCCAACGTTTAAGTTGTGAATTACAAACAGATGGTTTCATCACAGCAGCTGACCTGAGAATCAAGCCGAGGATGAAGGGGGCTGTCTTTTGTGAAATAGCTTACGGAGTAGTATTAATGGTTACATTGAATGGTTTGCATGACAGTATCTGCTGGAAATGCTTTTTTTTTTTTTTTTTTTTTTTTTTAAATGAAGGACCGATTTAAAAATTGATATTAATAGAAGTGCATAACATGTTAAAATTAACGACTGTGGAACATAGATTTCTATTTTGGAAGCTTGCATTGGGAAGATCACGGACTTAGAAGTCCGTATAGTAGTTAGTGTACGTCCGTGGGGAAGATATATGAAGGAAAATATGAATATCTGAACATACATTAATGTAAAGTAAATGCAAGGAAAGTGTTTTAAAACTGAACTTACCACGACGGGTAAAATGACCCATTTTAAACTTTTTGTCAGAATTTCTTGCAAATAACATCACATCGTCCATTTACTAAATTGTGCTAAATAATATATTTTTGCTATACATAGTAGTATATATAACGTTTTAAAGACGGGTCACTTAACCCGCTGTGATAGGAATAGGTATACATGAAGTATCGGTAGGTTTAGTGTTAATCGTAGAAGGAAAAAAAAAAAAAAAAACTATGAAATTTTGGTATTTTTATATTGGGGTCTGAGGAGCTAATTTTTATATTTTTACAGTGGTGTGTGCATGAACACGATAACCTCTAAACGTTATAATCGATTAAGCTGAAAATTTCGTATGCATGTTATAAGTCATCGTCGCACGAACATAGTTGCAAACTTAGCACCTTTTGGCTACCGGAAAAATTTAAAAGAAAAATTTTATTTAATCGGTGAACTGTAACGATTTCCATTGATAAAGTAAAATTAATTATATTATTAAAATTATTATATTTATATATAATAAATTTATAATAAAATATATTTATTAAAATTTTCCGGTTGCCAAAAGGTGCTAAATTGGCAACTATGCGCACGAATTGCATAGATTTTGATGAGTATTTATTTAGTTCTTACACAGGGACACAAAATTCCTTAAATAATTTGAGTCCATAAGCCATAATGATAAAGTGCAATAGCGTCTAAATGTCTTATTCGATTGATCAAAGAATGTGTAGGTACATGTCAACATTCCTTGAATTGTGTAAATTTTGATGACTAAGCACCTCTAACCCCCCCCTCACACACACACACACCCTCTCTCCCAACAGGAACACGAAGATAATTTTTATCACAAATTCTTTAAAATGCAATTGCCTGGAAATGCCTTTTCGATTAAGCTAGAAGTCGGTACATTTGTCACTGTTCCACCCACATCAAAATCTTAGGAACTGTGCGACTTGACTTTTTCTTTGCGTTCCTGTAAAAGAACTTTGTTATGACCAATGGATTCAAATTATTTGAAATGCGACAGCATCTAAACTCCATATTCAGTTTAGACATAAAATGGTAGGCATATGATATAGGTTATTGTCGGAAGAACTGTACAGATTCACATACATTTTAAGACTAAATAGATTTTTTTAAACCGCTGTACAAAGAATTTTTATACATTGCGATCTATGGGACCAAACTATTTTTAAAGTTTTGTTAATGTTATATAACATTGACCCCCCCCCCCCCCAAAAAAAAAAAAAAAGCTGGCAGTCTCACAAAACTTCGAGAGGGGGGGTATACTTATCGTATTTAAATTTATTTAAGCAACTATTAATCGCTTAAGAATGTCGAGTGGAGTCACCCCAGAGTTTTTTTTTTTTTTTTTTTTTTTTAGTGAAATTAATAAATGAATGTTTAAGGTATTCGCGGTTAAGTATGTTCGTGCAATTTAGAAAACGAGCATGCACGCTATAGTTGCACGCTATAGTTTTTTTTTTTTTTTTTTTTTCTAAAAAAAAAGTCTATGTATTAAGAAGTATTAAATCATGAATATATTTAGGATCAATAGCGTGTATATAAAAATATGTAAATGTAATTAAATGTTTATACAAAATATACATGTAATAACAAAATGTTACATCCTACTTGCGTATTTTGTAATTAATAAAGTATGCTTGCGTATGAAATATGCATGTTCAGATTATTTTAAAAGGTGTGTGTGTGTTCAATATGCATGTGTCATATTAATGTGTATAATGTATGGAAATATGTAATATCTGAATTTGTGAGTATCAATGTGTGTGAACAATATCCTAGATTTCTTCTTTATTAAACCAACAAATAGCGAATTGCTGACCAATAGCATAGTGTTACCTCCACAGCTTTCTTTTTTCAATTTAATTGTTATTTTATCTCGTACCAAGAACAGTTTAAAATTTAAATGTCGTATAGAATTATTTATATACATAAATCCTTATTTTAGTAACTTGTTAAATATCAAATGGATTATCTTGATTACTAATAAAATTTTGTTCCAAGGGAAAATGAATACTAGATATGGCCGAATAAATCGTAATGCCGACAGCTGGCCCGTGCAAAGCAGCTGATGAGGGGGAGACAAACATATAAAAGATGAGAAGGGGGGGGGGGACTGTTTCGTTTATTTGAACGACCAGCGAGCGTGCGAACAAGGTAATGTAGTTGCATAATAAATTAGATTACTGTCGTGCGTACAGCTTCTGTCAAAATGTAATTTTTTCAATGATTATTTAGAAACTGAATATTGTTTTCGGTTGAACTGTTTATCTTATTGCTATATGTTCATCATAGCACAGATTTAAATGCGCTGTTAGCATGCTGATGTATGCAGGTTTAATAAAATTGTACTTTTTTTGTGTGACGAAAATATTAAAAATCGTGGCATAACTTTTTTCTGTAGTTTTTACTATTTTGCCGTCTTCCTTTACTCTCAGACTTAGTTTATTCTCAGTCTTAAGGGTTTTTTTTTCTCTTGTTTTTATGAAATACATGCATATATCCCTTATTTAAATATTCCTTAAATATTTTAAAGGTCTTATAAAGTTTTAGATTTTTTGCAGTTTTTTATATATTCATAGAAATGTTTTAAGAATTTATATTGCAGTAGTGTAAAGGATAAACCAGAAATCAATTCACCACGTCACGACTAAGTGCTAGGTTAAATATTTAAACCGGAGCTGCCAACCTTTTCAACTTTTAAATCAAAATTAACACCAATATTTTAAAATGAAAAATGTTACATATTTTCGACGATTAATAATACAGGAAACAGCTTCAAAAATTTTCCGGTTTGAAGTCTCCCTTGAAAAACGGGAGACTTGGCACCTATGTTAAACAGATCGCCGTATTTTTTCCATCCCGCTAGCTTCATTAGCACGTGCTTTTATATTAAATCTTTTTTTTTTTTTTTTTTAAGTGGGAAATGAGGGTAGCATTCACGAGTCCTTCTGAAATATCTAGAAACTTAATAGAACCTTATTTAGAAAATTGTGGGAGGTTCCATGAAGTTTTCACTTTTGATGGAACCTTCTAGAAAATTCTGTTATTTTAAAATAAGGGAACCTACAACTGCACACTCATCAAACATAATTTTCATTAGCTTTTTAGTTATGTAGAAAATATAAACTTTTTAGTTGCGCAGAAAATGTTTTTTACGTAACTTAAAAAAAAAAAGAAAGAAAGAAAATAAATTATGGTTAGCTTGAAGGAGGGGGGGGGGGAATTTAAGAGCGTCCAAAGTTGATAAAGGAAAAAGTTGACTCTTGAGCGAAAAGAAACTACTCGATTTTGTTTGTATTTAAACAGTGGCAAAGAAATCCCAATCACCAATTTTTTTGGTGAAATAATTACGCATTTCGGTAAACAACCTTATAAAAACGTATTTTTTGCAATTAGCGATGAAATAATTGCTCGTTTCGCCAGAATAAAAATAAACTACCAGCAATTAAACTTGATTTTTTTTTTTTTTTTTTTTCTCCCTTGTATCAGCGATGAAATAGTTCAGCATTTCGGCAATCGGCAGCAAAAAAATATCACAAATGACATCTGCTCTAAAATTTCGTTAATCGAGCACATGAAAATTTTTGAATCCAAAAACGGGTCCTTCAGGGGAGAAGGGAGGAGGGGAAAAAAATGGTGTCACTCGCATGACTTTCTCTTGCCACAGCATTTCAATTATATAAAGATTGCATATGTCTTGAGATTAATAACTTAAGATTATAAAGTTCAATGTACTTTAAAAATAATCTAAAACCCAGAGGCAGAAATGCCGCGACACGGCGACATAGTCGCGGGCACAGAAAAACGGCTTGCAGACAGTTTTTGTCTGCACTAATAAAAAAATTAGTCCACAACTTTCGGACACTCTTTGTCTGTACTAATAAACAATTGCTCGTTTGTCTGCAGTCATAAAGAAATGTCTGCAATTTACAGACATTTTTCGCCCACAACAATGCGCTACCAATGTACGACGTCTTACACGCTCACTGGTAGGAACTCTAGAACTCCCCCTCCCCCCCCCCATAGGTGCCTTGGTAGGAACATACAAAACAGTGCTTAACAACGACGACCTAGGAGCCTAGATCTCCCTTGATAGGCTGCATTATGCGTGTATTCTTTTCTCCTGTTACCTGTTACTGAGATTCTACGGGAATGTAGAAAAGTGCTAATTTCATTTAAAACTGCTCCAAAACTTCTCCTCCACTTCAAAATTCACTTATAAAAATTTCTGCATCAAAACTGAAACTAATACTTTTATTATTTATAATTTTTATTTGTTGTGCCAAACATTGCTATGAAATATTTAATTGAAAGAGTTAAACTTATTATTTTATAATTGTTTATACTATATTGTTCTGTAGTAAAATTGTATTGTTGCACGAGATCATCACTGTTGTTAAGATCCCCCCCCCCCCCTCAGACTGTCTCTATCAGCTTTCAGGCTTTTTGAGTGTAAGCTATTTTCCCCCCTGACTACATGCAAATTTCGCAGGCAGATTATGAAATTTTAAAAACCTGTCGCAGACAGCTACAAAATTTTCTGTCACTGGGATCTAAAATTGGTTTAGGAATAGTTTTCCTTGACACGTGTGAGGAGGGATTACCGCCCCTCTCAACGCCCTGTTACACAATGGTGCCTACAATTTTTTTTTTTTTTTTTTTTTTAAGCATTAATTTGACTTCAAGCTTGCCAATCTTGATCAAATTTTTAAGTGGCAACCTAATATGAACTTAAAAATATCAAATTCGAATTCCTTGCAGTTATTTGTTTTTCTTATCATAACGGATATACATATATAATAACCGTTGAAAATTGGACTTTCGCAATTAAGGCATCTCAAAATATATTATTTAAAAAAAAAAAAAAAAAAAAAAAAAAAAAAAAAATTGTCGACTTATTAAAATGTAGCAAAGCACTTCCATCAATTATATTCAATGGAAAATGTTTAGCTCAATTTCGGTCACCCTGTATATTGTCTATAAACAATATTGTGTAGTTAAATTTAGTTTTACTTGAAAAAATCTTAATTTTTTTTGTTGTTTGTTTATTTTAATTTAATGTTAACACAACGTTACTAAAGAAACGTTGTTTCATGGAAGTAAAATGCTCTCTTCCCCAATTCCCTTCAACAAAAATACTTTGAGATTAATATAGAAAGGGCTTGCAATATAAAATTGGAGGGATAAAGGGACAAATCATCTTGGAATTTTTTTTAGTCGGCAGTCATGCTCATTTATCAATATTTTCTGAAGTCAAATGTTAATTGTTTTTAACAGTATAGTGACATGGGGGGGGGGGGGGGGGCGTCTTGCACTTTTTTTTAGTTTCAAAATTTTAGTACCGTTTTTCAAATTCATAGAAATCTAGCATTTTTTAAGGTTCATTTCGCACTAATTTCGAATAACGAGTTGGCAACACTGTTCAATAATATTTGTATAGCACTTACATATTTTGAAGTGTCTTATGAATATTATTGTTAAAAAAAAAAAAAAAAAATACGGTGTCTATTTTACAGGACTTAACGGTAGTGTGAAAATATTTACTCCTAGTCTTTTTTTTTTTTTTTTTATTAACTGAAATCCTACAATATGTTTTATGGGTTAATTAGTAAAAAAAAAAAAAAAAAAAAAAAAATGAATTGCATATTGTCTTGGGAATATAGTACGTTATCTTTTTTATTCTATGATTGTGGATTGAAACAGCTGCTATATGTAAACTGGGGCTTCTTCCGTTGGGCTTGTGGTTTCGAATTTGGTAACCAAAGGGAGGGGAAGGGCAGATTATCATAGAGATCTTTCTCATTTCCGGTGTTCTGTTTTTAGAAGGGAAAAAAAAAAAAAAAAATATGAAAGGTATTGCACATTATCGTTTTGAAATGAATGAGAAACTTTACCATATGGTAGTGTTTTAACACTTCACTTTAAGGAATGTGGATAGATATACTACAAATGTAGTGCAAACTGACTTTTTTTTCTTTTTTAAGCGTTCAGTACCAAACCTCTCTAACAGCAAAAGCTCATACTGTTATATGGTGAAATATGTTTCCACAATTTCTCTACACCTAATGTTTCTCTCCTTTAAAAAAAAAAAATCTGAGAATTTACAATCATTAAATTATTACTCTTTATAAAATATTAAAAATGGTTATTAATTTAATAATTGTGATTTTTCTGAATGTAGAAAAGAAAAAAAAAGAAAGAAAAAAATAACAATGAACAATTATAGAAACAAATTTTCCCATAGAATAACATGTGCTTTGGCTCTCTGCAAGATTTTATTTTTACTTTTAATGGCGGAGTATTTGCCACTAGAGCATTGACCGGGGACGCGCTTATTGTACGCTCTTAATATCACTATGCATTAATTTTTAATTCCTGAAAATTAAAACTCTTAAATACTGCACTAACTACATACAGATTTTTTTTTTTTTTTTGTATTTTTAGGTTATCGAGTAAAAATTTAAATGTTAACCCTTCACTGCATGTTTCTCCTTTTATTGAGAAAATAAGTCACTTTAGACGGTTCTAATTATACAGGAAAAGTAATGAAACAATTCTAGCTGGATTGAACTCATATACGAAATATTTATATTTGAAGCAGTCCAAATAAAAGTATTTAATACATTTTACTTGTCTAAATTTTATCTTGCATTACGGTGGGAGGGGGGGGGGGTGTATATATTTTTTCTTCCCCCGTGAGTACAGGGTAATTTTTCTTTTTCAAATAATTGACGATATTTTTAGTACATAATGAAGGTTTGCATTCTAGTATATTTGATTATTTTTGTAAAGACTTACTTGGGTTTCGAAGGTTTAAAAAAATTTATATATATTCCCCCCAATTTTGAGAATATATAAAAAGATGAACACATAAACAATATTTTACGAAATTTACATTTTTTGGGGGAAATTCAGCTGGTAAGACCTAAATTCTGGAGATCCGTTAGAAAAATTTGAGCTTGTGGTGGTCAGGATAACTCATGATAACTTTGTATCTGAAATTAAAAAGAACAAACTTTTCTTTTAGTAGATAAGTGTAGTTCATGCTTGAACGAAAACTTTTTAAATAAACTGAATTTTGGGAGAGTTACGTAAAAACAGTAAAATTTTAGATACATTTTACCCCACGTTTAACCTTATAAGTTGTTTAAAAAAAATAAAAAATAAAAAAAAAACTTTAGTCAAATTTATTAGAAAGATGGGAGCAAAATTTCAATGAGATCAGTGCATTGGTTTTTCAGAAATTCTGTCGCACCAAATCCAAAAAAGATGTTTTAAGTACTGTGACCAGATTTTTTTTAATGCAAAATGAGGACAAATTATGCTATGTCCTCATTTCCTTGAGAAAAATGAGGAAAGGTTTCTTCTAAAATGAGGACGTTTCTGAAGACACAATATTTCATAAAATATAGCATAAAAGTAGCTTATATTAACCCCCCTTGCAGCCATTAACCCTTTGAAGCAGATTTCTCATCAAACATAATTTTTACACTTTTTTGATAGTTTTAAGTTATTTTAGATCTAAATAAGTGGAAAATGTTATATTTAAAATTTTAATTAATTTTGGTTCTAAAATATAGTGGGGCACCGGTGCCCCCTTCTGCGTTAAAGGTAAATTCATCATGGGACACGGGCTTCACATGAATAAATATTTTTACAAATTGCACTTATTTACAATAACATAGATATAGGAGTAGCAATAATTTAATTCATTACTGATCTTTTTTAAATAATCAAATTTAATTAGAAATAAATTTTTGAAATTGGTTGATAAAATTTTTTCAAACTATTTTTATTTAACATTTTTATTTTAGTAAAAAATTTACTCTGATAATCTAATAGATTTTTTATAGTAACTATTAGACTATCTTTTATAATAAAAAAAAATATCGTATAATAATAATATTTGTAATAAGAGCGTCAAAAAATAAATAAGCAAAAGGGACACCGGTGTCCCATCTTCTTCCAAGAGTTAATCGTCACTATGATAAATTTATACTACTTACGAACTTATACGATAAACATTATTTATATAAGCATTATTAAATTTACAATAAACATTATCATAAACTTGTGCACATTATACTTCTCTTCGTATAATATACTTCTCTTCGTTTATACAAAAGTATTAATTTCTGATATGCGGTTGATACGAAAGTACCAAAGTATTTTATATCTACTTCTAACTTCTATTAATACTTTTATAAACTGTTTTAATACAAGTGTTACTGTTGCACTGACCAAGTTTTTAGTGTAAACGAAATCATAACTACTTCATATGGAAATGATCCAATAAATAACATTTTAAAAGGAAACGACAATCTGAACAGATCATAAACAGGCTAGGCTAGGATTAGGTATTGATCTCTAGTCTGATGGCATAAAGCCTTAATATTCTACCATAGCCTCCTAAATTAGATACCTATCTTGTGGTTCAGAAACTTGGCAACAGTTGGTACAGATTGCGCAACTTTTTTTTTTATTCAACAGCCACCAAATTTTTTTTTAAAGTGGGATATGATATACATAAAAGGCGAATAGAGTGAGAAGCGTCGATTATATATATCATATATCACTTCTTAAAATTATTGGCGACAGTTAAATAGAAAACTCGTGCAATCTGTACCAGGTGGCGCTGTTTACCGCTTTAACTGTTGTCATGTTTCTGAGCCACGCGACAGGCATTTAGTTCAGGAGGCTATGGTTTTACAAACTGAGCTATTTTGTTGACCTTTGAGTAGCACTATTTACTCACTAGAGAGCAAAAAATCGTGAGATGTCAACAAGGTACTTTCGGCAGCAAAAGTATCAGCACTAGCAATAATCCCTGTCTAAAAGAAGTACACTTAAAACGCTTTGTTAAATAAATCATTATCGAGTCATGTTCTCAGTCAGTCTAAGAACATGATTCGAGAAGGATTTATTTAACAAAACAGTTTTAAGTGTACTTTTTTGATATCGGAGTTATTGGCAAGTCTCTGGTACTTTTGCTGCCGACTGTAATCTGCGTTCAGCTCTTATCCCTGATTTAGTCAGTTTTCAATATTGCTAAAAAATGTTTTTTCCATTGCAAAGAGTAAAATCTACCAGTAGAAAAATATATTCTGTGTATTGCCTAGCAATGGAGAAGATTTAAAAATTAATGGAATGAATCAAGGGATAGCGATTTTTTTTTATGCTGTGTTGAATTGTAGAATCAGTATTGAAAACTAATAAGGTCAGCAGCATCGCTAATGTTGAAATTTTAAGTAAAGAAGGAAATTACTGAGAAATGAGGACAAATTAGAACAAACGTCCAAAAATGAGGATATGAGAACTTTAGAAAGTAATCGAGGACAACACTTGAAAAATGAGGACTGTCATCAGAAAATGAGGACGTCTGGTTACCCTAGTTTTAAGTAAGAAGCGATTAAAGTTTTAAGTAGGAACAAAATGAACCTAATGTGGGATCTGCAAAAACTCATTCTTATAATTTCGCAAGGATTAACTTGAAACCCAGTAAAAATGTTCTAGAGAAATTGAATTAATAGATAAAAAGAAATAATAATAAATTGATATTTCGATACGTAATGTAAAACCAGGATTGGGTTTCTTCCGGAAGAAACTAGTTTCTTCCAGGACAGTGGAAGAAACTGGAAAAAAACCGAAAGAAATGGAAGAAACCAACCAAAAGACAAAACAGATGTTCAGAATTACTCAAAGTATAAATATAATGCCAAATCTAAACTATAATTCAATTAATATTAAAAATATCTATAGAAAAATAAGTTATTTGATAACAAACACTAAATATATACAGGTGATGGGATTTTACTTTTCAATGCTAATATTTTTAGAACTTTTTGCATAGATACTATCTCATAATATTATTATACGTTCAAACAGTACAAGTGATAATAAATATGGAATTTTTAGCCATATTTGCACGCTGGTACCCAATGAACTGTATCAAAGAGTAAGATACCTACTTTTAAACTGTCCTGCAAAAAAAAAACAGTTTGTATTTATCTATTTTAAGTTGAAAAATAAAGTGCAGTATTGAACTACGAAAAAACTTTTCATTTGTTTTACAGTCAACTCCCTCTAACTCTCAAAACTTTTGTCCAGAGGTTGTGCAGATAATAGGAATTTGCAAATTAGAGATAATTGCCTTTGTTTACAGTTTTCTTTTTGCAGATACAAAGTCAGTTATTATTAATTGAATAGACATCAAAACGGAAAGAGGATTTTTAATAAATTTTAGAATAAATATTTCTTCAATATTAATAAAACTAATCTATCACATTCATATATGATGGTAAATAATTTAAGCATATTCAAATAGGTACCTTTTTAAATGTAAACAGACATATTTAAAAAATATGAAACAAAATATTTTTGAAAGTCTGGAAATAATATTCATTGCTGATTAATTTTGTTAAACGTTCATGTAATAGTGGTTTATTTTCAGCGCTAGTCTGTATGAATTGCAGGATAATAAACATAAGGAGGTTACTCCCCTCCCTTCCCCCATTTGTGTTTTAAAATAAGGATTATGCTAAAAGTTTAATAAAAAAAATACGATAAAAGAAAAAACTTTTTATATACCATGCTTTTAAATTTTCTGATAAGTCATTAATAAAGTACGCGAGGCTAAAAAATTATTTAAACACGCGGAATCAGTTCAGTGAAATAATAATAGTGAAAAAAAATGTTGGTTTTAAAACATTACTCCTTTTTAGAACAATGTATATTAGCTTCGTACATTAGCACTTATCAATGTGTATAAAATTTTAAGATTGATAATGTCAATTTTTGTGAAATGCATAATTTAACTTTTTATAATTTTTTTTACATTCACGTTGAATTAAATGTCTTTATTTTTATGTCGAAGGAAAATGAACTTGATTTTTTTTTTTTTTTTTTTTTTTAATTGGCAACAATTAAATTATTGCTAATTTTTTAATGGCTATTTTACTATTGCTATTAAGAGCTTATTATTTTCATATTTTAATTAATTAAAAGAAAACTAATCGAAAATCTGACTTCGAAGTATTGTGTTGTCACCGGGTTCTGAGTTACTGTGAAAGTTTCAAATGTCTAGCTAGTAGGGAAATTAGTTAAAAATAGATTGCAAGATTTGTACCGGACAAACATACAAACAAACAAGAATCGAAGTTAATAAAAACATGGTAAAATAAAAAGTAAAAATGTGAGGAATGTGAATTTTTTTGAAATATGAGATGTAAATTTCTTTTAGATTAAAAAATCAGTTACGGATTAGGAGGATTTGCAGATTAGAGGGAGTTGACTGGTACTGTATGTGACTAAGGAAAATAAAGTTTTTGATGACATTTTGTAATACAGTACAGTAATTATTGCATATCTTTTAATTAACTGGTTTACGTTAAGAGCTGTTTTATCAGAAAGTATAAGCAAGTGATCCAAATTATTTATTACCAGTTAAAGAAATTGTCTAAATTATAAAACTTTATACTGTTTTAAATTGAAATTCATTTTTTTTTTTTTTTTTTTGCTGGATTTTGAGTATTTTGGAACGTGATCATCAGATAGAGGCTCATTAACTCATTTTGATTAAAAAAAACTCATAATTATTAACTAAATATGTTATTAAATTTGTATAGGTATATTTAAAGTTACTTAAAGTTGTTTATAAGATCAATGCATCCATAGTATCTTACAAATCTGCAATTTATAGGATAAATTTTTAAGAGAAAGTTTCTTCCGTTTCTTCCACTTGGAAGAAACCTATTTCTTCCGGTCGGTTTTTTCCATGGTTTTTTCCGCCTTGGAAGAAACTTGCCAACCCTGTTTAAAACCCTTTTAAAACCTGGAGTTTCATTAAAAAGATTGGCTTAACTTTCCTGAACTTCCCCACCTCCCTTCCAAGTACAGTAAAACACTTGAAAAAACCAAAGTGTGGTTTATCAAAATCCTTACTTAAAATTGCACTTTTTATCTCAATAATAAAGATATATATTACAACATGTGCAATGATTTTTTTTTTTTCGGTACATTAAAGGTGCTCAATTTGCTCTCTAGAACAAAATCCTGAAAACATCCCTATGAAAAATAATTTATAAACACTCATTAAAACATAATGAAAAAATCTGGAGTGACTCCACTCGACTTTCCGAACATTGAGTAATTAACAGTTTTGTAGATAAAGCAAAGAAAGAGTAATTGTTAAACAAACAAAAGAGAGAAAACCATAATAGAGTGTTTGAGTATTTTTCTCCATCTATTACACGTTGTTTTATTTAACGCTACTGAACTTTGAGCCCATAGATCATAATGATAAAGAAATTTTCGTTGTGTCCCTGTAAAAACCTATAAATGCTAGATTCACCAAAATGCTTATAGTTAGTGCAACAGTGATTTATAATACTCATATAAATTTTCAGCTCAATTCAATAAGGCGTTTAGATGCTATCGTACTTTTTAAAATTTAGTCTCATAGGCGATAATGATAAAGAATTTTTCTTTGTGTCCCTGTAAAAAAACTATAAGTGTTAGATTCTCCAAAATATATACAGATTGAGTATTTGTGATCTATAATATGTGTATAAAAGTTTTGCTCACTTGAATAAGGCGTTTAGATGCTATCGCACTTTTAAGATTTTGCTCCCATAGGCCATAATGATAAAGAATTTTTCTTTGTGTCCCTGTAAAAAATATATAAGTACTAGATTCACCAAAATCTATAGGGTTCGTACTATGGTGACTTACAATATGCGTACCAACTTTCAGGTTAATCGAACAAAGCGTTTAGACGCTAGCGTGTTCACTCACAGACATACACACATACACACACACACATCATCGTAAAAATAGTCAAAACGGACTCAGGGGACCTCAAAACGTATAGAAACATCAAAATCTCGAATTCGGATTTTTGACATGATTACAATACTTTCCTCACTACAGTGTTCGGAAAGTAAAAATTACATAGGGAAAAAAAAAATTTGCTAATATGAAGAAAACTGCTATACACCTGAAATATAAAATATTAATAAATTAAAATAATAATAAAAAAAAAAAGTGTCTGAAATTTTTAACAATACTGCTAATTAATAATGACATTAATTCAAAACGTTTGATGAAAATTATTGAATACCAAAAAAATTTAACATTTACCCTTTACGACCTAACCTACACAATTGTGCTGATGAAACTTATATAAGAAATAGTAACATTTTCCCTTTTTCGTGTCATTTAAAGCCGAATTTGCACAACTGTGCGTGTTCATTTATTTCAGATGTTTCGATGAAACACAACTATGACACCAGTAGTAAGACAGGAATAGTTTTTTTTTTGAAGCGTCCATCTTCTGACAACAAAAAAAAAAAACAAATCTTAAGTACTATCGCAATTTCTTTAAAATATTATTTTTAATGTTTGCTTCGATTGAATTTTTATCTTTAATATAGAGTATTCATGATTTAAATGGATTTTAGCCTTGATAATATTGATTAGGCTTTAAAAGGGGTTGGGAAAACTAGCAACCTACAGAATTGTGCAAGTCCGGCATTTACCACTTCAAGAATAATATGCACTCGTTACTATTTTTGGGATTTTAGATGTTCCGTAGACGATATTTGACGCATTTGAATTAAAATACATCAATGGGGGGGGGAGGGGGGGGACATTTGCGACCAGCAAATGGAGGCATATCGAACCTGGTTTTAAAACAAAGAAATGAACCTGGAAAACAAAAATCGCTGACAGTAATGTATAAAACTAAAAAATTTACATTTTAAGTAATTACTGAAAATTTACTTAATTAATTTTTACTTAATACAGTACAGGATATCATTAAAGCATTTTAATGGATTTTATTGAAACATGGTAAACATAACACTTCTAACCGTTTCTGACTCGAAAATTTTTTATCTTAAAACATTATTCTTCGGTTTTTCAAATTACAAGAAAAATATAGACTATAACAGACATTTGTTGACTTTTTTCCCTCTATGTCTTATTACTATATGTATTTTAACACTTTTAACTGTAGTGTAGACTTCAATATTTATATGGCAAAATTAAATTTAAAATTTTTATTAAGATTTTAATTTTTATTTAGTTTTAAATTTAGAACGCCATTTTATCGTAAACATAAGCAAATTTATTTTTTTACATTGCGCACGCGAAAATATTTATTTTTATACCGAAAAAAAAAATGAACTCGTAAACTTGTTTTGGCAACAATTAAATTTTAAAACTATTATTTAAATGGCTAATTTTAAAGCTAATATTAGGTTAATATTTTCATATTTGAATTTAAAAAAATATTTCTAACGCTTATAATAAGTAAATTTTGTCTTTCTGCACTCTTCCTACACATGAACTTTAACTATGCCGAATCTGACATTCCTCCGTTCGCGCAACGTGCTTAAAAAAGGGGTACAAAGTTTTTTTCTTTGTTTTCCCCGTCACGTATTAATATATAGTTTGTCATTCTAGTTATTTTTACTAAATACAAATCTACATAAATCTGGAAGACGTCATTGTAAATATTAATTTAACGATCTTGAATTCAATAATTAAATGCAACTGGGGTATTCGTTACATGTTTGTTCAATTTTATATTTACTACGGATGAGGAGAGTTCCATCAGTGCTCAAGATGTTATTTCCACGTTTGTCAACATCTACATTTAATATACCAGGTCGCGTGAGAATTTGCCGTCTCAAAATGATATCCAAAATTCGATATCAGCCTCTATAATTTGTCATAGTCAAACGCGGAATTCTCTTCGGAATTAATAGCGAGCTCTGAATCTTCATTCTGTTTGGATACAGCTATGAAATGTTGTATTGGTCTAGTGGTAGAATGCGCTATCGTTATTTAGTTGGGATTAATTTTAATAATCTTTACTAATTTCCAGGAATATTGCATAAATTTTACGAGGAAACGTGGTCATTGTAAAGGTACTTTAAGCTGAGCTTCAATTTATTAAAATTCCCTTTCTATTTAAATATTTTTCTATTTGTTAAATTAAGCGTGCGTTGAAGTCTATGGAATATAATTCTCCCTAATGTTTCAAATCAATAATTGATTTGAGTACATTTTAATATATAAACTTGTAGGGAGATATTTTTTAAATATGTAGGGGGATTTTTTTAAATGTGTAGGGAGATATTTTTTAAATATATAGCAAGGTATAGGGTATGCGACCGTGGCGGCGAACCTATGATCAGAGTCACACTTGCTCACTAATACTTTTTCAATAGCATGAATTATCATAAACAATCAACATTCAGACAATTACAGCCCCAGTAGCAGAATATTATGTATTTGTTTGCAACAAAATAAAAATTATCTGCCATCCGGGAAAATCGGACAAAGTCTGGTATCGCGAAATGTATTTAACAATTCATAAAACATGTAAAATTTGCATCTACAAAGAAAATGAAGGATATACAACAAAAACATTAATTCAGATATATAATGTAAGTTGTATTTTTAATTTGACATTTAGTTTTGAGACGTTAAATTAATCTGCAGTGCTCGCTGCTATGCTGCACTGTTTCTGCTACTGGGATTATAGTAATATCTGATGTTGATATATATTCAAGGGGACGTTTGTTAACTACTTTTTTGTATCTAAGAGGTACAAAGTTACAAACTAAAAATTCCATGTCACTATTTATAAATAGTGTTATTTAATAGCAGATAATTATTACAAAAGAATATTATTAAAAATAAAAAGTATGAGGGTTAAACTATCTTAATAACTTGGCACCTTATCGGTCTGCCATAAGCCTTGTACAAATAATCCTATCATAGAAAGGGAATGTAGCAGAGCTTGAAAAACTAATTGGTAGTCTTGACGTATGTTCATCAAAATGATTTAATAATTCGGTTTTAACATATTTACGCTGCATGTCAACGAACGAAGTCATTGGTGAGGGAATGTGCAGCTTCTGTTAGTCCGAGGACCGGAGCACCAGGAGGTAGAAGTCTGTCTTGGCTCCTTCGCCTACTGATATTTAGCTGGGCATAATGGAATGGCTTTTCACGCCTTGGGTGGCTGGCCCTAGCAGGAGTAAACTCCCGACGTACTTCGCCCATTCCGCCCAGGAACACTCTCCCGATAATCTTGCTAAGGAGGGTTGCAGGATTTCTTCAACTCCCTCCTCCGCATTTTCTGGAGTTATACTCCCGGGAAAATTCAAAAATCTCGGAGGAGTGGAAAACTCCCCCCACCCATAATTGGTACATGGGCACAAAACCGGGTTTGTCCCTTGACCTCCCGTGTGACAGACGTACCCGAACTGTATCTCAAGACTCGCTAGCGGTCACATGAAGTGCCTCACTTTCAACGAGGGCAGGAAAACCTTCGCCACCTGCACAAAGTGCCAAAATCATCAGGCTTCTCCTGAGCACCATGGGACTCCTCTAAGGAGGATCTTTTTACCAATCCTCTTCTGGTCTTTGACTTCCTAACAGTCAACGAACTCGTGGATCTTGTCTGACTGCGTCAGACAAGGAGGATAAGCAACAACACTACATGTATTTTTATGTTTATTAATGTTTCGTAATGCTTTTCTTTATTCATCGTTTATGCAGATATTCATCAGTCATACTTGCCAGCCATCTCATGAGCCGTACAATTTTTAGTACCCGCTTTTTTTTTTTTTTTTTTCGCACACCAATAATTTTTTAGAGTAATAATTTTTAATCTTATTTAATCACAACATTTGGAGAGAATTACTTTAAAAATATAGTGGTGTGATAAAAGGGGCGTTTTTTTTCAGGGGGCGTTAACAGTTGTACGGTTATTAATGAGATGGTTGGCAAGTATGCATCAGTGAAGAGGCGGCATTAGGCATGCCGTTACACCATCAATGTTCCCTCCGTTCTTCATTTGTAAAAGTTGGGGGGAAAAAAAAAAAAAAAAAAAAAAAAAACCAAATCTGTTTAAAAAAAAGTGAAATTTTTTTTACCAAATTCCTAGTGCGTCCAAAGTACTGTCGATACTTTTACCTCACGATCTTTTCCCTACGCCACTGACTTTAATGAACCGCGAGCTAATATTAAATAAGTAAGTCTGACCTACTTCTAGAAAAGACTGAATCACGGGTGTTATAGAAGTGGGTAAATATTAGAAAGAGGATTCAAATCCATTTCAGTATGATTTCATAGAAGTATGATTATACATCGTATAATAATATATCCAGTGGGTTTTTTTTTTTTTTTCTTTCCTCCCTCTTTCTCAATCACTTATGTCATTACTGTATTGAAGCTATTTTTAGTGAAATTGATGATTTTTTTTTTTTTTTTTTTTTTTTTAAATATCACTCAAGTGTCTTTTTGAATGTTACTCAAATATCTGAAATAAATGGGCTACTACATTACGACGGAAATATTTCATCATAACCCAACAAACCAACCAAAAAGTCAGTGTTTTTTTTTTTTTTTTTTTAGTCCAATCCAGTTGAAAGAAAATTTATTAACTCAGATGTAATTTTTCCCTATATTTTTACTAGAATTTTGTACGAAATGTCATAAAAAGAGCATATTGAAGTATTTGAAACTTACATTTGAAAAATATCTGAAAATATTGAGAATTCCAGTATTTAGGGGGGGGGGGGGCTTATTTGCAATACAGAGAGGAAATTGCGAATTTCTTTATTCAAAGAGTTAAGAGAAAAAAAAATTCTATTTGAATTTTTATTTATTAAACATGTAGTGCTGCATATTAAAATTGTTCGGCGCTTAATCTTTTTATATATTACCTTTTTGACCATTATAAAATTTAAGATCATGAGCAATGTAGGCGGCAACTTTATATATCGTTTTGGTGTGTTTAAAGTAAATCAACCTTCTATTTTTATTTTTTAAATATGAATTAGGTATTTAAACGCCATTGAATAAAATTGGGAACTATAAATTTGAGTTTATAATTTTGGCTTTCAGTTAAGTGGAGTTAGTATTCTTTGGATCTAAAATTCTAATTTTTTTTGCAATATCTTTAATTTTTTTTTCTGACAATTTGTAATTCGAATATTTCCAACTATCATCCCCCTTTTTAGATTTTTCAACAATTCTTTTCCCCTTTTTATGCTGAAGTACTCTAGGCAACTCATAGGCTCCACCAGTGGCCGAGCATTTCTACGCTCTGAGCTGGTAGACGATCCTATGTCATTCTCGTCGACCTAGCCATTCGAAGTTGAAGTTGTTTTTCTCTGAAACTGACGTTAAATACAGGCAAGGACCCCTTAACAGACATGTTACTTTTCAGACTTCCTTTTTAAGCGTGAAAATTATTCTTGATCAATGAAAATCCGCATTAAAACTCTTTGGACATGTGTAGGGGGGGGGGGGGTCAGCCTGAATTTGTGCAATATATTATCAATTTCTATGTGTTTGTCTTTCAAGAAATGTCAAATTCAAACTTGGAGAAAATGAAAAAGAAATAGCACTTCAACTGCATTTTCCTAATGAACTTGAACTAGATTATTTTGCTAATCAATTGCCCCAGCAAACAGTGCTTCTATAGAATAAACTTATTTTCAAGTATATGTAATAAGTTGTCTGTTTTTAAGTACAACTATTTTAATTATAATGAATGATATTCAATATAAGATTTATTGTTCCAATTTTGTTTATTGTGTGTACATGTATGCAATCAGATTTAACATTATTTTTATTATTGAAAAATTTATATTGTGTCAGTTGCCTGATACAACTTTTGAGTGGGGGGTGGGGTTATGAAAAGTTCAACCTTTTTTCCTGCAAGCTTGTACCATGTCTGCCTTAAAAAACCCACCCCCGACCCACCGGAGAGCACTCAATTTATAGGCCTAAGAGTTGCGTGTAAGTTAATCGGCCTTAATCCCAAATGCTAACACAATCATTTTAAATAGCATTAGATACTTAGTTGTTTTTTTCTGTGAAATTAGTTTTTAAAAAATTGTTTGACAGTACTTTCCATTTAGAAAACTTATTTCTGATATTTAAAGGGAAACATTTCACGATTTCCTTTTTTTATTTCTGTGAAGATAAATTTCATCTTGGAACTTTTTTTTTTTTCTAAAGGAGGGGGGGGGGCAATGAGAAGGGAGACATTATTTTTAAAATTTATTAATATCCACAAGCTTACGAAACTGTTTTTATTAGATGTCTTTTTAAAATGGTTTAAATTTGCATAGAAATCGGTCTTCTCAATGTTCTATTTCCTTGTACTAGTATTTGTATATGTAATATTTAAGCACCCTTCTCTGGTACCGCTTTTCCCATACCCGAGTAGTTTAATGACTGCGTCAGAACTGCTTCCATTGTCGCGTGCTCCTACTATCATCCTTCTCTGCCAGGAATGCTAATTGTTCTATCATTAGCCGAGGAATGTCTGGGCACAGGACTGGAAGTGGATGGTCATTAGAAAGGGGTGTGATGTATTTGGAGATGTAGAATTGTTTTAATGCAGGCATTTCATTCTCGGAAAAGCGCTGATATACCTCCAATACCCGGAAATAGTATATAATTCATGGCTGCAAGCAAATATTAAATTCTAAATCGGTAAGTTTGCGTTTCTGCTTGTGGTGGTGTAATCTGAAATATTTTGAAAATTGTACTTGGTTTGAAGAGAAGTATCATGTCAAAGGGGAAAAAACGGATAAGATTATCAACTTGGTTTTTGTATCAAAATAATTAAATTACTGTGCTTTTTTGTATGTATTTTTTAAATTTTTGTTTACAAATGAAATTTTTATTTAAAAATAAATAGATAAAAATTGTTGTATTCTAAAATTCACTCTATAAAAATTCATTTGCATTATACTCTTCCAAATTTTGTGCAGCTATCATTTTTAAATCATTTTGCACAACATCGCATTTTGGTATTACTCGGATGCAAATTTTCAACGCTACATTATTTTTATACTTTTTAGGTATTTCTTAAATTTAATCTGTTCAAAACAATACATAATTGAACAAAAATGCTCTCACCCATGGTTGGAAAAAATCAGACCCTCCCCATCTATGACCATTACTACAAAATAACTTATTCTATCCGTTTGATACCCATGCGGCTCTATCTCTCTAATGACCTTTACGATGTATCTAATGGCTCGGTAATCTGACGCCAAGCTGTAGCCCAGATGCCCCCGCCTAATTCACAATAACCATAAAAGTTGGCCATTTGCAGTGGCGTCTGCCTGAAAATGGATCAGCGGTTATGAAACTTGAAAGCATGGGTAAAATCTGTATTTGTTGTTAGCTACAATATAATGATCACTTTAGCCATTATATTGGGGACGTGAGCTGTGTGTATTTAAAGCGAGAATTTTTAATCTTTTTTCAAACTTTTTTTTTTTTTTTTGATATTTATAATTTTGTTTAAATCTAATATTTGATCGTAAATTAAAGGTAGATGTGAACAATTCGTTAAAAGTTGAAGAATTTATTAGTTATCACATAAAATTAAAGCCGCGCAAGTTGCATAAGTATTTGAACTTTGAACAATATTAATAAACATGAAATAACTTGTTAATAAAAGCCTTATATTACTTTTTATAAGGCTAAGGTAATTTAACTTGTAAAGTTTTATAAATTCGTAAGCTTCTATAAATATTTTAAATGTTGGCCCTAATATATTAAAATTTCTAAAAAATGAATAATTTGCAAGAGTAGAACTTAAAAAAAAATGATATTCCGACGTTATTCTAAAAGTTTAATAGTTCTGAAAACTTCTTTTGAAACAATGAAAATAAAAACGGTACAATTTCTGAAACTGTTTAATAAACATTTATTTCCATTTACTTAAAGCATGAATCTATCCGAAAATTAACGTTTTAAAGTAACAGTTGAGCAAACGTTTTTTTTTTTTTTTATATATTCCGATAAATCTTCTGGTACTCTTAAATGTTTAACTAAAAAATAACCGACAATGAAGGACCCATGAGGACAACGCGAGAGGGACCAAAAAGATTTTCCACAAATATTTTTGAGAGGAATAACGTGACCTTGTAACACTGAAGCTTTGTTTTTCATGCCATCAGTTCAAAATCAACTGTATCTATAATTTTGAAGTTTCGTCATTTTAAAGTTGAATTGAAAGAATAACAATTACATAATTGTACTATTTTTTTCTTTCTTAAAGATATATCCACAATTCGATAAATTAAAAATAGCTGAAAATATATCGAAAACATCTGGAATTTTTTTGAGGGGGGGGGGATTATGAGCACGCCCGTTTATCAGTATACTTTTTTTATATTACGCCCCCCCCCCCCCCCAAAAAAAAAATAATAATAAATAAATAAATAAATAAGTAAAAAGTTATCTTTAATTTATAGATTTTTTTTTTTTTTTTTTGTCTACAGCATTATAGATTCCAAATGAACATATTCCAATGAGGCTTTCTAAATTCTGTATATATATATATATGAAAGCTACTGTGGTCGGAGAAAAATAACTTTTAATTTTAAAAACTTCATAAAATGTTTAACTGCATGTAGAGGATTTTTTTTTTTTTTTTTTTTTTTTTCTCACTGAACTTGTAATTATTTACTTAAAAAAAAAATCTTAAGCATTTAATAAAATTATTTTTAAAATATCAAAGCAACCTTCGAAATTACAGTATAAAAGATATTTTTTTAAGACTGTGGTAAAAACTTTTAATTCTCTAAATAGATTGACTTCATTCCTTCCCCCCCCCCCTTCTTAAATTTTTGTTTCGCAAGCGTTGTATGTATTTCCTTGAAGCAAAAAAATTGAGAATGAATTAAATGTTTAAGCATCAACTGAGCAAATACACTAGTGTTTTAGTCTTTGTTTAACATGTCCAAACAAGACTTGTCGAAGAATACTAATCTTACAACTGGGAAAATTGAAATTATCGATAGTTTAAATTGCTAATTTAAGCATTTGGAAAGGTTATCCAATCATTTCAAAGAACAAATTATAGCGGTGCGAAAATGAGACAATTACTGATCATTAGAAATGTCTAGATTCAAATGATTTTATATTTAAAAAAAAAAAAAAAAAATGGGAAGTTCTCAATCTAATTTTTACATGCAATTTAGCAAGTTTTTCTAAATTATCTGCTCCATTTTTAAGGGGCTTTCTATTTTTTGCTCATTATTTTCCCTAGTTTCGAAAAAAACTATTTTCAACCAGGAAAAATTGAATTACGAACACTCTTTCCGAAATGAAAAGTAATTAGTATAATTTAAACTAATTAGTTCAACTTTAAATTGTCATGCGAATGTGTCGTCGAACCGATTTAGCTTTTCTAATGATAAACTTCACTGAATTCTAATTGGAAGTCCAGAGCTTTTGACGCTATCAAAGCGTAAACCGAGAATTGAAATGAGTTGAAAATGCACTGAATAAATAAAACGAAACTTGTTTTATTGATCATATTCGGAGAAACTAATTCGCACGCAGGGGCTTTGAGTCAAAAGAATTCACTCTCCTGACCTGAAATTATCTTGAGACTTGGAAAGCTGTTAGAAATTTTCCTCTCTTACAAAATTAATACTCATTTTATAACTTTAATTTCAAGCGAGATATTCTTGAGTATACTTTATTAAAAAATCTTATTTCAACTTCCACCCTGATGTGTTGTATTAAATGTGATAACGCTTGTAGGGTATTAATAGAAATAAATTATAAAGCAGAAGGCTTGTTGCATTTACTTTGTATTAATATGCAAACTTTCTTTTCCATTTAAAATTTCAATTTCTTTTTTTGAGTTGTCAACTATATTTAAAATTCTAATTATACTATTAAACACATTGTAATCAATCAGTGAATTTCATTGTTGCTTCGTGGTTTCATTGTTATTCATTTGCTTTGAAATTTTGCTTTTTTAAAGCCATATGACTCCTATTCTGGTCTTGGCAGGCTGGGGGAGTGTTGCTGGCGTGAAACAAGTTTAACCCTACAGGCAAGTCACAAGTCTTGCCGCCTACCTCCTTTCTTCCTATCTTAAGTTTCTTAAATTATATTTTCATAAATTTCGATATAGTTTATTGTTTTAAGTTGTGTTAGTTTATTGATTCGTTTGTTTTGCAGACTGTTAATAAATCTGGAATCTTTAAATATGTGTATTTCATCCACTGAGAATTTTTTTTTTTTTTTTTTTTTTTTTTTTTTTTTTTTCTCTGAAGTTCTCAAAGAAATTTTTAATCTTATTGTGCTTGACTTCTACTATGCTTAATAGATCTTAATAAATAAATATATATAATATTTATTAAGATGCTTTTTAGACATACGATGTTATAGATTACAGAGAAATTAATTTTTCTGAATTTGATATTTTAAGACTAATTTCAGGTCCATTTGTATGGGTCATTATTCCCTAAATTTTTGATTACTATATTCTGAAAATAACATTTTAAAAAATTTCAGCTTTAAATAAGTTAACACGTTGAGTGCCGTGTCAGGCCATTGGTGGCTGAACCATCACTGAACTTTCCGTTTAGGCCGCGTCAACCACACCGGTGGCTGAAAGTGTAAAATATGATATAAAACTAAAAAAAATTACATTGTTGTAATTACTGAAAATTTATTTTAAATTTACATAATTTTATTTATTACAGGATTACATCACTAACCCATTTTACCCCAATTTATTTATTTTGCTCGAATTTTGAGAAAAATCATATTTTTTAAGGTTAATTAAGCCTAAATAAACTAAATACAGCAAATGTTGTATTTAGTTCTTAGTATTATTTATATGTATTAGTATATGTTCTTAGTATTAGTAAATGTTCTTAGTATTATTTATATGTATGTTTCTTGCAGCTGGTAATAGTTATTTTTTTACAGTGTTGAATTGTCTGACACACCTCTTTTGATTGGTTATTTTGATAACGATTCTTAAAATGTGCACATAAAAAAAAATTCAAATGAGGCGTGCACCCCTCACCCCTTCTTTCTTTAATAGAGTAGCAACATCAAAGTAATTTGTGCACAAGATTATATTCTACTTTGTAAAAATTGTTTTTATAATACGCCTTCGGGCTACTGTATCGGTGCGTATATATATACATACACACACACTTAGATATTTAAAATTTATTCTCCAGCCCGAAATATACGTTCGTAACTTTCTTCAATGGATAACTTTATTAGAACCACCACGAACGTATCGAGGTCATTCGATGGCCTAATGTGATATAATGCAACATTTTTAATGTAAGGTTTTAATCGTTTATTTCTCTGAAAACATGTTAAAATAGTTGACTTATTAACTATTTCGATGCGGGATTATTGAATGTAACTGCGGTTAAAGATAGCTTTAATTTCATAACTTCTTAAAATATATTTCTACGCCTCTATTTAAACGATCGAAACATTTCGATATGTTCGTAGTAGCAGCCTTCGTTGTAGTATATTAAGTTTTAACACATTAAGTGCCAAGCAATGAACGTTAAATAAAAAAATAGTTCCCCTTTTTATCTTTTTATGAACTAAAACGCGAAATCTTTTTTTTAATATTACGTTCGTTGCTTTACATGAAAACATGTCATGGTAAAAAGTATTTCTTTTTTTTTTTTAATGAGAATTTCACTTTTGATTCCTAGCAACCTCAAATTTCTCTTTCTTCTTTCAGGTCAAAGCCTAGGGTACGGTTTTGTTAATTATGTTAGACCAGAAGATGCTGAAAAGGCCATAAATACACTCAACGGACTTAGACTCCAAAACAAAACCATCAAGGTAAGATATTTGTTTCTATAAACTGACTTATTCCCTATTAACCCCCTTTCCCACCCCCTAAATTTTGCATACTTGCCAACCATCTCATTATGAACCGTACAATTTTTAGTTCCCGCCTTCTTTTTCACACAAATAATCTTGCAGAGTAATTTTAGTCTTATTTAATCGTAACAACATTTAAAGAGAATAACTCTAAAAATATTGTGGTGTGAGAAAAGGGGCGTTTTTCAGGGGGCGTTAATAATTGTACGGTTATTAATGAGATGGTTGGCAAGTATGATTTTGTTTAATGCAAATTTGTAAAATGTAGTAAAAAATAATTGTAATAAGCGGAAATTACTAAATGTCCCCTTCCCCCCCATACAAAATGGAATACCGTATCTACAGATAAATCTAAAGGCTTGGGGGGGGGGGGATGCATTATTATTAAATAATGAAACTTCTCATTACGGGATATGTAGTTGTAATGAGATCGGATCACTCATCGGCGTTCATACGTAACTTATTATTCAGCTTTTCTTCAGTTAATTTCGGATAAAAAAGAGTAATTGTAGGTATTTGCTTCCGTTTCATACTTAGTCCTAAAACCATTCATATATTAGTCTACCAGCGGCGGAGCGTTTCTGCTCTCAAAGCTGGTAGATGGTTAGTGCCGGGTTCGATCCCAGGTCGCGCTCATCAATCCAGCCTTTCGGAATTGGGAGTTTTCCCACGAAACTCCCATAAATACGGGCTAAGACCCCCATGGAGGGCATTCCATCTATAGGCTTAACGCTTAAGACCCTAGAGTAGTCAATCGGCCTTAAATCCAGTAAACAACAAACCATTTATATATTCAATACAAGATCTCGGATATTCAAAAAGATACCAGTGATTTATTTGGTCTTATATCACATTCTTCTAAAATACTTAATATTTCCTGTCTAATTAAAATGACAGTGTATGTTTCAGTACATTTATTTTTTAAATTAGCGTTAATTAAAATTAAATACATTTCATTTAATCCAGTGTATTATGTAATTTTTCTCTCACGCAATTTTTAAATTTCGGTAGTCCTAAAAATTGCTAAATTAAAGTTAGAACCTATGCTATTGAAGTATTTGAAAGATCTTCAGTTAAATTTAATAACACAGAGGGTAATAATATTCCATGTTTATCTCCATGCTTAATTTAAGAGCCGGTACTCGTACTTCGACAATCCTTTTTTATTATTTAAAATAACTCGTTTGATAGTGGTATTGTGTAATTTCTATTAAAATCTGAAAAAAAGGTATTTTCTGTTCAGTTTCTTAATTTCAACAAAATGAACTTGTAGCCTCTAAATTTAAATCTGTTAATATCGGGTCTGAAACTTTAATATATTTCGTTGTTCTTCATTTATAAACGTTAACATGGCTTATATAGGAAGTATATAGTTATATTAATAAAAGATCAACAAAACGTTAAAAAATCACTAATTAAAAGTATAAATGCGTATTTATGATGGTTTAAAACTAAAATGAACTCTGGGGACAAAATATCAATAAATGAAGTGTTATAATGTTAAAAAATTTCTTTTTTAAAACATTGAATTTTAATAAAAGTTAAATTTTATAGTTTTGACTGAGTAAGATTTTTGGGAAAAGCTATTTTTACGCAACGAGATAAATTGAGTGCTGATTCAATGGATAAAGGAAAAGCTTTCCGTTGTTCAACATGAATCACGTGATATGAACCAGTAAATTACTATGTTTGGCCCTTTATCGCTATTTTGGCATTTAAAATTTTAATTCGGCAAATTGTTAGGTAACAAGACAGTCCTATAATCGAAATAAATTGTGTTTTAAATTTTTTCACATTTTTCACATAAAATATATGGATATTCTAAAACAAATTTACAATTGTACTTGCGAAGTTGATTACTTACTCTCTTAAAAATAGCTTTCAATTAATTCAATACATCAAATCGCTCTATTCAATAGACAATATTATGACTTTTGACTTTTCTTTTCAATAATATTGAGTTATCAGATCTTAGTAATATCATTTACAGTCTTTTTCAAGAATATAAAGCTCAAATTAATCTTCCTCGCAATATTAAAGCAGAAAAATTTAAAACACTTCTTAACTTTGTTATCCATAATAATTATATCTTCCACAACAACGATATCTATTTGCAACAATCAGGCATACCACAAGGAGGTTGTAGCTCCAGTATTTTGGCATCTCTATCTTTATTTTTATGAAAAGCAAATTTGCAATCATGATGTTCGTTTTTATCGTTACATCGATGATATTATTATATTTTATCTCAACAAGCGCTCACAAAATGACTTTTCCTTCAATTATCCACCTAATTTAAAGCTAACTCAAAATACTCTAACTAATCAATCAATTAACTTTTTAGATTTAAAAATAATCATCGATGGTAATAAAATTTACACAGATATCTGTGACAAACGGCAAGATTTTACTAAATAATTAAAAACCACGTGCGAAATAACTATTTAAAAGAGTAAAATCCGCTGTAAAAGGCACGTTAAAAAGTATTTAAAAGAATTTTAAAAGGTCAAAAAACAGTTAGACAACATGTTTCGTGCTTATTTACTAGCACATCATCAGGTCTAGTAAATAAGCACGAAACATGTTGTCTAACTGTTTTTTGACCTTTTAAAATTCTTTTAAATACTTTTTAACGTGCCTTTTACAGCGGATTTTACTCTTTTAAATAGTTATTTCGCACGTGGTTTTTAATTATTTAGTGAAACTTACAATGTCTGTGAAACAAGTCTTTTCTGGACAAAAAGTGGCATTTGCTCGCAAACTTCTACATTTGGCCTTTTTGAAAGACTGCCGTAACCTTAATCTCACTCCACATTTCATCCAAATCAAGTCTGCTAAACGTAATTTTCCTGCTTTTAAGCATATTATCAACACTGCTGAGAAAAAAATCCTACGACAATATATTCGGCGAACTAGATATGAACTGGCTAATACGGAACTTAATCTTTTACTTACATTTGGAACTTAGCAATATCCTTATGCCTCTACAATTCGATTCTATTTTGCGTATAATTGAACTGAAACAAATAGAAGATGGATGCAAGACTAGACTAAGACATAAGAAGAAGCTCGATAACCTTCTGGCCGAGGCCGGTAAATTACCAAACGATAAAAATGAAACCACCAAATTCATCAACTTAACCAGCTACCAGCCTACACCTAAAGAAGTAGTCTTACTAAATCAAGGACCTAAGTTTTGCCCCGATATTGGATTGAACTTTGAGAACACCATTGTTGAGTTTGAAAACTGCCTTAATAAAATCCCCCCCCTCACTTCAACCATCTCTACGTGGCTTTATAATTTGGAAATGCATACAAATACAGCGGAAGGAAGAAATCAATAAACATTCTCTGATACAGCAAAAGAAGATACTCAAGAATTTGCATAATAATAAAGAATTTAGAATACTTGTAGCAGATAAAGCATCTAATTTTGTACTCATTACTAATGAAGATTTTCAAGCTAAACTTAATGATGTCCTAGTTGAACTCAACGCAATAACAGTGAATAAAGATCCAACTGATACAATAAAAAACTCTGACTAAACTGGCAAAAGACTTTCCCGAATACAAGAAAGATTTCTACCAATTCCCCCTTTATACATCCGTACCGCCTATGTTCGTTAAAATCAAAACACATAAAATTTCAATGCCTCTTCGACCAATTGTAAACAGAAGAATATCACCAGTCTACTTTCTCGAAAAATGTATTAATAATTTACTTAAACCGCTTATAAACGACTCGCCATACGTAACCGTTTCAAGTTTGAATTTTTTAGAAGATATCCATAAAATTAAACTACAACCTACTGCTAAATTCTACAGCTTGGATGTAAAGTCTCTTTACCCATCAGTTCCACTTAATGCAGTTAAAGATATAATTATTGACAAGTGCAATAATCACAATAACTTAAGTAAGCATGTTAAATTCATAGAAGCCAGTTTAAACCTGATATTTAAAACCAATCACTTTAGAGTTAATAACACTATTTATCAACAAACCACAGGTACACCAATGGGATCATGTTTAGCACCTATTCTTGGTGAAATAACCATGCAACATATTGAGAATACAGTTTTAACAAATAGCATACTTAAACCCTCCTTCTATAAGAGATATGTAGACATCTACATAATTTGGGAATATACACATAATAGCCTTCTAACCCTAGTAAACAATATGAACAACATTTTTGATTCTGTAAATCTCACAATCGAGAAAGAAAAAGATGGTCATACCGTTCCTCGATGTATTGATACATAGAAATCATGATAATAGTACTATCAGGACTGAAGTTTATCACAAACCAACATCCCCCCTCACCATAGCACCTGTTAACTCTTAAGTCCGGTTTCCATTTGCGATCATTCCGCGGCTTCTATTCAGAATCCTTTGATGTGGTTAGCTAGCTCAAAGCTAGCTCACAGCTAGCTCAAAACCCTTGAACGGGGATGGAAATGGCCCCCTGCTGAGATAATTGAACGGTCGGGGTAGATATCTTTGTCAATTTTGCACGCTTTCCTTTGAGGTAACTGCGAAATCTGATAAGAAAGGGCTACAACTGATGACAAGACATTTGGCTCTTTGTGTCGGAAGCGTGATTAATGACCGTTTTGAGCGTTGATCTTGAGCCCAAGTCGAAACTGGCCTTTACACATCTAAACAACTACTTTTCAACGCCATTACACCATTAATTAATAGAGCCTTCACACATTGCACCTATAAATCCTCCTCAGATAAAGAATTAAACTTAATTAAAAAGACTATGCTTAATCAAGGTTACAATATCACAATATTTAATAAGTTGAAACGCAGAATAATAAACCGACTTAACAATACGAATCTAAAAACTGGAAACGAAAGTAGTAGATTTATTGGCGCAATCTCATTTAATAAAGGTTTCCATCCCGTAATACGACAATTTAAAAATATTGGATATAATATTGCATTTAAAAACCTCAACATTGAAAAATCTGATAATATCCGATCGTGACAAAAAAACAAAAGTTGGCGGCGTATATGCAATCCCCATCTCAATCAATAATATAACATCTTATTATATTGGCAAAACAAAGCGCAATTTGAGTAAAAGGATTAAAGAACATAAACATTCCATTAAATCATTGTACGGAAACACGGCATTAAAGCAACTTTTACTCGACAATAAAGAAGCCCAGCCAAAGTGGGAGGAAAGTAAAATTCTAGCAACCCCCCACACCGAATACACATTAGACATATACGAAAAGATCATGATTTGGAAATTTGGCGATAAATGCATCAACGAGAATCAGAGTAAAGACTTAGCAACCCTATGGCAGCCTTTCTTAGAACAACAAGATAAAGCTCGGTGGCTTTCATTAACTAACGAGACCTGATGATGTGCTAGTAAATAAGCACGAAACATGTTGTCTGTTTTTTGACCTTTTAAAATTCTTTTAAATACTTTTTAACGTGCCTTTTACAGCGGATTTTACTCTTTTAAATAGGCAAGATTTTAGTTTCAAAGTAAACTTACTTACACATTTTAATTCATGTCTGCATCTTTCGGTATTTAGAAACATCATTAACCATTTATTTAGAATTAATAATTTATGCTCTGCGAAGTTTAAAAACAAGAATATTAATAAACTGATCACAGCCACTTGTCAACTATATTTAAAATTCTAATTATACTATTAAACACAATGTAATCAATCAGTGAATTTCATTGTTGCTTTGTGGTTTCATTGTTATTCATCTGCTTTTAAATTTTGCTTTTTTAAATCCATATGGTTCCTGTTCTGGTCGTGGCAGGCTGGGTGAGTGTTGCCGGCGTGAAACTGGTTTAACCCCACAGGCAAGTCAAGTCTTGCCGCCTGCCTCCTTCCTTCCTATCTTGTGTTTCTTAGGTTATTTTTTCATTAATTTTGATAAGTTTATGGTTTTAAGTTAAGATTTGTTGTGTTACTTTATTGATTCGTTTGTTTTGCAGGCTGTTAATAGATCTGGTTTCTTTACACTAGTGTATTTCATCCACTGATAATTTTTTTTTAAATCTTATTGGTCATTGGTGTTTCAGTGATCTTGCATCTGTTGCTTGGCTTCTACTATGCTTAATACATCATCTTTATTATATATATCCATTATTTCCCAACAAAGTTTAAGTGTTTATAAAAAAAGAGTTGAATTTTAAGAGCTAAATATAAAAACAAATAATTTGACTATTTTTAAATATTTCGTCGGTTAAATTTCGACTACACGAAATAGAAAAGAAGTAAAATGAAACTAAAATGATTTAGAACAAAAAAAAATATTAAACTGCGTAAGTGAACAAAAACATTGACTATTATGATTTTCGCCAAGTACAATGTCCAAACCGTTGCCATCGATATTTATTGAAAATAAGCTGTTATTAAGGGAACAAACGCATAACTGGTTCATGTCACATAACTCATGTTGGACCATGTCATCAGGGTTACCCTTTATCACTGTACTTTATTTATCTCGTTTTTACATTTAAAATTCATTTCAGAAGTTAGTCTAAAATTAAGTTGCAGGGAGCATTTTAAAGACAAAGTTAGCATAAATATGTACATAAATTTTAGTTTGCCTTAAGCATTAAAATGTCCTAAAACTGTCTTTTCATTTCATTAGCCTTTACTTTAAAACACAATTTTAAGTAAGTTAAAAAAAAAAAAAAAAAAAAAAAAATCGTATGAAATTTCTCAATTCAAGCATTTCTTAATTTGTTGGTACTCAAAGCAATGCACAAATATTTTCGAAATGTATAAAATATGAGGATAATTGGGACCTTGGAAGTGAAAAAAATCGCTAAACTGGTGCATTTTAAAAGAAAATTTTACTTTTTATAAAAACTTCAGAACTATTTAATAATTTAAAAAGTTTTCCTAGAGGGATGATGCAATTTTAAATGGTTAGAAGGGCAACACTGCGTATTATTTTTTGACATTTCTTGTGTCATTTATGTTTAGTATGCTATACCATTTTATCATGGCACACGCTTGAACAACGTTTCGAAATTGTTAAATTGTTTTATCAAAATCAATGTTTATATGTGAATACCGAGAGAAATTTTGAGAATTCATGGACGACATTATTCAGTTAATCGACTCAATCGATTGTGATTTTTTTCTTTGGGGACATGTTAAGTCACAAGTTTATGCTGATAATCCAATAACAGTTGAGCAATTAAGAAACAACATTGAACGTGTTTTTCGGGAAATAGCACCAAATTTGTGAAAGAGTTACCGCATTCTGTCAATCCCATTTTCTGTATGTACAAAGAAGTCGTGGTGCTTGCATGTACGATATATTTTCATACTTAATGACAATGTAAGCTCCCCCCTCCCCCCCCCCCCAAAAAAAAAAAAAAAAAAAAAAAAAACGCAGATTTTTAAATAACATCACTCTTAATGGAAAACCCTTTAGTTACTTTTTGAAAAATTTGATATAAACAATGGGCTTAGATTATAAGTTTCTGATCTAAATATCAAATGTGTTAAAAAAAAAGTTTAGAGTCTTCAGTTATCGTTTATTAATCTTGCAAAACATTTAAAGTAGTAATTTTTTTTTTTTTTTTTTTTTTTTTATATATATATATATATAAAATTAAACACAAAATATAATATTAAAACTTTGATTATTGTTTATTTTTACAAATTTAGACATTTTTAGTAATAAGGAAAATGCGAATAAGCGGTTATTTTATATTCAGATCCTCTACAAAAATATTTGTTTCAAAAATGAGTACCTACAGATTCGTAGCAATGCTATCAATCTTTTTCGCTGAAGAATTTTATTTTTAAATTTTATTTCTTTTTCAAACTCTACTTTTTTTTGTCGTTAGAAATCGTGTAAAAATATATCGTTATATAAAAGTCACTGAAATTATACTTGATATGTTTTTGTTAAACAGATATGGAAGCTATTTCCCAGTAAGTTAAATTTTTTATTTATTTTATTTTTTTTTTTTTTTAAGAAAAAGACGCGTTGTGCTGAAATGTCTCAAAATATATGAAAATGTGGAACTTATTTTTGCTCTGTCGGTTGTATAAGTCTAATAAAAATGTAGGATGTATTAATATTTGATAAGTTTTGCTTTTTATCTTCCATTATTCAATTATACGTTAAAGCATTTTTAAAGAAAAATTCAATGCATGATTTTAGTGTTGTCTTGTAATAGACAAATTAGGGCATGTGAAGTAAAATTTTTCTTTCAGTTGCTGTATGTACGTTAGAATGAATTTATATCGTGAAATCTATACATAGTGTAGTCATTTTAAAAAGCATACTTAATAAAAAGCCTTTAGAATATTTATGCATATACTTGCACGCCTTTATTCCCTTTAAAATCTAGTTGAAAATGTTCACTATTATGCACGCGAAAAACCATTCAAGCATATCAGTGCTTTTAAATAATCATTAGATATTGGATATTAACAATTCGGCGCGTAATTCCAAATGAAAATATGAATTTGTATTGAAAATGGTCTTTTTTATGCCTTGAACGGTTTTCTTGCTACTAGACATTTAATATAATATGTATTCAAAAAATCGAAGCACATTTTCTAGTATTTCCTCTTGTATTGTTCACCTAGTATAAACTAGGTAAGTACGAGACATTTCAATATCTTTTTTACAAATAACTTCGTTGTTAACAAAATTAAGAGCGAGTTTTTTTTCTATTGAATGCGTTGCAGTTTTTTCTATTTTTAGCTTTAAATTTCAGTGTAACCTTTTTTAAAATATATAAATATATATATATATATAAAGCCGTATGTTTAAATGATTGTTCCCATATTTTATTTTTTCCCCCTTGAAAAAAAAATAAATTTATAAATAATCGATGTTTTCAAAGCTTTTTAATTTTATTTTTTGTGTTCATCAGAGTATTCTCCAGTTTGTGTTAAATGTTTTACCTGTGGCTACTATGCATTTTTCTAGTTCTCTGTGGTATCCATGTAGATTTTATTCAATATTTGATTTAATTTAATATTTCATTTAATTTCTCATTCTATATGGTTTTGCTGCTTCGATCGGGTCTGAAACGATATAAAGTGCTATTATTAGTTATATTGTTTTACGAAATCGATGCAGCTTTCACAGCTTTATGAAGTTCAGTCCCCCTGACGAGTATTTACTTCTAATTTTAAGCATTTTTATCCAATTATTTCTGTGGTTAATTGTTTTCTGTCATAAAGTTTAATGGTCCTTTTTTTATTATCATTCATGTCGGCGTAAGTAATTTAAGTTATTTTTGTCTCTTATTGGTTCTTTATCTAAATCGTAACAATTTTATTGTCTTTCCTCTAAGTTAAAATCAGTTCTATATTTTTGTGAGTTGGTATTGTTTTAGATCTATTAATTGCTAAATTTTTTAAGATTAAAATTTATTATGATATATATAAATCAATTACAAGGAAATGATTTAATCATTGAATGTTCAAATGCTTGTTTGGGAATAGCTTTCGGTACAACCTTCTTGCCTATTTAAGACAAGAAAGTTCTTGCAAACTACTGGCCCATATTATAACATGGGCAAACCAGGACATTGTCCAGGGTCTCCGGACTACATAGGGCCCCCAGGTCCATACCTAATAAATTATAAAACACTTTTTTATTTAAAACAATTTTAGCAATGGAATTATCCAAAAAATATAAAATTCATCCTTTTTAAAATCTATTAAACTTTCTTGCAAATTTATTTTTAATCCCTGATCCGCAATTGATAGAAACAATTTTTTATGCCTGCTAATGAAACAGCAAATAATTATTTGTGTATCTGCTAACATGATGAATAGAACATTTAGACTCTAAATTCTTTAAATAACAAAAATGGAACTAAATAAAATTTAGCTCTCTCCCGTGTTAGAATCGTTAGAATGCCATGTCAGTTTGTACTGAAATTAACTCTTTTCCTTAAGCATGTGCTTTTGAAATATATCAACAATGGCACATTTGCCTCTTACTCATCTGTTCATACTCAGAGGCAGAAAAAGCTGCGATTTAAAGGAGGGGAAAAAAATTGCAATGTCTGATTTATTAGGCTATTCCCGCAAACAGAAAACCCTTTATTTGCAGCAAGGGGTACTAGAACTAATGAAAGAAATAGTACAAAAACTAGTAGGTGTAAAAGTATTGTATATACATATGGCTATTTGGCTAATCATCTGTCGTAAGAGAAATGTGTTCATGGTTTCAAGAGCGCCCCCTAATATTTCTTTGCTCAAGGCCCCAGTTTGTGCCATGATCGGGGCCAGTGCAAACAGACGCATGAAATAAAGCGGGGGGGGGGGATATAATAAATTTTATTAATCATGTCTATATCAATTAAATTACCCGGTCTTCATTTTACCTCTTATATAAAGAAATGCCAATACATATTTAATTATATCTAAATGTTCACTTCTGATTATTTTTTTTTTTATAAGCTTTTACATTGTTATTGCCTTTAGTAACTTTATCAAGGTATTGTGAACGTTTTGATACGTTACGAAATTTCCCAAAACTTAACATGAGTAAATTCTTAACCAATATTCGAGTTTATGTAAGCAGAACTGCTTAAGTTTACTAAGATCGTAATTCTGTTTTTAAATATTAAAAACGAAGTGCTTATATTGGCTATGAAGCAAGACTGAATTATTATATCTAAAAGTTCTTCCTGCTGACTTTTTCTTTCCGGTATAGAAGGAGAAAAAAAAAATTATGGCATATCTTGCATAATTTTAAGCCTTTTTTATGTGGGGAGGGAGTGGACATTCTCTTAAAAAGTAGGGGGGGGGGCATAAGGAAATCCGGATTCAAGGCGAGAGTTGACTATTTTAAGGGAGATGCGATCGGTTATCTCAAAAGGAAAATTTTCTAGAGCAAACTTCATTTTTTCAATGCACTCGATATGTTTAATTGAAATTTGCATAAATTTATTGATCATTTAACATAACTATTAATTAAATATAAACTACTAGACTTCATTCTTACCTATTATTATTATTATTATTATTATTAAAATAAGTTTTCTTTCTTTTTGACAATTTTTTTTTTTTTTATCTGCATTGATGTGGTTAGCGGAACTAAACATTCAAAATGCAAAGTTGTGTAGTTTCTTGGGAATCTCTTTCACCCTTCCTTAAAGTTCGAATTTTAGTTTAGCCAAGAAAAAAAAAAATAATTAGTAGGTCTGGATCAATTCGTATGTATAATTTGAGAATTACAGTTGCCTTTTTAATTTTGCGGGTGCGTCGGTTGCGTCAAATAAGCATTTAAATATTTTTTGAATGGTTTATTGCTAACATTATATGAAACATTGCTTTAAAGTAGTGGTGACATTAAAATAAGTAATTTTTTTTTTAGGAATGTTGCGAGGCCTGTGTAAGAGACCTGACCTGCTTCACCGTGTCAATGAGGATTATTGACATGGTGATGTATTAAAGAAACGAGTGTATAGAAAAATCCAATAATATGGTCCTACATGTATTTTTGTAATTCAGATAGTTCTAATGACTCATGATAGTTCTCAAATAGATAATGTTAGGCAATTTTCGGCATTTTAATCCTTAAAAGCATGAATTTTCATTTTTAATAAATAACATTTGAAATCAGTAGGGAAACTGGTGTAGTTAATGGGGGAAAATGATCTCTCCCCCCCCCCCCCCCCCCCCCCAAAAAAAAAAAAAAAAAAAAAAAAAAAAATCCTATCTGAAAATAGTTTTCTGTATGTTTTCGTTACTTTTTTAAAAACAACAGATAATTAACACCCGCGCTGAAATGAAATTGCAGTCGGATAGCGCGCCAATGATGAAAATTGTCATAGATGAAGAAATAAACTGTCAAAGATTCTAGTTGCGTTCGAAAACGATAAAATAGTTTTGGTTAAAAAAAAAAAAAAAAAAACTATGCAAAGGATGCTACATAAAGTGATGAGCTTTTTACCTTACGATGCACGTCTACATCGCTCTGCATTTAAGGGTTAAAAGGTGGATGCTGAGTGTTCAAGAATATCCTTATACTATTTAAGTAGATGTTGTCTAATCTATAACAAATTTCATGGTAAAGGCATTTTTTAATATGTAGCCACAAGTTCCTTTCTTCCTTTTTAAAGAAATTTTTAAAATAAATGGAATTTTTTCCATTTAACATGTAAACTAGTGTGTACGTTAATAGATATTATTTATTACAAGTGTGAAAAATCATTAGTGGGACAAAGGAACAAGGAAGGTAGAGAAAGAAAAGCGTCTTGTCTTTTTTTTGTTTGTTTTTAAAAAAAAGTAAACTGCATCTCTTTTAGCAAATTCAAATTTCATAAATTGCGAAAAGTCTTAAAACGTGCAAAAAAAAATTCTTTATCATTGTGGCCTATGGGGCCAAATTTTTAAAAGTGTGATAGCATCTAAACGCTTTATTAATCTGAGCAAAGAATTTGTACACATGTTATAGGTCACAGTTGCACCAACTGTATAGACTTTGGTGAATCTAGCACTTAGTTTTTTTACAGGGACACAAAGAAAAATTCTTTATCATTATGGCCTAGGGGACCAAATTTTTAAAAGTACGATAGCATCTAAACGCCTTATTCAATTGAGCTGAAAATTTATATGAGTATTATAAATCACTGTTGCACTAACTATAAGCATTTTGGTGAATCTAGCATTTACAGATTTTTACAGGAACACAACGAAAAATTCTTTATCATTATGATCTATGGGCTCAAAGTTCAGTAGCGTTAAATAGAAGAGAAAAATACTCAAACACTCTATTATGATTTTCTCTCTCTTTTGTTTAACAACTCCTCTTTCTTTACTTTATCTACAAAACTGTTAATTACTCAATGTTCGGAAAGTTGAGTGGAGTCACTCCAGATTTTTTTATATTAAATTTGCTTTAATCTCACAATATATTTTTAATTTTTGTGAAATTTATGGAGTGCTTATTTCCAGGTTTCATATGCCCGACCCAGTAGTGAAGCTATCAAAGGTGCGAATCTCTATGTAAGCGGCCTCCCCAAGTCCATGACGCAGCAGGATTTAGAGGGGCTTTTTACCCCTTACGGACGAATCATCACATCACGGATTCTTTGCGACAACATCACAGGTAAGTAACAAAAAAGATCGCCAATGCCCTCCTCACTGACAACATGCACAACAAACTTCATAAACCTTGGCGTTGGTTGGCGTGATTTAGGTTTAATACTTAAGTTCCAAGGCCTAACGACTAACGCCTGTTTTTGAAATGTATAATGTGAATGGTTAAATATGAACTTTCTTCTCCAAATAGAAAATGTGCTTTTTTTCTTGTTTCATGAAACTAAAATTTTATTTAGAAACGTTACTTATTTAGTAATTATGTTCTAGATTTGTGTTGCTTAGTTTGCATTCTAAGAAAGCAACACTTATGTATGTTTTTTGATCACAGATGTGGTGGTAAAATAGTTTGGAATTCTTTATTCCAAAGTAATTACTGAAAAAAACTGAAAACTTCCTGTCATAATAAGAAGAGTTGCACTTCCTGTATGCTGCTTAATACTTAAAGTGTAAATCAACTGAAAGTAGTTGAAGTAATAGCCTTCTGAAATGGGTGAAAACATATTGAACATATTTTAATAAAGCAACATTTTTTAAACACAAGTTAAAATTTTTGCTTAAATAATTCGTTCTGTTATTTGGGAAAGAAGAAAAAAAAAACTATTTTTGAATTGGTCGATTTCAGGTCTTCAAATACAATAGTCAATTCTAGATCACAATCTTCACTTATTCTACGAATTGCCTTTTTTCATTTAAAATATAAATATGAATTGCGATACCGTAAAATCTCTTGAAAGTTTGATATTAAAATATAACACTTTAACAGTGATGTATCAATTTTAAAGCACAAAAGTGACATTCAGTAAGTGCAACTTTAAAATATTTTCTTATTTTCATAATTTATTACTAATATTTTATAGTTGCAGTATATGAACTTGATTTACTGAACAATATATTGAAACAGTAGGAGTAAATGCATTCGTTATAGTGGGGGAAGTTAAACATGTAAATCAGCTATTTCAAATAAAACCAATACAAAATAATTTAAAAGCTGACGTTTAAGACAGAATTCTATTTCAAATAATTAAGTGAAATTCTACTTTAATCTACTATTAAGAACTGGTATTCTCAGTTACTTCCACCAGTAACATGACACAGACGTTATTTATAATTTTGTTTTGTGTATGTTATTTTATTTGTTTTTATTAAATTCTCGTGGAACTGTCATTTTGGAATGATTATTTTTTTCCCTTTTTTAATTTTTATGTTTTTATGATTGTTTCTTTATTCTTTTTATGTTTTTATGATTGTTTCTTTATTCTTTAGTTCTTAATGCAACATTATTAAATGAGGTTTATTTTTCTCTAGGTCTGACACAGCATAACTCAGCAGGTTTGTAACCTTTTTTAGCGCCTTTATGTGGGTATGTTTTTATTTGAATGTTATTTTCGTTGTTTTCGGTTTTCGTACTGCACACACCACACATAAGACAGTTCCAGTAACTTTTTTGTTTCACGAATCTTTGTGTTTTATTGTGCATGCTCTTTGTTTTCTATTATTTATTAAGGCACTCATTGCTTAGGTCGCACCAGTAATTAAGTTTTCTAAACATTTAAACATTCTTTGCTTACAGGCTTTGCTATAATATAAACGTGAGGTATTTCTTGTGTCAATGTATATTGAGATAGCTTACATATGTTTAGCTTATGTTGGATGAGAATTTGTATCTCTTTATTTAAAAAACAAAAAAAAAAAAAAAAAAAAATCTGCCTTGAAGCATTTACTTTTCTGCTATAAATTTGAAAAAAAGCAGGAGTTTGCCTTCCTTAATTGTTTCTTAGTCTTTAAAAAAAAGGGGGGGGGGATAATTGTAATCAGATTTCAGTTTATCTACGAAGGTTATTTTTTATTCTTTTTTAATTTTTTAAGGATAACTAAAAGGTCTGCCCCTGCTCGCCTCGTCTATCAACTCCAGAGGAAGCCTCGTCCCCTTACTTGATAGCTATTTAAAAAAAAAAAAAAAAAACTGTTGCAATTTGTAATTATTGCATATTACAGCTGCAGTTTCTATTTGACTTTTTTTCTTTTTTTTTTTTAAGACTTTAGTGTTACTTTATATGCATACACGGTAAAAATTTGTAACACATTTGAAATAGAGAATATTAAATGTTAATTAATTTTCTCTCCTCGTCTACATATTTAATAGAAATTATGCCCGTATGTAGAATATCAGGAACAATAAATATAAATTGGTATACATAAAGCTTTTTTGAAAGACATGTTATTATTTAAAACACGTAACATGTCCACTTAAAATGAATATTCATATTTCAGCAGCATAATCACACATTTTACAATGCAATATATTAATAAAAAAGAAAAAAATGGCAAAATGAAAGCTGGTTCCTAGACTTAAGACTGTGATAAGCCAATTTTCTTACAGACGTCATAAATTTCTATTTTCGTAATTTAATTATGAGTTATTCGTAGCTTGGCTATGTGTGTCATTTAATTAAGTAACGTAAGTCGCTATATTTTTATTAAATGTGTTTTAAAGCAAGCAATTTTTTTTTTTATTCTTTAAAAGTTTGAGTTTATTTCATGTACTTTTTGAGATCTGTGAACTCAAAAGCGAAAGTAATCAGTCACAAACTACCGTATACTTCAAAAAAAAAGAGAAAAATCTTAAAACAAAGAATTTGACAATCAAAATACAGTAGCATGCTGCACGTCACAATCAACTGATTGTGTATTTCATTAAAATATAAAACACAGTAAAGTCACAAGATTTATGTAGCCCAAGCTGTGACAGTGTATGTACGAAGGAAACAGAACTCTGATACAGGGCATAAAATTCAGTCTGATCCGGATAGTTTCGGCTGATATTTATTAGTGTATTATGAGTAAGGTTTTTTAATTAGCACTGTGTATGTAATATAATTTGCAGTGTCTAAGTTACCATGTCGATAAAACTTAACTATGCATGTTAGTAAGGTTATAAACTAATAAAATACTTAATGTAAAAATTACGACAGGAATTGCGAATTGTCTACTATTTTAAATATCGCCGCTATGTTAGAAAACGCTGCAATTTTCTTCGGACTTGAAAATGTACCGAATCGAAAGTTCTTGTGTCAGTTATATTGACTTTTTGAAGTCTAATAACACTTGGCACCTGAGCCTAGATGAACAGAAATTAGTAAATTATTTCAATTATTTGCCTACTTTCTATGAATAATGACAAGTTCCGTAACTACTCTTGCATCCTAACTGTACTTTATTTGTCGTGTCTTTCCCTGCTCACGCTCACAAAATACTTCTGCTGAGAGATGGGAAGTGCCGGGTTCGATCCCAAGTCGCTCGTCGACCTGGCCGTTCGGAGTTTCCCGTGCGTTTTTCCGGAACTCGCTTAAACACGGGCTAGGACCTCTTGTAAACACCCCCCACGGAGGGCATTCCACTTATAGGTCTGGCACCCTAGTGTAGTCAATCGGCCTTGAAATCAACCATACAACTAACCACTCTCCTACGGAAGTGAAACCTAAGGGAGAATGAAAATTCCGCTTATATCACTACTACCTCCCTTTTTAAAAATTATTTAATTACTGTACCCATATAAATGTCATATTTATGTATTTAACATTTTATTTCAGCAGTATGTAAACGCAATTATTAATTAGTTTTCTAAATGTTTCTCAAATGCTCAATTTGAGAAATCAGGTGTAAAAGTTATTTTTATGAAATTTTAAGATTGAAATACATATTTGAATTTAAAATTTTAATAGTTTAATTTGAAGCAAATTTATATGCAAGATTAAAACAAATAATTGAAATTACATATTTGAATTAATATTTGAGACAAATTTAAATTAATAAGTTGACCTATTTTATTTTATTTTTTTTTTTTTTTTTTTAAGTGATTTGAATAATGACGCGCCTGATAATGTAGTTGAGTCAAAAGCCATTTCAATTTTGCGGCGCAACTAGGTTCTAGAGGAATTTAGGGAGGGGTGGAGTACCGGGGCAACTGGGTTGTGGGGTGACCGAGGCCTGGAAAAGTACCTTCACAACTAGGTTGTTTTTCCCTTTCCTCCGGCGCAACTCGGAAAACCCCAATACTGGTTATCCTGGGCTGCGGTTTTGAATCAGTTTATGCAGATGTGATAAATATGACATCAATCCTCCTCCTCTATATTAACATGGCTGTAAACTCTAAAATAACTACGTGTTTTTTTAATGTATATTGCTGAAATAAAAAAAAATTTCACTTCAAATTGTCAGATAGAATCTCTGATAGTCATATTTTCAGTAACTCACTCTAAAATCTGCCTGATTCAGTTCTGTTTATTCAAAACAATGAGAAAAGAACTTAAATGAGTTCCCCCCCCCCTTTTTTTTTTTTTTTTTTTTTTTTTAACTGTGTATTCTAAAATTTGTAGAATGACAATATATTAATATTGTCATATTAATGAAATATTTGCAGTTTCATACGTTAATAGTGGAAACACCAACCCTGAACGCTGGCCGAGACTTAGGCGAGGATAAGGAAGCTTGTTTTTAGAGTTTGTGTCTACTGCTGGTGTTCTTCCCTCTGCATTTTATTAAGTTCTTTGCAATCTGTAAAAAAAAAAAAAAAAAAAAAAAAAATTACCTCATCCATTTCTTTCTTTTACAGTATTTGTTATAAATTTTCGACAAAATCAGTCGTATACTAAATACTTTCTGAACAATTTCTTATATTCATTTTTGCCTGTTTGCAAATCTTTAAGGTAATTTTGTGTGTTTCCCCAGGAAGCACATTGCTGAAAATTATCAATCTCTTTTCTGAAAAATTCAGTGCAAGATGTTTTAAATTTTTTTACATTAAGGTGCAAAGCAGATTTTCAGCGTGTTAGCGAGTGCAAGTATTTCCTAAACGCAAAAATTATTTAACCTCTAGTTTTAATCTGAAATATGGGAGGGGGGAGGGGATATTTAAATGTTACAGCTTAAGAAATGTCACAATCTTGCATTAAAAACATAATAATAAAGATTAGTCTGGTGTGGTAGCGTTGGTTTAAGTTCTTTCCTGAATGTGCTAGCAAAAGCTTCTAGTGGCACTGTAAATTCTAGTCAAGTTCTCTTTGATTTTTCTTACTGAATAAATGTTCCTGATGTTATATATATAAATGTATTTTCTTTTGAAGTAAAACTTCTCAAATTCTTAACGGGAAATGGGCACGACGAAAATCTTTTGACATATACTCTGAAATTCTTTTCTAAATGTTTTTATAGTAGTTTTTATTTAATAATAAGCAAAATATATTTTAAATTGTAATTTATATCATGAGATACCCAAAACTGAGGTCAACCTTTAGACATGGCGATACACAAACTTAGCAAATTTACGTTATATATATATATCCAATTTTAAATAAATGCGCAAAAAGGCAATCGCCCCACTTCCCCCCCCCTCCCCTCCCCTCCCTCCCCCCCCCCCCCCGGAAAAAAAAAAGGGAGAGAAGAATTTATTTTTTTTAAATGTCAGCAATTTATCACGAAAACTGTTATTGCTCTTCGCTGCTGATCTACGGCAAGGCTTCGTTTAACGTTTATCCTCCATCTATTGCATTAATATTAAATTTTGTGCTAAACTTATAATTTTTTAATTGTCTGTAAAGCTGCTAATTTTTTCATCGGAGTTTTTTATCAATTACTTTAATCATTGAAGCAGAGTAATACACTAGAGTAATTACAGATTAAAAATTATTAAACATACTCGTATTTCAATGTACTAAGTATGCATACTAAAGAAAGATTTTCGTGATAGTTTTCTTTTCTTGATGCTTATTTGTACGAAAATTATTTTGGGAAATTCCATGCTTTTTTTTTTCCCAATTACTGCAGTAATATAGCATTTATAAAGTCAATATTTTATTTTTGTAAAGAAGTTTACATTTTTGTTACAGTTTATAAAACTGCATTAATGAGGAAAAAAAATAGGCATAAATATTTACCCGGGGGGGGAGGAAATAAGTATCCCCCCTTTTGTTTTTTAATATTTGTTTCAAACTGTTCTTGATGTTCCATTGCTCAATTTATGGATTTATAATATCGTGCTTTATTTTTGTTACTGATATTGTAGTAAGTTTTTTGCCCCTATTTTTTGTTTCATTAGATAGAGCTGCAAATAAAATGTTGTGACAAATAGTTATACTGTTATATTTATAATCATAGCATATAGCTGGAAGTTATAAATGACTCATTGCTTACAAAGTGGTGTGAAAGACAATGAATGCAAAAATTTAATTTTTTTGTGGCTCACTCGAGCAACAAAGGTGATAAAACCTTAATGTTCGGAAAATATGTATGGAATGCCGCACCAAAGGCTATCTCGAAAATTATTAATCTGAGAGGCAGTTATCAGTTTAATTATAATGCTAGTTAATGCTTTTCAATTTTTTTTTTTTTCTTAACTGTACCATTTTTCAGTCATGACATTTCTTACCAGGGTGCAATTTGCTAATAAAAACAAAGTTGCTTTGCAAAACGGATCAAATATCGAAATACATATTTAGTGCTATAAAGTTTCAAGAGGGTTTTTTTTAACCCCCAATATGAAAGGAAAATTATATTCTAGGTAGTTTTTTTTTTTTTTTTTTTCGTATTGTAAAAGAGTAACCTTATTTAATCAATAGATTACAATAACGATGTTAATATTAAAACTTATCATTTATAATGTGAAATATTTTAAAGTTAATTTTCCAATGTATTGTTCTCATAATGTAAAACAGAGAATTCGGTAACTTAATAAAATATTATAATTTAAGGTTAAAAAAATTGTAATCCCAGAAAAAAAAAAAAAAAATCAGAACTGTAAAGTTTATTGTAAGAAAAGCAATGTTTCGAAATTAATTTTTTTTTTTTTTTTCTGTTCGGTGTGTGTGTGTGTGGGGGGGGGGGGGGAGCAATGTTTTTAGAAATGTTAAGTTCGTGTATAGTTTTGAGAATATTACACAGTAACATCACTTTTATAGCAAACTTTTTTTCACCCCTGCTCATTTAAAAGTTTGATGTTAACATACTAGTGTATTAAACGATACAGTGCACTTTAACTTATTCAAAATCTTAACAGTCTAACCCTATACAAACATAAGCATGGCCTGACATAATACTCATGTGTCCAGGGCAGAATTCAATTTTGGTGCTCCCTACACCTCCACACAAAAATATATACGAGCTCCAATTATGCTATTAAAATTGAACTTCATAATTGTTGTCAGATTAAATATTTTACGACACAAAGGTTGATGCATTTATTATTGCACTAACATAAGATGTATTTAGTATAATATTTACATTAACTGATTTCTGAATTCATATAAAAAAGTAAGATTGATCTTGATATTAAAAATAATTGAATAATCTAGTGGATCTGTAGATCAGGAGACTGAACGTCCCATTTGCATCACACATTATTCAACAGAACATTTTTATTTATTTCCTATTACATAATATGTATATTGGTTCGCTTGACTTGCTACATAAACAGGGGAACTATCGCTCCCCTCAATTCCCCGCTGTATCTCTCTATAACTGTTTCTATATATGTATTCTAATAACTGATTGTCTTGTATTAATTCCCTGTAATTCATAAATACTTGTACCAAATTTCCTGCAAAAGATTACATAGCATATCGAAATTTCGTGTAACCCTGTATACTAATTACCAATTCTACGACCACGATTTTGAACAGAAATACATGCTTTTAAAATTCTAATAAAATTTCATTATATTTAATAGGGTATAACGATGTTAAAATAATTTTAAGAAATACAGACTATAGACCGTAATAGTAAGAAATTCTTTTATGTATCCCGGAAAAGGAGCCACAGTTATTATATACACTAAAATAATAATACACCTATTCAATTATAACTCATTAGTATTTCAACTTAAAATGACATCATTTGGATGATTGCAGTACATCATCGGAATTCTTTTGTGTGATCTCGTAAATAAATTTAGTCTGTACAATACCCCCCCCCCTCTTTTTTTTTTTTTTTTTTTTTAAGAATAGAGTAAACATGCTTTTAAGCATATTTATAATGTATGTTAGTTCCATTATATTCAATGCAGCATAAACGCATTAAAGTGCGCTTAAATAAAAATTTGTCCATAGGCTCTGTCACAAAATTTTTTTGTGTGTCTGTGTAAATGAACCACAAACATTGTATACACCGGTAAAAACTATTCAGCTTATTCTACATTTTTCATAAATAATTGTTAGAAATTTCGCATAATTTGGACGATTACGTGGCACTGTCAGAACACTATTGTAAGGTTCTGTACATTAATTAGGAAGCCTAAGAGCACATATCTGCAGAAAACATAAGTTTAAGCATCTCGGTAATGTACGCTAATTTCATTTTGTTGATTGCAAAGATATATATATTCTGCCCATAAGCCATAAGAAATTTTGGCGTATCCCTGTACACGAACTACAAATGGAATACACACCCAAAACTATAAGCTAATTCCGTGGGGCTCATGAATATCTGTACCGATTTACAAGTCAATAGCGTGATTTTTGCGGCCGTTATCCTTTGATAAACAGACACACAGACGGAACCCAAAATCTTTTTGAGTCTAAACTCTCAACAGGGATGCCTCCACTGACATTTCGGCAATAATAAAATTTGCAAGATTTTGATTTGAATGAGTTTGTTAGGAATAGTTAGTTTGTCCTGATCAAATTTGTCAATATAAAGGGGAAAGCTAATTATTAGTCTTTCATATTGCTTTTATATATAAATATAATTAACAGGGAGGAGGAGCCGCTCACCACTCCAGGAATGGGGTCGAGCGATTCTAGCTATGCTAGTAGGCCCCTCCTCCGGAGCGTTTATTTATTATTATAAATATATATAGTACGTAAAGTTTCGTGCCCTTATAAGACTTAAGTGCCCAGAACATGCAGCAGGTAATCAAAATCAGGCCATGCGCATAAGTAAATTGTTTCTTATCTCTAGTTTCTGCCTTTAAAAATAAACTATTTTAACCTTCTGTGTTCCATTTCATAAACTTAAATGTGAACAAACTTGTATTTTGCTGTACGGTTAAAAAGATTACGTCCAATCGCATGATGCAAGTAATCTGTTTTTTAAGGCAGCTTTTTGAATAAGTAAAATTCAATTTTTCATTGTAACTGAAATAAACTTTATGAAAAATTTGGCTCACTAATTCAATCTAATTTGTTTGTAAACCCAATTGTATAATTTTAAAGTTTTTATTAAAATTAAGGTAAAAACTCTTCCTTCCCTGTTGATTAATATTAGCAGAATTGTTGAATAGAAATTTCTTGTACATGCGACTTAAAGTTATTTGTGCAGTTGCAATACTCAGATTAAAGTTTCGTATGTTAGATGAAATCCATTTAAAATGAAACTGTATAGATACAACACAGAGAAATTACTCCTTCAAATATTTTTAAACACGTTTTTCTACAATAACGCATATTTAAGATAGCAATGTATTTCCTTCTATACATTTTAAATGTATTTTAAAACTTCCATCGATATACTTGATATTTAACTTTTCCTCCATTGGTCGTTTTTACATAATTTTAAGAATTTGGTACTTTCTAGTATTTCTCTTCCTTAAATTGTATTTAAAAGAAAAAAAAATCCGTTAAGCCTTAAAATTCTTGTGTATTCGTAGAGTTTTAGTACTTGTTTTATGTTTAGTCTCGTAAAATCTTGTTGACGAGTAAATGAAACTTCAAAATTCTTTTTTAAGAATATATAAATTGTGGTTAAACGTAAAGTTTGAATAGAAAATAACAATTCTTTTTAAACTTGCTTAACAAACAAAAAATAAAACTTTAAACAGTTATTTTGTATTTTGAGAATTCTTCGTTCCTATTTTATATTTCTAGAATTATGCAGTGTCTGTTATTGCTTTTATTTAAAATAAAGCCGTTTTTAAACAATTAATAAATTTTATTTCCACCAGAATTATAAAGGCACAGTAACTAAATTTCTTTGGGCTTATCTTTTAGACGATACATTCAGAAACGACGAACGTTCGTCATTAGTTTACTTGGAAAAGAACAAATGCAGTTTATACTAATTTTATTTAAACTCATCTTCTAAAACGTTATCGGTGTTTTTAAAACATGGTTTCGAGTTGTTGGATAATTCACTCTAAAAACATTCTCATTTGCATGAAATAGCTTATGCACTTAAATATAACTTTTAAACTGTGTGATGAACAGTTATGTGTGTGGCAAGGGTCTAAATGTCAACTTCTTTTGAGAACAACTATAAAGGAAATGTTTATAAGATAATAGAATTTTCAGGAGACTTGCACATTTTAGCTGTAACAATATAATCCACTGATGTAATTTAATTCTGAAGGAGTTGTACTACCGGGTTTAAAACGTCCAACCTAAAAATGTATCACTAGATTATTATTTTTTTTTTTTTAAACAGATTTTTAATTTTCTGAAATTTTTAAATTTTAAGACAATGGTTTCAGATCACATAGATGGAATTGGAGATAAGTTACTTGGAATCAGACTAATGCTTTAAATTACTCAAATCAAATTTTTGTGAATTGTGTTTATACATAACAAATTTTTAATGCTTTCCTCTCCAAAAAAAGGTTATTGTGAGAATGATTTTATTGCAGGAAAGTCATTTCAAAGAAAAGATATCTAAAAATGTTACATCAAACAAAGGAGATTCGAGCTTATTTTAACTGAATTTTATTTATGCCTTTTTCATGAAACTTTAATTACCATTTCATACAGGAAGGGCCGATACTAGAGGAAAACCATCCAACAATGTGGATTTGCGTAGTGTTTTGTATTTATTAAAGCTTTGACTTTATATATTGAATACTTTTTCCTTCCAATCGTGACTACCACCTTTTCCAGGTCTCTCCAAAGGCGTGGGCTTCGTCCGCTTCGACCAGCGCATCGAGGCAGAACGAGCCATTAAACATCTCCACAACACCATTCCGGAAGGGGCATCTGAGCCCATCACTGTCAAGTTCGCCAACAACCCAAGCAACAACGCCAAGGCCATTACGCCACTAGCAGCTTACCTTTCCCCACAGCGAAGGTTTCCTGGCCCCATTCACCATCCGGCCAACCGCTTCAGGTACATACCCCTGTCGCCAATATCCAGGTAGGGTACCTACATGAAATACTGGATGTGGAAGGATATATATCCTGACGCGAGAAGGAAAGCTTGGGTGAATTCGGAAATGAAAGTAATGTATAAAATTAGAACTCTGATTCATCTGTAAGCTTTTCTTTCTCCTGGAACTAATTCATGGCTTCAAAATTTTCTTCAGAAATTGGTATTAAATGTTTTTAAAAAATTATACAATCTTTACCATTGTGTACAACTACACCAGTTATTTGGCAGACAACATCTGAATTGATTAAAAAAAAAAAAAAAAAAAAATTGACGCCTTAGTTGACCAGCTCTGTTCCCAAAGCATTGAAGGGTATTTCCTGATGACTTCAAATTAGCATCAGATATTGTTGAAAATTGCCTACCTAAACTTTATTAGACTAAGCAAAATATCATTTTTAGAAAACTGTATATAACGTTGTAGTAAAATTTTAGCCCAAATATGGTTTTGGTCTCTAAATTTAGATTGGAGACAGATGAGCAAAATTGAAAGTACTGAAATTATGACGAAAAATGTTTTGCCAGAAGTCCTAAGATATTGTATAGTAAATTTTTATAAAATATATTTGAATTGCTCCAGTAAGTTAAATTAGAAATTTTTATTTTCTCAATACTTTTCTGAAAAATAAAATGAGTAGTTTCTGGAAGTTAGTGCCTATCACAGCCTCTTCTTCCAATCCATTTCGAGGTTTCTAGAGGTATCCAATCGTATTGGTATTAAAAATTACACTTTGTAAGCAAAAACTAAAATTTCAGAATACGCTACGATTATTTAGGGTCGACATAATTGTCTCCCTTTTAACCAATTAAATATATATCACGGGCACTTTAGGAGTTTCTGAGGAGGTTGAAACTTTGCTTACCTCCTCTTGAATATTGACATGACCAGAACTCTAATTATTTGAGGAAGATCTACGGTATAATTAACTACGTGAGTTTTAACTAATTCATACATGATAGGTACAAAAGCAGCAACGAACATTTTTCCGCCTGATGGATAACCGTTCTTCATTATTTGGACATGAAATAATTGAATTGTGTTAAAATTTTGGCGTTTGCTTACGAAATTTATATTCATTATTCAACGTCAATACTTCGATGCTTTATTTTATTTTCAAAATTTAAGTAAATTTCAGCAAATGTAAACATTCTTCATATTTAACAGTTAAAAGTGTATGATTGTAAAACTGAGAATATACTATCATTTTTATGATTATTAGAGTTTAGGCTAGGATCTTTTAAACATTACAACTAATATCAACTGTCAGTTTTTAAACTGCTAATTTAATGAACGTTATTGTTAAATGTATAGTAATATTTATTTTAATGTTATTTAGAAAATAGTCTGCTTTATTTTCTTTAGAAACAAGGAACTATAAAAAACCAATTTTGTCGTTAAAAGTGTAGAATCATTTGTTGGTTTCGATGAAAAACCTCGAAATTTTTTAAACTTTTGAAATATGCATTATTGTTTTTGTTTGGCGTTTATAAATGTTTTGAAGTAAATGAACGGGTATTTATACATCCACATCTTCAGTTTTTCTTAAAGTAGGTGCCTTATTTTTTAACTTTTTAAATTACATTTTTTAAAGTATATTTTTAATTATATATTTTTGCGAGTATTTTGTGTTTTTTGAGTTTAAAATGAATATTTATTGCATTATTTATGTTATACTTTGTTTTATTTATGCCTTCGCCGTATAATATTTATTTGCAAATTTTTTCTTACTATTTTTTTTTTCTTTCTATATTAAATTAGACTTGAACTTTACTCTAATTTCGTTTTTGGATACTATTTGTTGGGGGAAAAAAAAAAAATTCAGGAAAGTTAATATTGTAGCAGCAATGGAACGAATATAAAAGTTCAAGTTCAGTTTTTAAAATACAAAATCTCGACCAGATATCATTCTTAACATCTGTGTATGACAATTATTTCGGCTAACGAAAGTACATGTAAATGCTTCGTAAGATGAAACTATTGCTTTCCTTCTCCAAAAATATATATTCTTTGTGTATGTACCCTCTGTTGCATTATTTCGTTCACTAATATTTTTTTTATATAAATTAAGCGATATTTAAAAATTAGGTAAACTAGCGGAATGCTTTTTTTTCCCCTGTACACAAATTTAAAAGTGATTAAAGCATGTATAGTTTAGTCTGGTGATGTAGATAGTTCCATCTTAAGTAGCTATTTAGTTTCAATATGTGTTTATTAGATAGTCTTTTCTTAAAATTATAAGTATTAGTCTGGATGCAGACTGGATACAGATAAAATAACGTAAGTTTAACTCGGATACTACTATCTAAACACATCGTTGAAAATATTTTAATTAGTAATTTTTGATATTAGGTATTTTGAGTTTGTTGAAGAAAAAGATATTTGTTTTAAACTTTCTATAATATGCTAAATTAAATATACTTAACCGTTTTTCTGTCTAAAAAGATACCTTTAAATACCAACAATTCGATATTTGAATAGGTTTGAACGCTGATTTTCTGATTCTCAGCATAAAATAAAACTGTTTGCGGTTTGAGAATTTAATCACCTGTTGAAGGTACAAAGAAAAAATTTCGTCAATTTAAACCAGTCGGCTTTTTGCATTCCACGAAAATCCTGACGAGCTTGCCGGTGAAGTCTTCCCTTGATAGACACCATCCTTGACACTTGAAATAAAAATATTGGTATAAAACCATCGCTAAAGTTTATTATATACTTAAAAATTAATAAACGTCAACAAATGACTTTTTTCCCTCAAAATTTCGCAACATGGTTTTTATATATATTGCCTGTTAATCGTAACACTTTTCACAAATTTAACAATTGGAAATCATACGACGCCAAATTCACAATGTTTTTTCGTGTGCATTTTATACATGTTCTCTTAATTATGGCATAAATTTCTACATATTTATTAAATAAAAAATCGAATATGACACAAATATCACATTGTTTTATTCACTTCTGTTTTATAAATATCATGACCTGGTAACCATAACGTCATTTTCCACAAATTTTAGGTAACGTAACTCTAACAAAATTAAATGGGCTTCGTACACGATTACATCTTGTACAAATACCTCTGTACAAATTTTGGATGGATCTAGGTCACTTCTATATGAAAGCATATCATATACATAATTTCATTATTAATAAGAATTTTTTTCTTTAAATAAAGAGGAACACTTGAAAAGATGTGAAAATAGATTTATAAATTTTTTTTCAAAGGTCAAGAAGTGTTTTTTTTTTCCCCCAAGGACTGTCAGTTCGGAGGACTGTCGGTTTCAATCTGGAGTTTTTGTAGACCAGGTTTGTGTAACACCAAAATAAGTTAGAAATATCAGTCATATCGTTACAAATTCGGTACCAAATGAAAGGAGCGATTTTTCTGAATCCAGGGGTGCAAACAGTTTTTCAACACAGATTTTCTAAAATTAACTAAAGTATGAAATTTAGGTGGCAACACTTCATTTTGATTCATTTCGTCATTTTAAAAAGAATGTGGTCCAGTTTTACGGTCAAAAAATGAGAAAAATGAAAACATTTTTTAAAATAAAAGTTTTACTGATTGAAATTAAGTCCTCCGTACTAAACTAAATTGTCTGACAGATTTTTGTGCAATTTACACTTAAATTTCAAGCATGCTTTGGATATTCATACTAACTTTCGTTTATTAAAATTTCACAATTAAAACAAAACTTAACTCCAATCCAGAAAGAGCTTGTTACAGGAGATTAAGTGTTCGATCACCAGCTCCCAAACACTAAAATATCCACGCGAATTTCTGCTTAAAGAAAATCTCATTTTAATTAATACAATTATCGCTCAATTGTCGAAATTCAACCATGATAGATTTTCTATAAAGCTTTACCAATCGACAATTGAATATAAACTATCCACAGTGCATCTGAATAATTTTATATTTCTTGACAATCCGTTAACCCACTAACGCCCAGCTTCCTCAATTTCAGGACAGCTAGTGTACGTATATTTTTTGTGGTTTCTTGGGATTATTTCTGCTTTTTGATGAGATTATAGCATCACTCAATGATCCCTCAAAGTTTTATGTACCTGCTATTAATTGTAACTACATAATTTTGTTCAAATTATGTAGTTACAATTAATGTAGTCATTTTACGATTTTCATTCATTTCGTATAAATTTGTTTTTTGGAAGCTATACCAACTTAAGTCAAGTTGAATAATATATTATAATACTTTACTTTCGAGGTCTTTCTCAGCGTATAATAGGAAACTAATCTGTTATCTTGAAGTTTTTCTATCTCGAAGTTCTTTGCTAGAGCACTAAATGTTCTCAAATGAAAATTGACTTTAAAGCTATCAGAAAAAATTGTTTAATTAGTGTCAGTTGTCTACACTAATTTAGAAGTGAACTATTCATTACAAAACATGTTTTGCAAAATTAATTCGGGTGTTAACGGGTTAAATGAAGTGAGCAATATAACTCTGACCAATATTTTCATTAGCACCGACATCGTGGTTTAACTGCTTTTCGATTTGACTGATTAATGTTTAAAAAAAAACAGTCAGTGCATTTAATATGCACATACATATAGAGAAATTATTGTAAAACAAAAATTCTTCGCATGGCGCAGGAAATCGAATGCATCTCTAATTGCAGATGAATCGCATGTTTATTGCAGCATTAGACTTCAGCTCTGGACGCTTTCGTAGTGGACGTACTTTCATACGTTGTACCCCATATGAATGTGGCACCCTAGTATCGTTATATAGGGATAAATTAATGAATCCCAATAATTTCAAAACGGAAACGTTTCGTATTGCACCATTCATTTTTGAAAACGCTGTCAAACGTTCAGAATATTAAGTCAACGGTACTGAAATTAACCACTACATCTGTTTGAACTTATTTTTTTCCCCCTAACTGTTGACTTTAACAAGTAAAATGTAGTTGCCAAATAAATGATAAAAGAACCTTAAAAAATAGAACATACCCATTTTTGTTGCTAAAAGATGTGATAAAAATATTTTCAATTTTAAAAATAGAAAATAGGATCTATAAAATAAAATCATGAGCTTATTGTGTTAAATGAATAAAAATACACATGCAGATTTAATGACTTTCTTCTATAGGACTTTTAAATACAAATGATTATAAGTCTTTCGTTTTTATACACGTAAAGGTATTTTGTCTGCTTTCTTGGTCTCATGAGATGTTTTTCTGCAACCCACATTAGCTTAGACTTTTCGAACAATGCTACTTTTTAAACTTCTGCAAGTACTGAAATATCGTGCAACAAATAAAAAGGCTAAAATCGTGCAACAAATTAAATGTGTGTGTGTGTGTGTGTGTGTGTGTATATATATATATATATAAACTAAGATCATTTTAAAACATTGTTAAAGAAATATTCTAATTAAACCATCGTTTTAATTTTAAAAATTTCATCGAAATAATCCCATCAATTTGGGAATTATAATCAGAAAAGTAAAATAAATAGTTAGTTATGGTATTCTACGAAACAATTTCGTTTACTTGTGAAGCACAAGTGGGCATTGCACATAACACATTTATTATGTGTCCTATTTTCTATACTTTTTTTTCTTTATTATTCGTTCAGGAACACATTTGCTGCCTTGGACATACGTTTTATTTTGACATTCAGTAAAAAAAAAAAAAAAAAAAAAATAGATTCAATAATTGAACAATCGATAACGATTTTTGTAGAAGGGAAAAATATTTCCCTTGGGCGTGAAAGGGTTAAATAAGTTTTCTTTTATACAAAACACCTAATTTAAAAGAAAACATTATAGCAAATGTTTTTGTCTTGGTACATCAAATCAACATTAAAAATATTTACCCAAAAATATTATCTGCGTTTGGACAGTTACGTTATTTAGCTATACTAGTTTTTTAAGAACAGTGCATTTATTAAATTTTTATAAACACACATAAATACTTCGAAACTTTTTTTTTTAAATGAAGATTTTTAAATCAATTTCGCTTTGTGATAAAAGCGTTCTTCCAGTCGTTATTTTTATACATAACAAATTCAACATTTCATTCTAGAAATGTTTTGTAAAATTTGTGTTTCAATCGTTCCGCGATTCGGACATCGCACTTTAACACGTTGAGCGCCACGCAAATTCTTAAAATCCATTAAAATTCCATGATAATTCCTCCTGTAATAAATAAAAATTAAGCAAATTTTTAATAAATTTTCAATCATTAATGTAATATTTTTAGTTTTATATCCGCCACCTACGGTTCACGCGGCTTCAGTGGCGTATCCAGGATTTTTCCAAGGGGGGGTTTGTCCTTCCGAATTTTTAATTAAGTTTAATTAAGTCTATTTAAGTTTAATTAGGTTTAATTAAGCTTATTTAAGTTTAATTAAGTTAATTTTTAATTAAGTTTAACAATCTTTTAAAATATCATCATAATTACTTGCCGAAAATAAGAGTAAGAAAATGAAAAACAGTAAAGCAAACTCACCAATTAGAAGATCAAACTAAAAAATCTTTAATTAGCGACGAATGACGTAGAACCTGTACAAACTGCTACACAAAACATAAAATTCAATACATAGTTACACAAAATATTTCATTGAATTTTCTTATTTACAGAGCGAAGTCTAATCGACGAGAGGTTTTTGCTAGTTCATTTAAAATGTCTTCTACTGTTGGGTTATTGTTTGGGTCACTCCTTCAAGGTCACTCCTTCAATGGTCACCCCTTCCCCATATGGTCGACCCCTCTTGTCCTTGAGTATGAACTCGTAAAGGTGACATCCTTTCAGAGAATTGTTTTCAGGGGAACCATGTTTCGCGCCGCGCAAATGAAGTGGTTTAGTTATTTTCAGGAGTGTTTATCGCAGAGTAATGAAAAAAAAAGTTAGTCATAATTTTAAACCACTTCGTAGAAAAAAATATTCTACGCTTGCCATACATTTTTTCTGCCTGAAATGTGAAAACAAATGTAAGGAACAGCCTAATTTTTCTTATCATACATTTTGTCAAGGGAGGGGTTTAAACCTCCAACCCCCCCCCCCCCTTGTATACGCCACTGCGCGGCTTTATATCATATTTGACACTGTCAGCCACCGATGGCTGACAGGGCGCTCAACGTTTTAATTTTTTATTTGTACTGCTTTTACTTTCGGGATAAAACTTTCACTGAAGTGTTTGAAGTATAACATGTTCTGCACACTTCTAAAGTTTAAAGATGATTCCTTCAGTACTTAGAGATGACAAAATGTCTAGAATCTAGAATGGCTGACGTAGCGCTGAACGTGTGCATTTATTGCAAACTGATTTTACGTAAACACACAAAATATTTAAACGTTTAACACTTCTTTAAAAAAAAAAACGTTAAAAATGACTTAAAGAAGTATTTAAATTATTTATATAACGTGTTTTGCTTTAATATTTAAGCTTTGTTTCGATCTCTAGTTTAGGACATAACCAGTGGCGGCTCGTGCAAATTTTCATAGGTGGGGCCCGATCCATCGTGTGATGCGTAATTTAACATCGGTACTATTCATTATTTAAACATGAAAACAAACATTATTAAAGTGGGATGTAAAACGAAGTTTTTTTTCTTTTCTTTTTTTTTTTTTTTTTTTTTTAATGGCGAATCTTAAATTTAACACTACGAAAAAAAATTGCATAAAATTATCTCAAAAATTTAAGTTTTATAACTACAATTGCAAAATTCTACAATGTTCTGACCAATGGAATATCAAAATTTAAATATCTGGAAGCTGGTAGAGGGAAATTGCCAAGTTCGATAACAAGTCGCTTTCGTCGACATATGCATTTGGAGTTTTCCATGGTTTTCTCCAAAATTCACATAAATAAGGGCTATGTAACACTTAGGAAGACTCTCTACAGAGAGTACACCACTCAGGTCTAGGATCCTCTTTTAGTCAACTGACTTTAACCCTAACACTACACACCATTAAAATTTAAATTCAAATGTCTCAGCGTGTAACATTATTTAGCGTATGCTAATTATATCCCTAAGTCTTTTAATTATAGAATTTCAATTGTTATATTCATTGTTTCTTATCTTAAAAAATAAATAAAATAATCCTTAACAAACCTGTAAGAAGTTATATTGGAATTTAGAAAGTCATGATTAATGTAATGTGGATACATATTTAAAAAAGTTTCTCACTTTAAAAGCTTAATTTTAGATAATTTAAACTAATTTTCAATAAATAAATTAGGCAGTCTATGATCTTATAATAATAATCCATATTTAATCCATTTATTCATGTAAATGTATAAATTATTTATCTGGAAAATTTTGCAATTTATTTGCATAAAAGTTTTAGAAAAAACTGGGAAGAAAAAAAAAAAAAAAAAAAAATTTTGATTTTTTTTTTTTCTCTCTCATTTAAATTCAAAATACTTTAGCTAAAGTGGTCTTAAATTCTTATACGAGCTTTTATCTCAAAGGCTAATCTAGAAAATATTTTTTTTTATTACCAGATTTCTTTTTTAAGCACTAAAATTTTAAACCGTCATATATAACTCTAAAAAATGCACCGAAAAATTAATGAGGAAAAAAAAAAGTAATGCGGAAGTCGCCAAATTTTATCCGCGAATTCTATGGTTAACATATTTTAAGTTTTTTCCCCTATAGGTTTGTTCCAAAGGGCCCATCAACGACAAAATTTCAGCGCGCTAACACTGATAAAGCAGTTCGTCGCCAAATCTGTCAACCCGCTATTCTAGTTGAATAAACTGTACAAATAAACACGCCAATTTCGGGCCGACTGTAAACGGCCCATTCTCTTTGGTAAGGAAGGGGTCATTAGTGAATTGTGACAGCTGAAAAAAATATATTCACAAATAAATGATAATGAAACAAGATTAAGAAAAAGTTCGATAGCCGTTGTTATTTTGTATATATGTTTTTGAACAGCTATATATATATATATATATATATATATATATATATATATATATATAATATAAAAAGAATTATTACTATTTTAATCGAGAAAAAATTTAGGTGGAGCCGTGCCCCGTTGGCCCTTAAAGTACAACCGCCACTGGACATAACAAAATGCAAAACATATCTTTCTGGAAAAAGCCAGTCTTCATAAAGCATCTGCACTAAATCCGCATTAAATCGGCACCGCTTTCTATTGAGATTATCAAATAGTCCCTTTTCTTAATGCATTCATTATTTTCCATTAAAATCACCTGGAAATGTTTAGACTTTAATTATTGTACATTTTCCTAACCTTCAACCTACACTGTGTAAAAAAAAAAAAAAAAAAACCCTATTTGCTGCCAGAAATTATCTGTAATTTGAGAAAATACGTTCTGACAACGCAATTTTTTCGTAAATTACGCGTATTTTCTCAAATTACAGAGAATTTCTGGCAGCAAATGGGACATATTTTTTACAGTGTAGTTTGACGGAGTGGAACCAAATCTAAAGAGTCCGCTAACATTCATGAAGTCGATGACGTGAAAGGGAGATCCGAAAGACTCGCACTGTCCAAGATGTTCAGCAGAATATTCAGCAGAAGTTGGTGGCATTTTGGGCAAATATGATAGGTTTTCTTAGTCTTAAAAAATGAAACATTTCAGGTGGCCGCTAGCAAGGCACGATAGATTGGTATAGAATTTTCTGTCACTTGAAAAGGTTAAAGACAGACCCGGCTTACTACCCTTATGGCAGTGTTGACGGGGAGGGGCACCAGTCAATCCTTCTGAATTTAAATTTTTTGTCCGAGAGAAGAGTTCCAAGTAAATAATTTCTGAAGGATTTGAGGAACTGCAGCCCTCGTTTGCATAGGTTGTCTACCAATTCGTTACTGTTAAAGGTCCATCTGCGATGGATATGTTGGGGGGGGGGGGGAAGAGCTTGGAACTTGTGCAGATATGTTTCATCATCTATGTTGATCCACTTATTGAGACGTTGCTTTGAGCTACGGCTGTTAATAAGCATCAAGAGGTCGTCATAGTTACATTCACTCAGAATAGTTTAAAAAACCACTTAGATTATTCCAAGTTTGCTTCGGGAAGTTATTGTACATTAAATTGGTTACCTATCTTGAATACCCGAAAATGTTGTTTTTAGCCGAAAATTTTGAGCTATTTCATAGAAAGCTTTAATAGTTGTCTTTGAACAGAAGCTCGGTGACTTTTTTTTTTTTTCCCTCCAAGTCAGTAATTAAATGTGCTATGGCTTTAAAGTTATTCAGTAAGTACCTTCTTTTTTCACAACTACCCTTTATCGATATGTTATTTTAGATAACTTGTTGAATTTTGTTGAGGTAGTCTTGCAGAAATAGTTCCAAAAGTGTTCAACTTTTTGAAGGGTGGTGGTATATGTTATGCCATAGAATTTTTAATCCCGAACTGCAAAAATTCATGCCAAAAATTTTTAATGAAGTTTTGCGTCTTAAGTACCGCGGGAAAAATTAATTTATTTCTAGTCTTCTAACTTTTTTTGAAATGAATACCGGTGGCAATAAATTTTAAATGTGCGATTTTACCTTGCCCATTAGTAGGTTAAATGCATTTTTTCGAAATATATAAATGTGACTCTATGTATAGATTGGAGGGGGGGGGGACAGTTGCATTGATTAACTTTGCGGTTAAATTAGTTTCACCGCAGAGATGTCTGATCGTAATCGGTATTTTATTACTTTTATTCGTACTTTTTATTCATTAGGTTTATGATAGTCTATACTTATTACATTTTTCTGAACTTTTTTAGTTGAAAGAAAATTGGGGGAGCCCAATTTGTGCTTGAATGATTGGATTTTAGTGGTTAATTATATAATTACGTATAACTTACGCGCTTTATTTATTTTTTTAATTAAAAATCAATTTTTAACTGGAGTTAGATGCTTAAAGTAAAAAAGCTTTTAAACGGTGTAGAATTGGTGGTTTCACTGTCGGTTATATCTGTGAATGTTTTAACATTCCCATAATAATGTACCTATTGGGGAAACTTGTAGAAATTTTGGAGGTATAACTTTTTAACGCTTTTTTTACGTTTTGAAGTAAGCATTCTGAAAGTATAAATTCCATGCAGTGTTAGTCAGCTTAGGTTAATTTGTGTCTCTTCAATGTCTTTACGAATTGTTTCTGGTGTCTTTTACACACTATCAACAATGGAGTGATCGTAAGAGTCGGGCCAATTTTAAAAATCAAAATTACGAATACACAATTTTAAATCTTTCTAATCTTTAGACTTTTTAAGTGTTGTCGTTAAAAATGTTTTCAGCCAATACAATTATTGGATAAGAAATCATGTAAGAAAAAAAAAATCGGCAAGATGCAAAGACGGAAATTTTTATTATAGTAATGGATATGACCTACTTGAATTACAATATGCCCAATTTATATTACAGTACATTAAAATATTTCTTTGATTATTTTTAAATGAAATTAATCACCTAATGCTTATGAACCACCCCTTCCTCTCTTCCTTTTCTCATGTTGATTACTTTACTGTCTGAGAATTCGAATTGTAAGGCTTAAAATTTTTTCATTCCCAGAAATACTCGTAATATACTGTTATGAAAATATTTTCGCAATCTTTCACACTGCATTAGTTTACGATTTGCAAATTTTAAACATGGAAATTGAATTTCAAATAACAAGGTTACACATTTTAAATTCTTTATATTTATTTATTTTTATTTTATTTTTTATTTATTTATTTATTTTGCATACTTTCACTTTTTCGTAAAGAATGAAACTTTATTTGCACATTGCCTGGTTTAGTGATACTTTGCTAAGAAACTCCAGCCAATCAATTGTTCCGCACTTTACTTCATGAGATTGTTCCGATCAATGGCGCCATGCTATTGATTTATATGTATTTTGAGGTCCAATGCTCACGAACTTTGTTAGCATATGCAACAAAGTGCCGTCATATGCTTATGGATTTTGATGCCTGTATCTGCATTAAGTACAACTTGCAAACGATTTTCATCAACGACCAATAATCAAGGATGTATTTTAATATATTAAATATTGACAAGTAGAAAATTAAGTTACATTTTCAACATAAATTAACATTAATTTCTATGGTTGTATTTGATCTTTTAAATTATATTGTTATGAATGTAAATCATCGAATAATTTTTAATTTTATGCTTTCTTTAAGAGGCCAACACAGGGGGAAGAAATAAAGTCTCTTTAGCTGCCTCTTTACGAAATTTCATTTCATGATCATAATAAATCCGTTTCACAAAATTGAAATTCATAAAACTGAGATTTCGCAAATTTTTATTTAATTACATATTTAAAAAAAAAAAAAAGTCTTATATATTTTAATGTTTTTTCAACATTTTAAATGAGTACTTATATTTGATTTACGGAAACATTAACTTGGTATTAAGCATAAAATACTGACTTCAGAAATAAATTTTATTCTACTTAAAAAAAAAAAAACCGCAAATTTTTCTCAAGTGGAGCCCTAAAAAATCAGCCTGTATCGACCGTGCTTCATTAAAATTTATTAAACATTACATTATTGCATACACAGAGTTAAAGAAAGTTGTAAAATCGAAAAGGACGTTGCTGCAGATGATTTTACCTTTACAACTGATTATTTTTAAGTATATTTTTCGCTATTCTTTTGACAGTCATCATATTAGGCTGTTTTATTCTGCGACATGGATTAGTTCAATAACTTCTTAACAGCTTAATACTAAGGGGTAATTCCATTTTAAATCAACAAATTTTCAAAAAAGTTGTTGCATGACAATTTTTGATTTTGATGACAATTTGCATGTGCTTTCCCCATACCTTTTTTTCCCCCATTACCTTTCCCCATATTTTTTTTATTTAAAAAAAAATTACCCTTTGATATGAAAGCTATTTTTGTCGTTGCCAACAGCAAAAATTAGATATTTTGATGCTTTGCTTTATGAACTATAACTTTTTTCCTATCAAAGCTATCAAACTCAACTATAGCTCATTGGAAAGCTAAAAAAAAGATCTTTTTCCATATGGTATCAATAAATTTGAGATTTAAAAACAAAGGTTATTTTTTCAAGGTCAAAGTTTGCGATGCAAAATTGATTTTTTGCCACTTTTGAAAATTAAAAAACCTATGAAGGGCTTGGAATAACAAGCCCTCTTTTTTTTCTTATATACATATATAAGGTTGCTTATTGTATTAAAAAGTTTGGCTTGTTACTCTGCCCCCTTCACAAGATACGACCCCCCAAAGTTGCAAATTTTCTAAAAAATCCAATTTTCAATGCTAAAAAAATGCATGTGGGGGGCAAGGTAAATTTTTTTTTACTTGTGTGATTTTAAGTACTTCATACCATCTTTCAAACAAAAAAAAAATTACTTTGTTATTCAAAGGCGTTTGGCAGCTATAAGGGTCTGAATTTTCAAATAATCACACTAAAACCATCCAATTTTTTCATGTACTTTTTTTTGGAAACATGTCATTTATTATTATTTTTTATTATTTGATGGACTTAGATTGACCTCACAAATAAGAATATATCATATTCCTACTTTTCCTCATTTATAGTAATCTATTTGCCAGTTAAAAGCAAGAATAGACAGATTTCAACTTGTCCAGCCTTGCTCCCACATGTATAGAACAGTTCCCTTTAGGCAAACAGTACCTACCTGTGGTAGGAACTGTGCCAATGACAAGGCTGCTTGAATATTATTGGATACAATTTGACCAATAATATATCCTGATTTGAAAGTAGGGTTATCTAAATTTGCCGATCTTAGACCAAAATTTTGTGTGTTAGCTGGAGCATCTGGTACACATTCAGTGTGCGTTTGTTTGTACCATCAAAATGTAAAACTTATGCTATCAGCGATTAAAAGTGATCATAGCTACAAAGATCTGCTGCAGATTATGGTCTGTGATACTGAAAATGAGAATTGTATGTTTTCGGAATGTACTGCATGTCCAGGTGTGAATGCCATTTTATCACTGATTTCTCCAAGTAACAGCACCCAAATTGACTTGGAAAATGATGAATTTGAGGATTTGCAAGTTTCATATAAGCAGTGGATGTCCACAGACAGATGTGAACAGACATCATGTGTGCTACCTTTACAAGAATTCTTGGTTAAGTGTTGTGAAAAACTTGAGCATCTAAAGAGCCACCATTTCATTGCCAGTAAACAAGCAGCATTTCTAAAATCAAAGAAAGAAGATCTGGATAAGGGGGAATTTTTTATACTTGGAGATTTTTCAGAGAATTTATCTTGTGTTGTTCAAGACGAGGTGCAGACCTATCACTGGTCAGGTGTGCAATGTACGCTTCATCCTTTTGTTGTCTACTGGGAAAAAGATGGAGAAATTCAAACTCAAAGTTTTTGCTTTGTAAGCGACTGCCTTGACCACAACACAACTACATTCTACGCCTTTCAAATGATCCTTGTTAAAAAACTGAAGGCAGATCATGCTTTAATTTCAAAATTATTCTATTTTTCAGATGGATCTGCCGCACAGTACAAAAACAGGAAAAGCTTCATTAACTTGAGCCATCATGAACAAGACTTTGGGATAAAAGCAGAGTGGCATTTTTTTGCTACATCCCACGGGAAAGGCCCTTGCGATGGGATTGGAGGAACAGTGAAGAGGCTAGTGCGAAAGGCTAGTTTGCAACGACCGGTCAGTAATCAAATCTTGAATCCATTAGATGTCTTTGAATACTGCACTGAACATATTAATAGTGTAACGTTTTTCTATGTTTCCTGTGATGATGTTAATGCAGTAGGAAAAGTTCTTGAGGAAAGATATAAAACAGCACTATCATTACCCCAAACTCGGTCTTTCCACAGCTACATTCCACTCAACAGAAATATCATTTATGCCAGACGTACATCATTTTCTTTAGATTTTACAACCTTTCATGTCATCAAAGACGAACCTATCAACCTTAGATTATCCACACCAACAACCCGACCAAAGTTGTCCGATTATGTTTGTTGCGTATATGATGGTGACTGGTGGCTAGGAGAAGTGGTGGATATAAAGATATTTGATGTCGAAGAAGAATACAGGATCCACTTTTTTCATCCTAAAGTACCTGGAACATCGTTTAAAAAATCAAGTCATGATAACCAAACTTGGGTTCGGTTTCAAGATATTTTGAAAATCCTGACAGCGCCAGAACTATGGTCAGCACAGGGAAGAGGTCATAATATCACACCTGTGATGAGTGAACATTTGTCAACTCTTCTCTATGAGACAATAAACCACTGAACAAAAAAGTTTTGCATGTTTTGAGAGGAAAGTTAAATTCTATATACCAAGATGTTAGAAACCTTAAATTAGCTTATCAAAGTTTAAATGTGTTCTTTGACAACTCTTCTTAGTCTTTTTAGTTGTTTTCACCATTTAAAACTAACAATTAAGTAAAAAATAACTTTTCACTAACACCTAAGATTAAGAAGTATGAAAATAATTGCGTTGTTTCAGTATAATTATTTGAAAATTTAGACCCTTATAGCAGCCAAACGCCTTTGAATAACAAAGTAACTTTTTTTTTGTTTGAAAGATGGTAAGAAGTACTTAAAATCACACAAGTAAAAAAAAATCTACCTTGCCCCCCACATGCATTTTTTTAGCATTGAAAATTGGATTTTTTAGAAAATTTGCAACTTTGGGGGGTCGTATCTTGTGAAGGGGGCAGAGTAACAAGCCAAACTTTTTAATACAATAAGCAACCTTATATATGTATATAAGAAAAAAAAGAGGGCTTGTTATTCCAAGCCCTTCATAGGTTTTTTAATTTTCAAAAGTGGCAAAAAATTAATTTTGCATCACAAACTTTGACCTTGAAAAAATAACCTTTGTTTTTAAATTTCAAATTTATTGATACCATATGGAAAAAGATCTTTTTTTTAGCTTTCCAATGAGCTATAGTTGAGCTTGATAGCTTTTATAGAAAAAAAGTTATAGTTCATAACGCAAAGCATCAAAATATCCAATTTTCGCTGTTGGCAACGACAAAAATAGCCTACATATCGAAGGGTAAATTTTTTTAAATAAAAAAAATATATTTTTGTGGTCTAAAAGGTATGGGGAAAGCATGTGCAAATTGTCATCAAAATCAAAAATGGTGTTGCACACCCCATTTGTTGATTTAAAATGGAATGACTCTAAGTCCTTTTCAGTATCCACGATAGTGCTTTCAGGGAGTAGATATTTCTTTTTGATATGTAGGAATTAAAGTAGTACAGTGTCAGTTTCTATTTTGGGATAGTTTTCATATCGAAATCTTACGAAAAGTACAGGTCTGCGACAAATTGTTCTGAAATATGTAAATTTGTTTCTATTCGTGAAAGATGTTCCTCAAATATCATTAAAGGACAGATTAAAAATTCAAAGCAATTGTCTATTTTCGTTACATATGTTAGAACTTCAGAGAGATTATCTGAAAGATATTTGGGGATACAAAATTTTAAACAGTTAAGGAAAATGAATGAACTGAGTATTAAAGAATGATAGTTTTGTTATGTCACTATGGGTAGGAAAATTTTATTAACCTTATTTTTGAACATTAATAAAATGTTTGTGCGTTAAAATAGTTTTTTAATGGCAACAAAAATTATGCGACCATACGGGCCGAACTTATTCTTTAGAATATTTTTTAAATTGGAAATAAAATTAGGAAACGGAGAAATATAGACCAAATTATAGTACCTTTGTGGAAGAATGTGAAATTATTGCAATTATCGAATAGTTTTTTTTTTTTTTTTTTTTTTTTTTATGAAGACTAACAAGGTAATTTTTGTCAATTTCTTTAGTAAAATTTTCCAAAATTACAGAAAACTGCCTTTTTGAAGTGGAAGAACTCTTCTAAAAAAATAAGGATACCTTAATTAAGGGCCAGTTTTATTTATTTAAAATAGAAAGTTTATGCATTTGTTAAAAACTAAATTTCTTTAGACACTATTCGATATAATACTAGTTATAAAATCCCTTAACTCTAATTTTTTATTTTCAGGTTAATGCAGTTAAAGGAAATGTAATTTGCCAAATCTAATAGCAATAATTATATCCAGACATAAATTGGGGTGCTTTTATTGTTCCTTTATGAAATTCCACAATTTAAAAAGGGTCCCATCACAAAATTTGAATCTTCATAAAGTGGGCCCGTTTCTAAAATTAAAATTTCTAAAAACTGCATTTTTCACAAGATTTAGTATACATTTTTTTTTTTTTTTTTTTTTTTTTTTTTTTTTAAGCGTTGAGTATTAAGTGTTTTTTAATGAACCGTGTATAAACAAATTTTAAAATTATTACAAAAATGGGCCCCGAAATTTCAAATGTTAATATATTTTTCAAGGAAAGTAATTGGTTTCTAATAGAAATTAAAACAAATGTTAAAAGAAAAGATTTTCCTCCGTTTTAAAAGATACAGGATTAATGGCTAGATACTGGATTAATCGATCATACATTTTATGATAGGTAAGATAACATAGATACCATTAGAGAATATCTGTTGGCTTTGCTTTTCGAAAGAGGAGACTATATGAATTATCTTCTATGAATTAGAAATACTTCTATTTTACAAAGACAACTCTCCCCCCCCCTCCCCACCACCACCACCACCACCAAAAAAATTACTTTCAGGATGTTAGTATAGGTATTTCAACTTCATAATGTAAACTACAAACTCATTAGCATTAAATGATACATGAGGCAAGTCCACATTAACAATCATCAAAAATTTCTGATATCCAAGAATTTTACAGTGTTGTATTTACAATTGTCCTTGTGTAAAAATTCTTATTTTTGAAGAGAAAAGGGCAATTTTGACATCACGGTGCTATGTAAAGTTTTATTTCGTATGTTGAAATGCGAATTCAGATTTTGGCATGCGTCAGTGTAAGAAATATTAAAATGCTTTTTGAATTTGGAAAATATATAATCATTTTGTTTGGATTCATTTTGAATGTATAATCACTTTTATTTTCCAATAACAGTAGGTACTCACCACTCGCTGGCGACCTCTTGGCTAATCCACTGCTTGCTGGAAATGCTATGAATGGATCTGGGTGGTGCATCTTCGTCTATAATCTGGCTCCGGATACCGAAGAGAATCTTCTATGGCAGCTTTTTGGACCATTTGGTGCGGTCCAGTCTGTGAAGGTGATCAGAGATCTTCAGACCAACAAATGCAAAGGTTTCGGCTTCGTCACCATGACAAATTACGACGAGGCCCTGGTGGCTATACAGAGTCTGAATGGATATACCCTGGGTAACAGAGTTCTCCAAGTTTCGTTCAAGACCAACAAATGCAAGACATAAGTTAAGCATCCAAGTGTTTTTTTCACAGGCGGTGATTGTTTTTTTCCCTCACTGATTGTTAACCGGAGTTGCGACAAATCTATTCCTTAATTTCCATTTTTCAGCTTACATGTGTACAATTCAGAGGGGTTATTGTACTAGACTGAGAAACTGCAACTATTTGTACTCAGGATTTTACTTCCTCCTCTGACGTTGACTCCGGCTTTGAGGGGGAAAATCCATTTCTGCAAAAAAAATGAACTTGTTCTATCACGTACGGCATCACTAACTAGCAAAGCTAGGCTCAATTTGGGAAAGGGGGGAACTTGGGCAAAAAATATATCAAAATACATGTGAACTGAGGTTTCCGCAATGAATCTCTTCTAGTCAGAAGGTGTCGATGATTGTCTTTCTGTAAAAAAACAAAACATTCCATTTCGCCAGTCGACACCTGAATTAAAAAAAAAAAAAAAAAAAAAAAAAAAAAAAAATTATCAATTTTGCGGTAACACTAAATTTCCTTTCTTGAATACAGACGCGAGTTTGCCCTATTCTTGGAAAGTGACTGCCAATATTTGTAAAATTTTAAGTTTTTTATGTCAGCGCTTTGCTAGCTGGTGATGCCATCATACTAGTCATGTCTCGATTTATATACTTGTTAACTATTTAGAAATATGGAACGAAAATTGAAGTTTGGATTTATATTAAACAGAATCTGGAACAAAAGATTTAAACCAAAGAAATTTTGAAATATTGAAATGTTTGTCATATGGGTGAGTGCATTCATATTTATATATACACTATGAATACAAACGTTGATTTGGCAAGTCAAAAAAAAAAAAAAAAAAATCCTTTGTTACGAGTTGTGTGTTGGCAATATCTACATATTTTGAATTTTTTCACATCGCCCACACCTTCTAGTTGTATTATTGATCTACTTAATGATTTTGAAGTGAACCCGTATTTTAATCGGTTCATTTTTCAAATGGGTGTGTGCGCTATGTCTTGCTTAAAATGCAGATTGCTCTAGTCAGGCCTGTTTGTGAGCCGCACACTACGTTTTAGAAGCATTGACATGTTATGGCGAAATGTACCATTTTAACTTATTTTTAGTGTGTTAATGTCCCGTTGATATATACATATATATATATATAATATACATAGCACTATTTATTATTAGATTTGCCCTCCTAGTACTTTTTGCCAAATCTGTTAGCTTATTAGAATATATCGTGAATATTTAATTAGATTTGTGTAGTTTTTGCTGTTTGCAAAAAAAATATTTATTTATTGATGTATTTGTGTATCTACGCTTTTGCGTACAATTCCTGCAGAATTTATTTAAAGTTTTGCTTCTGTTTTTGTTTCTTTTTGTATTGCGTAACCTAAGTTTAGTCACGCTTTTGAAAGCACGTAGCTTTGTTTCCTTTGTTTTGCATCTGTGCACTTCCTTAGTTCTGTATGCTTTTTCATTATTTTTAGTTAAAGAATAAAATCACTTTGTATTTTTTGGCAGTTGGATGTTGACTTTCTTAATTGCATGGACACCATACCCTAAAAAAAAAAAGCCTAATTTGCTTGCAACCGAAAATAATTGCTAAATCGTAGTGCGCTTGTATAAGCGCTTTCATAGGTATCTGACTTCTGTAAGAAGGAGCACAAATGTTTGTGGCATGTCTTTCAGTCATCCTATTGCATGTTACGTTTTAATAACCCTTTATTGCTTGTAAAAGTTTACTTCAGTTATTTTGTGCCACACTTGTATCTTATGAACATAACGAAGGCTCGCAAGTTTTGGCAGTGGTTTTTCTTTCGGGGGTAAAAATTTTTTTTCAAAAGTTGGTTGATTCATGGAACATGGTGCTAGATTCCAAGCTTGCTTGTGTTTGAAATAATAATAAAAGAAAAATATGTAAAATTAGCAAATTAACAAGATGGACTACTGCGACTTAAGCAAATTTGTTTTTATTTCTGAAATTTCAAAGCAAATTCAAAGCAAAGTTTGGATTATGGTGCTAACATTTATTGAGTGGTTGAAACAACGAAATTTTAAAAGCGAGCTTTCGTCATGTTTGGAATTATTTTTACTGGATTCTTTTTTTTTTCTCCTTACACAAAATTAAAAAAACAAATTGGTGCATAACCCACTTTGCTGTTACTAAATTAGTAAGAAAAAGAACAAAATTGTTGTATTTAAATCATCGGCAAACACAAGATTATAAATTATTCATATAAGTACGCAACATTTTCTGCGTCGAAATACAATATAAACACTTCCATCAGAGAAGTCTATTTTTATAAACAAATACTAGAACACCTCGTTGGTAGTGCAACTTTTAAACTTGAAAATGCAAAAAAGTACTCATTTTATTCCTGAAAGGGATAAAAGGTAAACAATGGTGAGATTTATCCAGGTTATGGTGAAATGTTGATTGCCAACCATTATATGCCTCCACTCACTGATCTTCCACGCTGACCTGCCCTATATATTATATGTGTATATGGTCCACTTGTGTTAATAGTGGATATATATTAGCTGATATGAGCGTGTTTTAATATAAAATAACAAAAATGACGATTTTTTTCTGAAAAAAAAAAAAAAAATTACTATTTCTTGATGGTAAGCTACTGGATGAAGTTTGTGGTCACAACTTTGTACATATATATAGCGGTTGTAGTGAAGGTAGAAAATTTTTGATAAAAAGGAGCTAAAGTAATACTTCTTTCGATGGTTTTAACAAATTGTGTACGCAAGCACTTCCTAAAGCTATTATTGGGTGATAGTTACAGGATATTTAGTGCAACTATATATTGAGTGGCCCGAAATTTCCGGGGGCTGTTGTTCAAATGAGCAATTATTAAAGCAATACAACATAGTTTCAGCTTGCCCATTGAAATAAACATGTTTTACTGTAGATGACCGACAAGAAGACAGTTTTGAGCCAATTTATATTTCTTGCTAAATCTTTAGAATCTTAATGATAAATTTATTCTGGTGTTGAGTTTTGAAATTTAGGAATTTTCTCGATGAACACTGCCCGAGAAGATGAATTCTTGTTTTTTTAGCTCTTAAGTGCGTAGATCAGCTTTTATTAGAAAGCGAGGATGTTCGTGGAGAAAATTCTTATTTTTTAAATTCCATCTTAGGTGTGCACCTTTAGTGATATTAAATACATTAACTTTTTGAATCTAAAGATAGGTATAATATTCTAATTAAAAGAAATTAAATTGTCCCTCATATATACCTCATAAAATAAGATGGCCAATTTTCACCAGAAATCGGGCGATATTTTACTGCCACAGTAAACAAAATATTGCTCAATGAGTTTTAGATACTCAATTTTTTAAAATACTGAATTGGATTACTGAAGGGAAAAAATTGGTTACCTCCTTGTAGGATCAATTAAACAAGCAATAATTATAGCAATAATTACGGTAATTTTTGACAAATTTTTGAATTTTCCAAGTACTTTCTCATAGAATTGTCCTGTCCCCGATTTTCGGTATTAACTTGGTCACCTTTTAAGAAGTTGATTTTAGTGCTTGCGTATTCATTTGATGTCAAGGTGCAATATTAAATGCAATTCCAATTACCTGTTTACTGTGACGTTATTGCCCATAAATCTGTTATTGGATAAATTTTTTAAATCTTTCTGTAAGCAAAAAAATATTGTTGAATGTTTCAAAAACAGTGTAGCAAAAAGCACTTCCGTTTCTATAATGAGTCAAACTGCCTTAATTTTAAAATGTCTGAAATGGGGGGGAGGGGGGGGGCTGGAATAACTGATTTTACCTAAAAGATTATTGGAGTATTAATGTAAAAATTAAGATTCTCCTCAAAACTCACTGCAACTTTTTACAGAATTGCTTATTCACTATTGGATAATTGCTAGTCTTATTGTTTTGCATAGATTGGAATATATACATTAGGCTTACTTTCTGCATTTTGAAAATATAGTATTTGTTGGTACTTTAAATTTAGAATGTTGGCTGTAAAAAAGCGCATGTACTTTCCAGTCAGCTTTCACATCTCCGGTGAAAATATATAAGTAATTTTAGGATTTGTAAAAATTTAAATTATAAAATAAATTTGCAAAATTTTAACCAATGATCATAAATCAGAAGCTAAATGTTAACTCAACTGTACGAAAAAGTATGTGAAAAAAATCTATGAAATATTTAGGGCTCGTTGTTTTTCTCTCCGTAATAATACAAATCGCTGAGTTCAGATTCAGTTTCATTATTTTAGTTCTGTATCTGAAGAATCGATCTTGCTTTTTGACACACTGTTTTTACATCAAAACATTTTAGAAATCGGGTCCAGTTGAGAAAACTGCTTAAAACCTGATAGTGTTGCTGCTTTTTAAATTTCATTAAAAACACATCTGATGCTGCTTCTGGCAATTGTTGCATCAAAAATCAAACTGATATTTCCATTGTGCCGTTCACAATTAAAAAAAAAAAAAAAAAAAAATATGAAGGATCGTTTTTTCTTATTCTGACCAAAAGGTGTGTGGCAAACTTAGGGAAGGGAATTGATTTAATTATTTTTAAAGTTTGAATTGAGAGCTCAAAATTATGAGCTGTGTGTAATGTCAACGATTGTAAGTAGTTTTCAAAAGACGAGTACCTAATACTTGATAAAGCTTAAGAAAAAAAACGAATGTTCCCATCTCAAAGGTGCAATTCTATCAAAATTTAGAAAACTTCTAACCAATATTTTAACAAGCGAATTAAAATCGGGTCGCGATAAATCTGATACTTTTATCTAGCAATTTCACAAAAAGTTTTTTTCCCATTTTTGATATACGTATACCTGAAATTCATGTAAATTCTAAAAGTTTTGCTGAAAAGGTATTAAGCGAAAAAACGATTCTTCATTAAGCTGATCTTAGGCCCAATTCATTGAAACCAATATATATAAATTTTTTTTTCTATCTTTCACTATTATATAAGCCATATAGAAATATTAGTCTCATGTTAATTTCCAAATTTTAGTTATTGGAATACTTTTCTTACTAATCTACTTTTTATAGTGTGGAGACGTTTATTTCTAGCAAAGTTTTCTTCAGTTTGCTGATGTCATGCACGCTTAGTGATTTTTTTTTTTTCTTTTTATCCTTGCTTAAAGTATGTGATCAGTGTGTTCGATCTCTTTGTCATATTAGGCCCTTGAAACAGTAAATTCTAATACAATAGAAAGTTCATAAAGGATCAAAATTTCCTACGAATATTTTTAATAGAATAATTTTAATAATATATTTGGGTCGTTTTTATATGCATATAGTTTAGAAAAAAAATTTTATACATAGAATATTTTATAAGATTAAGCAGAAAAAGATATTTGGGATAACATCAGAGACTCTTGCCATTTTCAGAATACAAAACTACTTGGAATATTTTAACTGTAGAAAAATTAGAAAATGAAGTATTTTGCAACGATTTAATTTTTTCCTTTTTAAAAAGAATATCATTAACAAAATGTATCCATCATTATCTTAGTATGTACACCTTGGACTAGTATGTCATTATGTATTTAAAAAAAAAGTATTTTAGAATATATATATTTTCAGAATTTGTCGGAACTATGTAAAGGTGTAGAGAAACACTTCTTTCAGTGAAAGCACATATGAACAAAATAAATTTTCTCTTTAGAGCGGAGAATTTCTTAAGATTTCTTAGTGGCTCCGAAACCCTTTTATAACAAAGAGATGACACGCTGTGTGGCTTTAGCCTATGTCTGTAGAAGAAAAAAAAATATTTGTGAGTGAATAAATCAAACATACATAATCATTCCTGATTTTTTTTTCATGACTGTCCAACATTCCACTTCACCAGTGTGTTGGTGATGGACGATATCATTCATGTATCTTCGCATCTCCACGCTATTGGCTGGTGATTGTACTATTTTATAATGATATAGCCTGTGTAAATGCTATATTTTTGCAAGACATGCATTTAAACAAAAAAATTACTAAACACTGGTGGCTGTCAAAAACCATACCACATATTGGGTCGCTTCAAGATTTGTTGAGCACATTGTTACCGATGAAATCCAGCCGTATAAAGCTAATTGTAACTTCTCTTCCTGAGGAGCTCCCGTCATCCCAGATGTGGACAAGAAATGGATCTGGAATGCAGGACTTTCCTCTGGCCCAGCGACTGTATTTTTCTCTAGATCTAGGTAACTATCGGATGCCATGCTATGATTTTTTTGATTGGAAGTGAACTTGGATTTTTCTCTTTGAATAAGAATCTCACCTTCGTGCTGTTTGATGTACTATTCAATTCTTAATATATTTTTCCCTTGTATTTGCCGGCCATTCTAGTTAATACACGTACTTTCAATCGGCTTAATATTTTTCAACGTAATTGAATATTGTACTTCACTTTTTCTCTCTTTATATATCTATATATATCCTTGCTCTGTTCTAAGGTGATATCCAATACCTATTGAATACTCATGTATGTGTATTATGAATATACATTCCAAATGTGTTAACTATGTTGCCGCTAAAAATCCTTTCATCCATCGTAGGTCATTTTAATGCCCCCTAATACTTTTGCATAGTAATCATAACCAGGTGAATGTACTTCATTGTGAGTTTTGGTCGGCATTTAGACATTTAACATTGAGTAGCCTCTTTGAACGTCTTTAGAATAGTTTGTGCTGTTGCCGTGTTTGCTTTAAACAACGTGTAGATGTTCGGTTGTTGCGCATCAAAAATTGCAAATTGTAGAAGTTATTTAAGTAATAATAGCGATTTTTTGCTCTTGTAATACTATTTGCTATTAATGAAGGATGCATTGATTCATTATATTTAATTCTCCAGACGAGACTGTCCGCCTACTCGGATAGCAACGTCCAGGAACAGATTTTTAAGATGAGAAATTCTTATATAACTATGTATTTGAGTACTTAAAAGTCAATTTCTGGTCTTTCCGTTACTTTCAAAGAAACAAACCGATGTAAAAGAACGTTTAGTCAATTTTGGATGACTTGTCCCTGCGATGTATCCCTTCGCTGATGAAAAATTACCAATTATGAGAACCTAATTTTAGTTTTTTTTTTTTTTTTTCAAAAATAGCACACTTATTATTCAGTGTTTGGATGTTGTTCGTGGCAAACCAGTATTTTTCAAATAAAATTTCAACTTACTATGCATCAATAAGATTATTCAATGGAAAGATTTTATTAAAATGTATTATGTAATTGCAAATGAATGAATATAAAAATATTTGGACAGTAATCATTTTAAATGATTAAAATAGGACATTAAATTGATCAAAGTTCCGATTAGCTAGATCAGTACTTTTTTTTTCTTGAGTGTTATTGCTCATTGTATTTTGAGGAGTTTTGATAAAGTTAATCTGAAATCTTAATTTTGCGCAGAATTTGTTTGGTATTTAAGTGTTTTAAATTTAAATTGAAACATAGCTACACTGATCAAACTTACTCTGGGAGAGAACACTTTTTAACTAAAGTATCGGTAACAGAATACTTAATTTCAAATTCAGTTACAAATTTTTTAAAGAATTAAAATGTACATTTGAAGATAATATAAGTGCTGCTTTATTCATTGTTTCCAGAATTGGATGCAAATGGAGTCTAACATTTTGATAATGTTTACATAAGTTATATCATCAAAAATGAAAACTAATTTAAATCTAGAAAAGTACTGGCTGGTCTGCTAGTTTTAAATTTGTTGAAGTTTTCAGTTTTACCTAACTTCTGTCAGACACAAAAAGCATCCAAACACAAACTGTGATTGTAGTCAGTTAATTGCATAAATCATTTTACTTATGCATTTACGTATCTATTACTGTACCTCTCTGCAATTTTAACTGGAATGGCCTCTATTATTTTTGGTCACAATTTACTGCTTTTCAGATTTTTCGAAGTGAAATTCAGAGAAAATTCAAATCATCACTGGTTCATGGAGGATTGCACGAGACGACAAAGAAAATGTTTAATTTTCGTTTACTTAAGTAATCCTTGAATAATAGGTTACTTGATTAATCCTTGAATAATAGGTTACTTGAATAATATTACTTCTGCAATTAAAAATAGTGTTATTAAAAAAATAAACTTGTTTTTTTTCGATCTATTAAAATCTTAATTTCTGTCATTTTGGTGATAAACATTTTCCATCTATCGGGACATGTGTGCTACATACAAGTGCTTAAATTTTATATGCAGAAACTAAACTTGCCTTGAAATATAGTTGTAATTTATAAGACACAGCTTTAACTATCACGTTTTGAATATATTGGATAAATGATTTTAAAATATTTGTTAAGAATAGCACTAAAGGAAATATTTGTAAATTTACGAGCACAATGTTATTCACATTTCATTGTTAGACCTGTAGACAAGAGTATTTAAACACAACAGAGAATGCTGGTTTTAAGTCATTCACATTTTGTGCATTACTTAAGAATGTAAACTAACAATATAATGTGAATAAATGTTTTAAACTGTGACGTGCATTGCATGAAAATACTCCCTTTTTTGAAGTAACTGCTTATCGTTATTAGTACATGTGTATTTTCATGCAATGCACATACATCTTATTGCAGTTATATAGAAAATTTGTACCTTCATTGTTGACAAAGAAATGACATTGAATAGAAAAATTTATTAAAAAGTCTATATTTCGTAAATCAGAAGTGTGTAATGGTGGAACTATTTAAGAAAAAAAAAACATATTTGTAAGATATTGAATGTATAAATGTCTTTTTATATGTCAATGGTTACAAAAATTGCTGTACAGATCTTTTTAAAGAGAGTAGAATCGTGGTCATGTGCTCTGTATTCTCTCTGCATTTCTCTTCATGTATCAGTGATGACTTTACAGACTACCACCATAAAATGTAGTTTAAGAAACCCTTAACACAGACACATACACAAAAGCATTTTTGGCCAAGGTATGGAATCTAAAGGTGTTGCCAGGCTTTTTTTTATACGAATATATATATACATAAGTTGAATTTGCCAGTTTGGCATAGTCTCTGTCAAACATATGTTTATATGTGGGTTTGCAGAGATCAAAACAAAAGTTTAAAATAATTTTCAATTCGAAGGGGTTGCATGAGAATTATATATATATATTATAATGAAAAAAATATATATACATACATACATATATATATACATACTACTTTTGACTTTGTAAAAAACGGCCTTGGAGGTCGAGTTGTTTCTTGGCGTAGTTTGATTGTACTGCAATATTTGTACTTTTCCATGTTGAAACTTAATAAATTTCCACCATCCTATGTCTTGTCTGATTCTTTACATAAAGTAATACATTTTTGCTCAAAGGGAGGGCGAAGTTCTTTAAAAAAAGTGCTAAAGTATTTTAAATTTTAGGGTCAATGCATCTAAACGTCTAGGGGGGGGGGGGAGGTACATTAGAATGGAATATTTCTTATAGTTCGATTTGATTATATCGAGAAACAACGTAGATGACATTTCAGCAGTCAGATGAAAGATTTCTGTATGACGACGGACATTTTTAGGTCACCTGGGGTGTCTTGCATTGGTCTTTTATTTTAAAAAATTCATTTACCTGACTGTTGAAATCTTCTCATACGTGTCTACGTTGTTTCTCGAAATAAGCAAATCAACCAGTAACAAATATATTCCACTCTTATGTCTTATGTACTTTTTATAGACGTTTAGATACAGTGCGCTTAAAATTTCATCCACTGCCCGCCACTGGCTACTCGAAACATAACATTTGATAAAATGGGATCTGATTGTTTAGAGCAGGGGTGGCCAACCCGCGGGCCGCATGCGGCCCACCGAATAGTTTCTTGCGACCCGCGAGGAGACAACGATATTTAAACTTTCACAACTTTCTTTAACGGATCAAAAAATAATAAATCCGTTCTGACTTTTCGAAGTGAAAATACCTTTCAACGATTATGGTAGTTAAAGAACTGTTGCAATGAAATATTACATCCATTATTCATCCTTTTTATAAAAGTTTGGATATAAAGTCATACATTTTTCATGATTCTATTGTTAATTTATGAATGAAAAAAATTTGAATTAATGTATTCTGCTCCGAATTTTCACCTGCCTTTCCCCCGAAAAAATTATATACATACATGAATCCTATACTCACAAATATATATGCACGTATGCATATGTACATTCATAAAATAATAATAATAATAATTTCTTTCCTAGACTAATTTCGCCGTAAATCATGGTAGAAACCAGCAGCTGATGCCTAACAATTAATAACATGTAGTTTTTAATTCAATTGTTAAATTTTATTAAGGGTGTCATCTACATATTAAAACTCGCACAAACTTATTTATTTTTCAAATAGTAACACCCATTTTTGACAACATATTCGAATTTCTGAGGTCAAGGCGGTTTGGAGAAATGTATAGTTTATATTTTTTTATATCAAACCTTCATAGAGTCACAAGCAAAAATTGTTCAAAGGTAAAGAACTATAACAATTTAAAATATAAAATAAAGTAATGCTGATTAAAAAATGATGTGTACGTCTAAACTTACTTGAATAATTATTTTAAATCGTACGCTAGCAAAGCAATATGACACAAACGATAACAAGTGAGCTCCCCAAGAGCAATAAAAATTTAAATATCACTATCATTCGTAGAATAATGATATTAATGAACTGTAAATTTAGAAACCCATATTTTTGATGATGTCCATTCTATTCGTGAAAAAAAAAAAAAAAAATGAAATTTTAATGTATTAATTTTTTGGGAAGACATAAATTAATGTTTATTACATTCATTTAACATTAGTATCTCAATATTTTAACAAATTATAACCCTGTGAAAAAATGAGAGAAATATATAAACTATTTCTTTTCTGGGCTAATTTGATCCAAATAATCCAAAAAGCTTGTCGAAATTGGGGGTTGCCTTTGAAAAAAATGAAGTTGGTGCCAGTTTTAATATGTAAAGACATCCCTTGAGCAAAATCTAACTAAACCGTTCTAAACTAGGCTTTGTTACTAATCGATCGGCACCAGCCGCATGTCCTTACACTAAATTACGGCGAAATTAGTCAGGAAAGGAGGGGGGGGGGGGCTTTTTTTATGACTGTACATACGGTGTGGCCCGAATGAATAAAATAGATTTCCAATGCGGCCCACCAAGTGCTTTGGGTGGGACAGGCCTGGTTTAGAGAACAGAAAGAATAAATCACAAACTGCAACGATAGAGGGTGGACAAAGTCAGACATGTTTTAAACTTTTAATATAAAATGAAGTAATTGACATCAGAAAATGGTTTGTATTAAAATGCTTCTCATTATGGGAAAATTTGTTTAAAGGGTTATATGGGTTTTGGAGGCTTAAAAAATATAGGACAAGTTTTATTTAAAACTTTCGGTATATTTAAAAAAAAAAGTTTCAGCAATATTTTGAGATTTTCATTAGAAAATCTAGGAAATTCAGGCGGTGGCGATGGTCTTGGATTTCGGAGACACTTCCGAAAAGCGATAAATAAGTTTCTCAAATTAATACGCCGATGGTATTGAAATATTGCACAGTTTTTCAAAATAGCATTGGCTAGTACTTATACGAAGGATTGAAAAAAAAAAAATAGCCTGTTAGCCTGTTTTTTAATTATTCTGTATTTTGTAAATTGGTAATACAGTATTAACATAAGACGCCTGGTGAGTCAGCAATGTGTTTCCGTAATGTTAAAACTTTAGGATGTACGAAAAATTATTAGAAAATTTAATTTTCTCGTTTTTTTAAGGGAGTTTCTTTTTTTTTTTCTGAAATATATATTCATAAAAAATAAATTTATCTATAAAACGTTTCATTTAGGTATATAAACGTTTTAAAAAAGAATTGCAGAAGTTTGTAAAAGACAAACTTTAGGAATTATACACACCCTCCCATCCCCCAAACAATTATTATTTTTTAAATATATAGTTACGTGAGGTGACTGTTTCTCTATCGTCACCGGAAGCCAAAGGCCATTGGTTATTCTGTGGGGAAAATTTGTTTATAGAATTACACATTTTCTTTTTTTTTTTCAAGTTATACATTTGGAAATTTCGCATCCGTGAAATTGAAGTTTTAGTTTTCTGAAAGTTGATTTTTTTTTTTTTTTTTAATTCGGAAAGCGAAAAATTTAAGAGTACATTTTTCTGATTTTTAAGCTACGGAATGAAATACACGAAAGTAGTATTCGTTTTCCAAAAACCGGTTTTAATTTAACGATTCTAAATTTTCCGAATGGGAAGAGGGAATTAAAAGAACTCATTAATAATGAGCAATTCTATAAACAAATTTCTCCATGGGATTTGGTGATCAGAGAAGGTGAAATTGTCAAAGGAAAGGGGAATTCTTAAAAATGTTTAAATATATATACAATATAAATTGTGCATCTCATCATAATACTGTATTAGAATTTAGTGTATTTATTGATAAGCAAGAGTTGAAAAAGGTAGTGTTTTTTAAATCTTCATTTTTTCTGAAATCGATGATAGATTCTTTAGGTGATTATGTAAATTTTAACGTACGTGAAGATCTTGAAAATTGCGAAGCAAAAACAGCGACAGCGCTCTGTACAAAAGCTTTATTGTATAGTACAGCGAGCTGCATATGTTACACCTTTTTAGATTTCTTCCATAAATTCGATTTTATACGCTTTTTAATCCATTGCTACTTTAAAATATCGCCAGTAAAAAACTTACTTTCCGTCCATAGAATTAACATCACAAGGAGCACTCAGCTGCACGTCATAAGCTCTTGTAATTAAAATCCATATTTTCGCCTAAATAGGGTTAGGACTTCCTAGGAGACCCTCAGGCCTAGGACCCTCGTGTAGTCAATCAGACCACACATACGTTCGCGTGTACGTCTCAAATGAACATATCTTCCGATAAACTAATGAGTCATATTGTCGATAAATTTACTATGGAGCTTAATGGGTTAAATTTACTTTAGCGTTCGTTGGTTTCGCCCTGAAAACGAGCTCCCTCCCCCCCTCCCCAACAATTAATATTTTCCTCCCTTGTTTAATCCATTTTTTTTTAATCTTTGTTCAGACTCTGTTCGTCAGATTGCAGCACTATTCAGAAATTTAACAAATGTTTCAATTAAAGTTAAATACGGGCACTAAAACTATATCCCTTTAAATTTATTCAGCGCGAGCGCGCTTTGCTGCTTGCATGCGTTTTTCTTTTTTTTTTTTTTTTTTTTTTTCCCCAACCTGATGAAATGTACTTTTTTAACATAGATCTGTTGCGAAATGTTGCAATTTATAGTGTTTATATATTAAGTTATTTAATTATTTGAATATTCGGTTAAAATATAAAGATTTTTTACACTCAAATTTTTCGAAAAAATAGAAATTTTTCTTTCTATATTTTTTAACAACTATGTGTCTAATACCCATTTTTGAAACTTGTTTAGGAAATTCCAAAAGAAAATATGTACTAAACATTAACAATTATTCCAAATGATCTGGATAACTAGTTCCCTCCCCCGCCCGTCCCCCTGCTCTTAAAACTGTGTCAGTTGTATGTGTTACGGTCTCCTCAGAAGCATTTAAAATGAAAATTTATAAAATATTTCTTGGTTCGCATTTAAAATAAATATGAATTTTCTTCTTGCAAAATTTTCTTCTGCAATTCACATTTGTCAAATTATTTTGAAATAGTTAATGCATAATATGTGCTCTGAATTTTCTTACAGTATTTTGAAATTCATTATCTAAAACGTTTTTATGCAAAAAAATTTTAGGCTTAAAACACGATCCCACATTTGACTGTTCCGGGCGCATATATGTTTTTCCGAAGTTTTTCTCCATATAGTATATTGCTTATTTTAATGCTATTGAACTTCAAATAACTTGAACCCATATAGATCATAATGATAAAGAATATTTCGTCGTGTCCCTGTAAAAATTTAAAAGTCCTAAACTCACCAAAAATCTATACGACAATGACCTTTAAGCCCCAAATTTCTGCGTATATTAATCAAATAAGGCATTTACACTACCGCACTTTAAATAATTTGAGCCTGTAAAAAATAACGAATTTTTTCGTTGTGCTTCTGTTAAAAAAAAAAAAATACTATTGGGCGAGAGTTCAAAAGTTCTACCCGTTTTTATTACCCATAAAGAAGAGCAAATGAACGGTACCTATTATTGTGCATAATCCCCATTGCTATCTATGATCTCCTGCTATATTTCTGCTAGGAAATGAATGCCACAGCGGTAAAATTGCGGCGGTTTCCAGTAAAAAAAATTATTGGATGGCAGTTTTCACAGCTTCGCGACCATCAAAGATTTTCTGACTGAAGGAATTGATCAACGCACTAAATAGGTGATAGTCAGTTGGTGTCAAGTCAGGAGAATAGGGAGACTGGGGTAAAACTTCCTAACCAAAGCCCAATAACTTTTGGCGAGTGATGACAGCAGCATGTGGCCTGGCATGTGATGATTAACACCGCGACGATTGAAGAGACCTGGCCGCTTTGCTACCAAATTTGAATATAGCCTGTCTAACTGTAGACAGAAGAAGGCAGTATTGATTGTTTGGTTGAGTGGCAGAACCTCCCAATGAATTATTCCCTGCACATCCCACCACACACTCAATAACGCCTTGGGATGAAGTTCAGCTTTCGAAGTCAATGCAGGCGGATCAGAAGTGCGACACAGTCCTACGAAGCTATACGTTACGGTAAAAAACCACTTCTCATCTCCTGTCACAATTCATGTCAAAAATGGGTCATTTTTGTAAGAAAGCAGGTTGCGATTCGGTCATGCCGTTGATTAGTTGTCAGGTTATGTAGAACTCAACTTAACCAGCCGTCTCTCGACCGGTGTACGTTGAAGGTCTCTTACACGGTTGGGTTAAAGTTGTTTCTTATGACTTAGTCAATATCGTTGTCTCCAATGCGTGATGGCCGGCCACTCCTAGCCTGATTTTGGTAGCTTCGGTCTCCTTCCCTAAATTTACGAAACCATCAACGACATGTGCTTTTGTCTATTGCATCCTCCCCATAAACATGTCAAACATTGCGATATGCTGCGGCTGCTGTACTCTTTTTATCGAACTCATATAACAATGTCTTATATACTCCTTCTAGCTTTCAATGTTACACCCTCCGATATGTTTTTTGAGATGATTAACTTTGTGAAACACGATGTATTTATGTGAAGCATCCACACGTTTGATTGCCCGACGATTTGCGTCATAACAATGTCATGTGTGACGTCAGTTCCATTGCAAATTTGCATATCCAAAAACGGGTAGAACTTTCGTACTCGCCCAATAGACTCACCATAATCTTAGGGCGTCAGTGACCTATAACATATGTATAAAATTTCAGCTCAATCGAATAAGGCGTTTAGACGCTATCGCACTTTATGGCCAATGAGCTGAATTTTTTAAAGGAATTTTTCTTTGTGCCCCCGTAAAAAACGGTATCGGATTCACCAAAATTAATAGTGTTCGTCCTACGGTGACCGATACAAACTTCCAGCTTATGTTCCAACTTCGGGTTCACTCCACACACATATCACCGTAATGAAATCGGAAGACCTCAAACGTGTAGAAACACTGAAATCTGAAAGTCGAATTTTCGATATGATTACAATACTTTCTTTACATATATATGTTTGGAAAGTAAAAGCAAGACTTAAGTTGACATTAAAATTTAAATTATTGGGCTGAAGTGTATATATATATTTTTTCTGTGCCAAGTTAAAAAGAAGCTAGTAGGATGGCAAAAATGCGAGACTTAAGGAAAAATATTTTTAAGACAGTGATATTTTCCGTACATTATGGTACGGAGGTGCATAACTTTTCAAGGAGTCGGGCAAGCTTTCCTTGCTCATGGGTTCAATTAACTCGAAATAAAACACGCCCATTATGAAAGTGGTACAGGACCGACTATTTGAGGTATTTTCAGACTTTTCCACAAAGAGCATTTCAAGCTGGTACACTTTTCTACACGGTGTCTGTGGTAACTTTATCTGATTGAAATTGTTAAAATTACTCATCCGTACCCATGAGCACTTATAATTCTCTAAGTAATGATTTTTTTTTTTCCACTTAAATTTCACTGAGAATATCGTAGAATCCATGGACGTATACACTAAGTCCGTGGTAGAATCCTTTACCAAACCGGGAAATAGTCTTGATATCAATCTGCTCGAAAATGTTGTCTATATGGCATAGCGCATTAAAGCAGCAATTCCATATAAAGGTAGAATTACCCAATACAGACTACATATTTCTATTGTTTAGATCTAAACAAATAGTTTTATTTCATATTAAAATATAACGCGGTTATTTCATATACTTTGTATTCTGATTTATTATATGTTTATTACATTACATTTAAAAAAGATTTTATGTAGATTTTTATAAAGTACTTCGTGAAGTGCAATATAGCGAATTAATGAATCAAAAATGTATAAATGGGCATTTTATCTCTGGTATTATCCAAATTTGGCAGTTTTTTGTGTTTCAATCATTAGTTTTGAAGATTTTTTTGATTACTTTTTTATTGTTACGTTTAAAAAAGATAGAAGTCAATTTTTCTGCAGTTTTTCCGGGGGAGGGAGAGTTCTACATTATATCTCAAAGTATGAGATAATTGACCCCCGAATGAGCGGATAGAACGCAGTGAATATCTCATAACGACAGGTTCACGTACTTGTAAAAATGAATACGATATGCGATTAGATAATTCTTATTTTGGCTAATATTTCCGTTAAACTAAGACTCTGTGCAGCGGGATATGTTTGAAAAAACTTTAAGAAAGAACAAAATTATGCAATTGCTGGAAACAAGCTTTTGAGCGATTACAAAGGAATTTTTTTTTCTGCAGTTTTATTCATAAAGTGATCCAAAACAAAATCTTCTAAATTCATGGTATCTTGCGAAGCCTCGTAGGATCTACGTATAATATGTGTGTATCTGCCGCTCTTGATACACCTCGAAAGTTTATTTTTATTTTCCTTTGTAAAATCTTGTAACTGGGGATTCTCTGGTGCTTCCATCTGTTGTAAAAGAATGAAGGATATAATTGTCCGAGAAATATCTTTCCAAAGTATGTAATTTTTGTGTAATAGGAACGTCAATCATCATTCAGTTAGTACCTAAATTAAAATGACGGGAGACCCAGAACTGATATAGCGTAGACGGGGATATTTTTTATGAAGTGAATTAAAATTTAGTGATTGTTTTTCAAAAATCCCTTTTAACACGTTCACGCCGGCGCATATTCTGAGTTAATTTCTAAAACAGGTACCGATTGAACTTGGACACTTTCGCTTGGAAAGTTACCAATGTTTTGCAACCACACTTTTACACGTTCTATCGATCTATGATGACGTACCACGTGGACAGGGTTGAGTTGAGTTGAGTTGGTTGCGTCACACTACAGCTACAATATGTGCAACCTACAATGACATGATTTGATAGGTTTATTTGAGTTTTTGTGATCATTTGATATCAAAAAGAACAAATTTTGTGCTCAATAAGGTTGAGGATAAGTGGGTTTTACTTCAAATTAGACCTATGCAAAAAAGCATTTTGATGGTCTGGGTTTCAACTTTCTGTTTTTCATAAGGTTTCGTAAAAAATGTCTTTTTAAGCAATTTGGTAGGTATGTTTTTAGAATAAACTGTTAAGATTTTTTTTTCTGAAAGGGTGCTATCCTCGAGTGATACCGTGGTGTACAATAAAGGAGGCTGGTGTACGAAAATTCCGTCATGGCCATAATGTTCCAATCCATAATAAATGTAAGGTGTTACTGAAGCGGGACAGCCATTTCCTTCGTGGACGATCACAATTGGGAGTTCATGTTCCGGACACTTTTAGTGTTTAATCTCAGACCGTCATCAATTGTCCATAATGTAGCAGCAGTACAACCATAAAAGCCACTCAAGCTACATCTATTGAAGGTTTCTTCTCTAATATTCCCGATAAATTTAGAAAAATGATTATTTATTTAAAACAATTTATCATTAACATTGATATCTAAAATATTTGTAGTAAATTGTCTGATACGAACTGAAACTAGGGTGAGTATATGCTTTCGAAATTACAGGACAGCCTTTATTTTAAATCGTTTTTCTCATATTTGAAAAATTGTAGCAAAAGAAATTACTTACCCTAATTATCACAGAATTGCTCTTCCATATATTTAAAATAAAATACCTCATTAAATGAGTAATTATACAAGATTTTAACGCTATATTATTAAGATACTCCAATATGATCACCCAGTTTGCCCACAACGTAGCAGTAGTTTAACGTTTGGATGTGAAGGCTTTGTATTGCACAATTTTTTAAGTTTCTATGTGGTAATTTCTATCTTTAATTTGTTGGCGTGTATGAAAAAATCGCCAAACATAAACGAGTCATTCAGGACCTCTGTTTTCAGATTTTTTCCGCTTGAATTATCTGTGAGATACCGGTGGTACAGTCGGGGGGAAAAAAAAACTGAACACTCAACATCACTTCGTTGCTAATCGATGTAGAAAAATGTAATAGGTATCATTCGACGGGGAATTGTGAGTAGTTTCAGAAAATGAACTGAAATTTTGAATTGGGGGTCGTCTACATATTAAAACGCGCACAAACTTTGATTTTTTTTTCAATGGTAATGCCCCATTTTTATCTTTTATTTAAATTCCTTGGATCGCGACAACGCGAAAAAGTATATTGGTTGTATATTTTACTTATTTTTTCAGTTATAAGCGTTCAAAGTTTGAAGGTGCTAATGTTAAATTCATATTTCAAACTTTTATTAATATCTTCACAAAAAATAACTTGATCGATATAATTTTTTTTTCTTTACGAGATACAGTGAAGAAACCCAAACATAATCATTACTTTTGATTCTGAAAAATATTTTTAATTCTGAAAAATATTAATAAATTTATATTCATAAAAATTATGAATCATGACCTATATTAATTTTTACATAAAATGAATCCTAATGCTGAAAAATATGGGTGTGCAAATTTGCAGCTCATTGCAGTCATTAGTTTTCGAAATATAAATAAATCTTTCTTTTGGAGTGGTTTAGAGGACCGTCTCTTATAAAGTTTTGCATGAGATAACGAATCAAATCTTAAAAAATAACAAAGAAAATTAAACAAAATATTTCTATTTTTTATTTACGGGTTAAATTATATAACAACAACGTCAAACTCAATGAAATGAAACAAAAATTACGATTTTTGAGACATTAGTGTTAGCATCAAGAATTCCTGTTTTCTAAAGAAGACAAGCCCCGCCTTCATCGTTCAACAAAACAATACAGAAAAGAAAAGTAAATGTGACATTGAGTATTCGTGTTAAACCCCTTATTTTATGTTGACAAAAATATGCACAAGTAGTATTTACATCATCGATTAATTGGTGATAAATTTTGAATCTTTTAAACAAACACTAGAAGAAAAAAAAAATAACTAAATAGGCGGGGTTTACTGTTTTAAATAGAAAGATAGGTTTAATGTGAAATTGTCAATTATAAAAAACGAATGAAATTGGAATGCAAGACAAACTTGTAAAATCATTTCTTAACTACCGTCACAGTTAAAAAAGGTTCAAGTTACAGTTAAGTCATTTGCTTCATATATTGCTTTACTTTATTTTGTAGTGGGGAGGATTATTATTTTAAGTATACTTTAGTCTTTAAAACTTTATTAATATATTTTACCTTTATACATTTAAAAAAAAAAAAAAATACTTTTATAAATATTTTAACACTTTTTGCGACCGCAGGATTTTGCATTTTTAACAGTAAGACCCGCCTACGGGCGTTATACTCTAAAAATAAAATATTTCAGAACAAATTTTCTGTATTCACAATTATATTACAAATGGATATACATTATAATTATATTCTTTCTAATCAATATATTTCTATCCATAGTATATTTTATTGCAAAAATATGAACACTGGGTACACACTTAAGAAATAAGTAACACACAAATTACGAAAGAAACGCCCACTAAGAGAGTTGCAGATTTTCAAATGGCGTGAATCTACGTCAACAGTCATGAAAGGGTTAATTAAGAAATTATATTTTCATAGAAATTATAAAACGAATCGTACAGTTCCAAAGAGTTACTCTGACCCAAAACTGGTAAGTGCGATTAAAATTGTTTAATATTTACTTCATGAGCCCTTGCAATAATATATCCGAAAACATTTAGTTTATGCGTTGTTATACATATACATATTATTTCATTTCGTATATTATGTTACACCTACGAAAGAAAATTTTAAGCTTTATTGGTGATCAGTACAACCATAATAGACACTTTTACTTGAAAAATATTGTTTTTTTTTTTTTTCAAAGAGTACAGTCTGGACAAATAGCAAATGTAATGTATTTAAATAAACCTAAAATTATCTAAAAAATAGTACTGAAGTATATACAAATCTAAACAATTCAATTCAGGATAATTAAGGAACTGGAAGAGAGGTAACGTTTTATTAATTTTTATAATTACTTTTTTCCTGAAAGATTTCTGGTGTGAAACATTAAAATTTTGTCTTTCTTATAGGATCTTAATTTTATTTTTCTACATTTTACAGATAACCCCCTAACACATTTTTGATTATAACTCTATAAATACTAAAGATAAAGTATACAAGCAGTATACTTTTACGCACTGCCAGACTATCAGAAATTCGAAAATGAAGTCAAAATTGGGTGTTGCTATTGAAAAAAAAATCAAAGTTGGCGCTCATTTCAGTATATAGATGACCCCTAATTCAAACTTTGACGACATATTCAGAAAGTGCTTTTAATTTCCTGTTGAATTATGTCTATTCGATGTTCCTGCGTCAATTAATAACGAAATTACAGCGGGTGTTGAGTTTTTTTTTCCCCGACTGTACATTCCGGCGTGCACGTGTTAAATTACAACTAGCAAAGCTGATAAAGCCTGCAAGTTTAAAAAAAATCATCTTGCAGGCGTTTTAAAACTTTGACGCATTTTAAATTGGTTCAAATGTGCGTTGCTTTTTGATGTAGGGAAATTTCACTTTACATGAGATGTAAATTTTTAGACTTCTTATAGTGTGCATAATCTATTGCTCAAGTTATCGTCACAACTTCAACCCAAGTTTTTTTTTTTAAATGTTGTATTTGCTTTCTTATTGATTTTGCCAAATAATCCGCCTTATAGAAACAACCTTACTCCTACATATCGCCTATTTGTTGGTTTTCATTCCACTGAGAAATAATTTCTAGAATAGTAAGGCAAATATTATGAATTCCAAGCGACTATGTCAAACTCTTGCCTTATGGATTGAATTCTCCAAATATTACTTTTTGCAGGTATATATAACCATTTTCAATTGACGCCACATAATGTCTTTTCCCGTCATTCAATCTGCATGCAAGTATAACTTTTCTGGTTTCTTGCAAAGTCAGTAGTTTCATACTCTTAAAACTTTTAATAGAAAATAATTAGTATTATTACAAGAGAGTTAAATCGTTTTCAAATTAGAATTAAAAATATGTGTGTGAACGTTTACAAGCATTGGCAATTCTTTGCTTTTCTTGTATTTTTTTTTTATTTACTAGGTATAAAGTTAAGCAATATACGAGGTGTCTCAAATATATTGAAACACCTGTTTGCGATAGATGAGTGAACTATAATTCTATAGGCGCTGGTTGAAGGAAATACCACTCGTCGTAGACACCACAAAAACATTTAATTCAAATAAAATATTGAGTTGAAAAAGGATTGGCAGTGGTCGGTTCACTGCGCTTATATCGACACACAAAATAAAAATGGTACATACTCTAGTAACAGATGGCGAACTCTCGTTCCAAAAATTTACAGTTTGAAGCGTTTCAGTGCACCCTCTAGATGAGAAATTCTTAAATACAGAGGAAACATTCCCCCCCCCCCCCGATTGAAATACAATTTAATATCTAATTTGAACATATAAATTGAAAATAAATACACAAATTATGAATATACACATATAATACAAAACAGGATATGATACACAGCAACTTAATTAAGATACAAAACATAACCTTACTATATCTTCAAATATTTACACTAACTCAGCGTTTCTCAACCTTTCAGTATTCGCGGCATAGCTTTCAATCATAATTTTCATCGCCCCCCCCCCCCACCCGCTTACAATGAAATGTATACAACAATAATGTATATTGAGTTTTAAGGAAGTCACTAATATTTATTATTAGTGACTTTTAATAATTAGTTATAATTAATAATTATTATTAGTGACTTATCGTGCCTCCCCCCCTCGCTGCACTGACTGATAGACAAGGAACTTCATTTTATTCAATAGGTAAAATGCAAATATCTCTTACATTTCTTTTAAGAATACGTCCGTCAGGCAGACGTAAATTGACAACTCTAATGATATTGTCCTTCCCTTTAAACACCTCAGTGATTCTCCTAACTAACCACTTAGTAGAAGGTAAATTTTTCTGTTTTAGTAATATTAAAGTTCTCTCCTTTACATCATCCTTTTTAAATTTATATTTAGTACGTTCTTGAAGATTATTTAAATAATCCCTCTTCCATAAAGATTATATCTGTTGCGAATATTCCGCAATTTTCTGCCACTTTGTCAACCTATTTTCAAGTAACAGTTGCTCATGGAAAGATTTTATAGCTCTTTGTATGAGGAAATGGCCTGGGGTTAGTTTGAAAATTTTCAAATTCTGGAGACAGCGGGGTTGGAGGTCATGTATTCAAACCACCTCCAATTTTCTCTAATATTGTTATGAATTCTTCTGAAGTTAAATTTCGATTACCAGTTACTCGTTTCATATGAAACTTAAAGGATTTTACCCCCGCTTTCCAAATGCCACCAAAATATGGCGATTTGGGAGGAATAAAGTCCCACTCAATATCTTCTTCGGCCAAAAAATTACTTAATCTCTCACCTGGAGAACTAACCATTATTAGCAATTTTCTCAATTCAGTATCTGCTCCTATAAAAGTATTAGAATTGTCTGACATGTTTTTGGTGCATTAGCCTATTCTGCCAAAGAGACGTTTCAAACTGGCTATAAAAGCTGACGCAATGTCCAGGTGTATTGCTTTTGTATATAAACAAACATAAACAACTGCATAAATCTTATTCAATACACCTTTCCTTTTGAATTTTACAAAATACGGACCACAACAATTCCGCCTGTAACGAGAAAGGGAAAATTTGAAGTCACACATTCCCTTAGCAGATTGGCCATTATTTAAGATGTTGATACATATTTTTTTTAAAGCAAATAATGCAGTACTGCTTTACGACAACTGTTTTGGCCATTAAGTAGCCAGAATCTTTGCCGAACATGAAAAGTAAGGCTTTGGGGACCCAAGTGAAAATACTTTAAACGATAAAAATCTTAAAATGATATTTGTTAACTGTGGGCAAGACAATTGTGAACTCGGACGAACAGGGCAAATCCGACTAGTACAAACGCATTCCAACTCCTATTAGTTTTTCCTCATCTAAAAAGACATTCAAAAAAGCAGGTCTGCTTTTACTTGGTACGCGATCGCCTCTTTCAACAGCCTTTAATCCTTCATTATACTCACCCATTTGAGCAGGTCTGACTAGAAAGACTTTGGCAGCATTTAAATCTGAACGTCTTAATAGCCCACTCCTTTTATCCTGGGGATGTTTACAATTATAAATAAACCTGAAAATAAAACTAGTTATACGAATTAATTTTAAATCAGACAATGTAAGAATATATTGAAAACCAGATGATTCCTTTTTGAGAGTCAGTGTCGTTAAATCATTAGTAAATAATGAGTCGTCTTTGGAGTTCATTTTAAGTTCACAAGTATACAAATTCTGATCGGGAACAACTAAAAACTGATCTGGAATGTATCTGGCATCTTTCAAGAAACTTTGCCCTGACTACCATGTCGCATTTTTAAGAAGTCTGTCGCAGCTGATGCCTCGAGTCAGGATTCGCAAACCTGGACAATAAAACATTTCCTCGAGTCAGTCAGAGCTTGAATTTCTTTACACGGTTCGCCACGAAGGATTTCCACTTATTGGCAGAACTCTTGATCCAATATAGAGCAATTTGGGAATTGCTTCAGAAGATCATGGAAGATGGTCCCTTTCCAATATTTCCTTCACCTCGTTAGCAAGACGTGCAGCTAACCGGGCCGCGACCGCGAGTAACTCTAAGCGGGGAAGCGACACTCTTTTCAGAGATGCAACTCTAGTCTTGGCGGTCACAAGATTCATTAAACGTTGCTGTAACGACTTAATTTGTTGATACACTGCAGCACCGTAAGCATTAGGACCTGCGTCGGCAATGATGTGTAGAACTAATTTTGAATAAGAACCTGGAATTCGAAAAATATTTCGTGGAATTTTCAGTTCTGTCAACTGTAGAAGTTCAGAGATCAAAGTTTTCCAGGTTTTAAAAATATCAGTAGGGAGACAATTTCTAAGCCACAGTTCTTGAAATAGGCATTTGAGCCTGATTGTGCATGGAGGTATGTGAGAGGATCGAAAACTTTTCCCGCAGCTTTAAATATAGTACATTTTGTATATTTTGGATCTCGTAGAAACTCCAATAAATTATCAGTACCTATTACGAGGATATCCAGTTTGGGTTGCCATGACACCCCAAAAACTTATATTTTTTTTCATTTTAATCGAAGGATTGAGGTAAGACAATACAAAATCCTAGTTTTCCCCAAGTTTCCATCGGTACTTAATCTTTCGATATCCATTTACGCAAATTCACACCGGCTTCTTTCATTATTTTAAACAAGTCTAGTGAAATATTTAACGAATCTTGTATCGTATCACTACCGGTGACCAGATCGTCAACATAAAAGTTTATCAAGAATATCTGTTGTTACTGGATATTTTTCTCGAAACTTAGAAATGTGCTTCTTAATAGTAGCACATTAAAAATAAACTGGCATTCAATCCGAATGTTAAGCTTTGAAATATTAACACAAGAATGTTCGATTTTCATTTTCGATAGGATTACTCTCAATAAAAAATACTCGGATTTAAATTGCTGCCTGCGTCCAAGCAGTCATTAAGAGAGAGCGGACCATCTTGAGCATTAGCATCGAACACGATGCGGCATTTCGTATGAATGCTACCTTGTTTAAACACAGTATGATGCGGCAAGTAAAACACAGGTCTATTACAGGGTTCTCCAAAATTAGGCACAAGTTCAATTATATTTTTCTGTACATAATCATCCAGTATATCTGTGTATTGGAAAAAGGGGGTTTTGTTGCGTTTCATTCTTTTTATGAGCCTCTTAAGTCGATTCTCAGCGATTTTGTAATTATCTTCTAAAAGTGTCCAATCTCTTATCCAAAGAGGACTGATTTCATACCTGTTATTATCGTTATATATGGTATCCTGTCGTGAAACTTGATCAAAACCTTTTCATTTCTCACACTGCTTGGATCATCTTTAATGCCTAAATTTTCTAGTTCCCAGAAGGTTTTTAAATCAAATTCACTATGATTTTAAGTTAAATGACATCTAAAAGTTGTGTTAATAACTTGATCGTTCAATGTTCCCTTTACGACCCAACATAGATGTGCATTCTGCAAAATTATCGAACTATTGTTTAGTTTTATTTGACCATTCATTAATAATTCATAATATATATCTCCACCTAACAAAATTTGAACACGTGTTGGATTAAAAATTCAGGATTTGCGTACACTAAATTCTGCAGTAACTAAAGTTCAGAAATATCAATAGCCCGGGAAGGGGTTGAATCTGTGATTTCGGAATAAGACTCCTATATGATAAGAGCTGGCGCAGTGTCCGCCATTTTCTATCCCGTCTGGGAAAGTATTGGCGGTAGAAAAAGCTAGGTTACCTGATTAGCGTGGTTATCGCCTTTAAACTTCTATACAGATCAAGTGAGCTAGGACTTCTTATCAGGAAACAAACAAGTTGGCAATTTTAAGAACATCGCTAACATTCTCAAAACTGCAACCCTTCACGTTAAAAGAAATGTAATATTAAAGTTAATTTTAAAAGAATTTAAAACAATAACTTAAAAAAACAGTACATTCATATTAAATTTGTCAAACATCTTTGAAAATAAAATGAAATAATTTGAAAATAAGGGAAATCTTACGCTACAAAGTTGTGCTCTGCTTCAGGTATCTACGAGTTACATCTGCAATTTATAATCCACTTTTTCCTTCTTTCTGGATTAGAAGAAAATATAAACAGGCGGTGCCCTTTTCTGGAGTTATTCGTGCAATTTATCGCAGAAAAACCACCAATAATAAATAGTCAGCCGGTCTTGTGGGATAGAAAATGGCGGATGCGTCAGCCTGTCTATGTGAACAATTAACATATAAATTTTCTTTCGAAAATCCCCTTTTTTGTTAGAAACCTCCAACCTTTTTTTACTTTAAAAGTAGATCCGTTTAATCCCAAAATTAGAGAAAAAACACTACAATTTCTCAAACCCAAAATTTCACTAGCTTCATATGTGCACAAAACTTCGCTTACTCTTATATAATACTGTAAGGAAAGGGAAAAACATCAGCTGCTCTTATATAAACTACAGTTGTCGTCAATAACTCGTTACTAATACGAGCGAATAAATTTCTTACCGATTGATAAGGTATTGCTCTAGCACTATAGAAGATGCACCGTTATTAATTACTTGCCCCCTATTGAGAGAAGAAACTGCCCCATTTCCTCTACCAAATCAGCAAAAGCAAATTCAGCCTCTGTTTTTCTCTCCGGACTGGCTGGTATCAGATTAATCTATGCACCACGTAGTGTGCTATGGTGATTCGCGAATCAAATTCTGTATTTATTATTTATTACATTGCGAAATTTTTTTTTTCGTAAGCAGTTGAAACATAACTGTAATTTACGGACGGATTAATTTATCCTGAACCGATATATCCCTATAACGTTTGCATTTATATATCAAATGATTTTCATATTATAAAAAAACACGCACACATTATCAGCTTGCAAGACAAAACTTTTTTTGTCTCTGAATAAACTGATTTGGGTTTTGTAACGGAAACATTGCGATTTTGTATATTCTCAAGAGATTGGCTCCGTTTCAAAAGAAATCCTATTTAAGTTTGCCATTCAGGAACTTCATTACATTCTAATCTCATTTCAAACGCTTTTCGAAATTCATCATCTATTCTTTGTAAAACAATACTCATTAAAATATCTACCAATAATTTAATTTCAAATCCCAATTGTTTTAGGCCTCTTAAATGGCTGAGCAACTTGTTTATTAATGTTCTTATTTTCCTTATCACTTTCAATTTTTATTTTACTAATATTTAAAAGTTCCAAAATATGCCCTTGTACAATCAGACGTTTATTTTCGAATCGTTTTTTCAGTGCTTCGAGTAAAGCTGAATTAGAATCGTCAATATTTTGCAACTGCTTTGCAGGACCTCTAAGAGCTGTTTGTAAGTATATAATTTTTGGGAATCATTTAATTGATTATTGCTCTCAATCAGAAAGGTAAATTGTAACTTAAAGCTCATCCACTCGGTATAACGGCCGGGAAATTGCGGTAATGCAATAACAGGTAACTTTATCTTTGCATTATTGGAATTAACATTTTCATCAGATCTATTATTAGAAGTAAATTGATCAGAACTAAGATGTATTGAGTTAAGCAGACGTACCTCAATCCCTTCGAGATGATCCTCGATCTCAAACGAAGAATTTTCAAAATCCTTTAAATCCTTTTCACTTATGGTGTTGTAACATTCATTTCGTAGATCATCGATCCTTTTTCTCAAATTTTGAACGGAATTAATTTTTAATTAGAGTTCTCCTTGTGTAAACACTTCGTTTTTTAGGGCATTTGTTATCTTTGTCACTTGCCTTTTTATAGAACTTCGCTTTCTATTTAAAATAACACTGGCTGTTATTGTTGTCATTATGTTCTGTATGTTACGTAAGGCAAATTACTTAAAGCTCCGATGAGGCGGACCAAAACTATGTTTGCGACGGATGAGTGAACTATTCTATAGGCGCTGGTTGAAGGAAATACTACTAGTCGCAGACACCACAAAAATATTTAACAAATAAAATGTTGAGTTGAAAAGGGATTGGCAGTGGTTGGTTCATTACGCCTACATCGGCAACACACAAAATAAAATGGCACATATTTTAATAACAGATGGAGAACTCTCGTTCCCAAAGTTTAGTTTGAAGCGCTTCAGTTCGCCCTCTAGATAAGAAATTCTTAAGTACAGAGAAAACAACGCTCTTTGATTATATGCATTACACATTATATATTGTGAGCGAAATTTCATGTATAATAAGTCCCATATATATTCTTAAAGTAGTTGACTAATTAGTCACAATTTATAAAGAAAATGTGGTTATTTACATTATCGTCGTTTCCTTCATAATTGATGTATGATAACTGAAATGCGCCCTGACTGAATGTTTTTTTTTTTTTTTATGAAAGGAATTATTTCTTAGATATTCAAGAGGGCTTAAGTCAACATACCCTCTGATTCTGCATCTTTATGCGCCATACTTTTTGTATGTCATTTTGGATTTCAATAATTTCATTATAAAATAAAATTACGCACTGTAAGATAGTGCTCTCGTATTGCTTTAACAGTATTTCTAGCATATAAGTTATATAAGTACCTTAAGCATAAGAGTACCTTCACTAAACAAAACCATCGGTGGGTGATCCAATCTTTTGTAATAATTATGCTGAAAAAAAACATGCTTTTGCCATCGCAAAATTTTATTTTATCATTCTATATAACAGCGTCACCTACCGGGTAACCTCCACAAACATTTAATTTAGCTTCGCAGAATCAACATTGTATGTGTGCTATTTAATGAAACTTTTGTTCTGTAAAGTTTACAGAAATTAATAACGCTAATTGTTGGCAGATAAGTATTAATTGAATCAGCTATCAGCATATTTTTTCATTGCTCGTTGTCGAAAAAAATGGAAATAATCAAATGCTTTCATGTGGTTGGATAGCTCATCCGCTCCTAGTACTTGAAATATTCTCTCTCAAAACATTAACTTCCACTTTCTGTGCAAATTTGAAAGCCCCACCAGCTCTCATCGTGACTTTAGAATTAGGCTAATTAAAATACAGAAATCTTTAGTTGTCCGACGATGTTGTTTCTGTCTAATGAAATTTCTTGTCTACTGTATAAGAACCGTTATCTCTTTTGGTTTTGTGACATTTTCATAATTTTCAAAGCTACACATTGATGAAAATTCCCAATTTTTCAGTTTTCACCAAATTGTTCTTTCTTAAATGAATTACATGCGCTTTAAAGGGTATATATATACGTAATAGAATACAATATTTATTCAGAATTTTCAGCATATAAAGTAGCAACACTTAAACAATATTTTATAATATATATTTAAAAAAAAAAAAAAATGTAAAATTCAGCCGGTGGGTCTTTGTTTCTGGAGACCCTTGAGAAAGCGGAGAAACAAATTTCTCAATAAAACAAATATACTTATCATACTGAAATTTTGAACACTTCTTCAAAATAGAATTGACTATACTGTTTCACCTTTACTTGGCAGCACAAAGAAATATTTAGCATTACATGTTGCATAAACGAAATTTCCTAATTTTTTGGAATTTATTAATTTTCATGCTTTTTAGCAATTCTTAATTTCAAAATGATATATATTTTTGAAGGCATATAATAGTCAAAGAAATGCTTTTCTTAATGCTGCGAAGTTAAGGTAAAACAGAGTATAGTGCTTAAACAAAGGAGTTAAAAAAAAAAAAAAAAAAAAAAATTGTCAGGGTTTACGTAAAATCAGTATAATTCTTGATATATTTTACAAATTGTTTGTAATTATAAATATATATATCCTTCGTCCAAGCACTAGAAGCACTTTGAAGATATATCCTAAATTTCAATAAGATCAGTGCATTAGTTTTTGAGAAAGTGTCCGCCGCCTTCTGAAAGGTGTACAGAAATCAGAACCTTCCGAAGTTTTTTTAATTGTTTGTCTTTCTGTCGCTTTTTATTCCCTTCTTGAAACCTATGTAACCCCTTAAACCAATTGGCTTGCTGCAGTGTTGAACATAATTATTTCCTGTTGAACTGGAATTTGCATGAAGCAGTAGCGTTTTTTCAATGCCTGGTCCCACTAGTAGTCAGGAGGTTCTGTACTCAAAGCTGGTAAACAGAAATTGCCGGGTGCGATACCAGGTCCAGCTAGGCGACCTAGCTGTTCAGTTTTCCCGTGGTTTTCTCCGAAACATGAAGGCACACTACTTTTTGGCTAGGATCCACGTGTAACAAATCACCCTTATTTCCAAGCACAAACACACTCAACATCAGCAATCTCTCTTTACCACGATCGATTTTTGTCCGTAGTTTCTCTGCTGAGATTGACTGTACTTGCATTTTAAATGGATATAATTGACTGTGGAAAACGATAACCCAACGATGACTACGATATCTTGTGAGATATAAATTAGATAAAATTATTAGAAATAAATATTTGAATTAGTAGCTTTTTCTCAATATCTGCCATCCCTATTTATCACGGCTTTCTTTAGCAATCGCTTAGCTGAGATTGATTCTGCCCAAACTACTTCTATTGTAAATCAGGTGTGCAAGGGTTTCCATCTCAAGACTGAACTTTTACACCCGTATTTTTTAACAATTTACACCATATCTGTTCAGTAATTTTTCTCGTAGGAATATGATAGAAATTATCAATAAAAATTTCTGGTTTCAGTGTTCCGTCTTAAGACGGAAAGGTTTGCACCCCTGTCGAAAATGGATAAAACTGTGAAAGAAAGTAACCTAACAATTTCTTCGTCAACTTGTAAGTAGTTTATAATGTTGAGACAATGGAAGGTCGCCACAGTATAAAAATTGAGCTGGATCCAGCGACTCCTGGTGACACAAACTGTCGGCGAAGTTTCAGATAAAGCCGAATGATTTTGCGCAAGCATAGAGCTGCAACGGAGAAGTAACTTGGGGAGTGTGAAGTGGATATGAACAGGTTTTTTAAGATTTGCTAAGTGAAGTGATTGGAGGTGGTTGGGTTAAGAATAAATTTAGAGTAAATGTAGGGAGCGTGTTATTGATGAGGATAAATCCTTATGCTACTGCGAAGTTTTTCGATATTGGAGTTTTCTAAGATGGCGAGTATTACGGTGTGTAGATAGTGGAATTTGCATGAAAGGAATTGCCTTGCAAGAGAATCATGCCGACAAACCTGAAGCGAGCATAGTTCAGTGAGTCAACTGAGAGCAGTATTTACAGAGGTTCCACTATTTCTGCTTGGTGAAACTTAAGTTTTACATTTCTCTAAATTGTTCATATATTTAATGATTTGATTGAGTTCGGAAAAGTAGTCCCCCTGATTTTAAGTTCAAATAAGTTTTATTTATAATTTATATTAAATACTCGTGCTCTTCAATTATCTATTTAGTTAACTAATTAAGATGGAGTCTGCAACCACGCAAACCCCACAAGTTCTCATCCAAAAACAACAGCACATCTTTAATCCATCGTTTAATCTAAAACAGAAACGGGATATTAATTTTACATTTTATACATGCCTTCGACATTCACAATTCTCAAACTATCTTTTTAAATAAGTAACCTCAAGAAGTACGCTTTTGAACCTGTAGGAAAACTCTTCATATTCTATTTATTTTTGCCTGGTGCATTTATTAATTTGAGAGAAAGCAGTAATATTCTTTAAAATAATAGTAATAAAAATTAAAGCTCTTTATAAACGTCTTCTATTGAATTATCAAAACTAACATTGAATTATCACAGTATATCATAAACATCTTGTACATTTAGTTTAAACTACCTTTGCATGAATGTATCTACATGCGTACCGCAGATATATATATATTTTAATTAATCTATTTTTTTTTTTTAAAGCATCTGGATATTTTTATAAAAAGCGTTCCACGTATCAATGTTCATCTACAGGATGGGTATAACTCAACTTTCGCTCTACACAGTATCTTCAGCTGTAGTGGGTAGCGGATTGTTATTAAATTTCGTATGCCGATGATTCACTGACCAAAGCGTAATATATATATATATAATTTATTTATTTATTTATTAAGGTCAACAAGGAACACATTTGATAAGGAAAATGACAAATTCAACAGGTCAGATCTAATAAATATATTTCAAATTTACCTATGCATTCTATAAGAGTCATTGCCCAATGTTACAATTAGTTTAGTCTTTCAAAGCGCTTTTTAATGATCATTTCTGATTTGAGTATATTTCATGAAATTTTGCATTCCAAATTTGGTGGATATCCTCTCAACTGATTTAGCTGCACTATGCTGTTTACAACGGAATTTAATTAAAAATACCCTTTGTTTCTATTCCATAAAAACGCAAAACCAAATATTACGAGAGTAATGTTGTCCTGATCCTTCCCCCTTTCTTTTTTTTTTTTTTTTTTTCTGGCACCAATGGGTATCGTGCAGTGCGTGAAAAGAACATTGTATAACAGCGTCAATTATGGAACAATATTTATCAAATATGTAATGCCGTCGTTCTTATTATGTAATTGTATATTAAATTTAAATGTTGAAATACAATTCTTACTCAAATCACAAGTGGCAAAGTGTAGAAGTGCCATTTATTCTGATATATAATTAATCAGCATTTATTTGTATGAATATTCAATTAAATGTAAAAAGTTTTGATAAATTCCGAGCATTACTTTAACGAGAGTGCGCACAAAATTTGAGTAATATATAGGGACAGACATACATCCAAAAATAAGTCCTTTCATGAAATCTTGAAACTTTTAAAACCACCAAAATCAAGTACATCCAATATTTCCTTTTGAATTTAGAAGAAAATGAGAAAAAAAAAAAAAAGAAAGAAAAATCCTTATTTTGTTACTCTGCTTGCACTGTGCAGTAACCTACATACATAATTTTTGCCCTATTAATGAATGAAAGAAATAACGCTTGATTTGCAGTAGTCGGCAGTATGAAATCTCTAGTGATATATCTTTACTTCTCCAGGCACGTTCTGAATAAAATGATATGGTTCATGAATGAATTTTGGAAAAATTATTAAAGTAGAATGTGCTACTTTTACTGAGATTTTAGTGGCATTTAAGATTATAAGAAATTTATTGAAAGGGCTTATATTATCTTGGTATTATTAAAAGCCAAGAATAATGAATTTATTGAAACAAATATATAAACAGGGAAAATTATTACGAACCTACTATACTGTTTTTATTAAAATCACACAATCAACTGTGGAAGAAAATCATATTTATTGAAATTTTATTTTTTCGACTGAGTGAAAATAATGCCTGGACCGGGAGTCGAACCTCGGATCATTGACTTACAAGGTCAAGGCTCTACCAATTGAGCTATCCAGGCCGACAGCCGGTCGACATTACTCACTCAGACAACCTTTAGGCAGAAAACATCTGGTCTATCATTTAGATAGCTCAACAGAAATAAGCCGCAGGTAATGGAAAACACCATTAAACAATGGGTGAAAGAAATACAATTTTTATTAAAATCACACAATCAACTGTGGAAGAAAATCATATTTATTGAAATTTTATTTTTTCGACTGAGTGAAAATAATGCCTGGACCGGGAGTCGAACCCCGGATCATTGACTTACAAGGTCAAGGCTCTACCAATTGAGCTATCCAGGCCGACAGCCGGTCGACATTACTCACTCAGACAAAGTAAGTATGAGAGTAAGACTTGTAAGTCAATGATCCGGGGTTCGACTCCCGGTCCAGGCATTATTTTCACTCAGTCGAAAAAATAAAATTTCTACTATACTGTGCCCATTAATAAATTTTCTTCTATATCATTTTATATAACAGCGCCATCTATTAAAATGAGTAAATATTTAACACATCTTCTCAGAATGAACCTTTTACGGGTTGGTATAACCAACTAACATATGCTGAGAGACAGCCATCTGGAAAATTGCGGAAAGTAAGTGATAAATCGCCACCTATCTGTCGATATGCTCCAAAATTAAAAAAAAATTGTTACAATATATAACTATATGAAGTTACATGTATAATAAGTTGAAAAATCGTCTTACCCTGAACGGGGAAAATCGAAGCAACACAACGCCACCTATTAACTAACATGCATAAGTATTTAATCCACACAGCTCCTCACAATAAAGCTTTTATATTTACAGGATGGTGTAGTTTCAATCAGCAGATGCTGAAAGACAGTCATCTAGAAAGTTGCGAGAAGTGAGTAATAGCAGAGCCCTCTGTCGGTCGATATGCGTCATAATTTAATCATTATTTTTCACAATATACAACTATATCAAGTTCGATATACATATATATATATATATATATATATATATATATATATATATATATATTAGGAAATCACTTTACACTCCACGTGAAAAATTTCAGCAACATAGCACCACCTGTTGACCAGTACGCTAGCAATTTAAATGAGCATAACATATTAGGTCCTTCTCTCATATCGAGTTTTGTACATTTATGCACACCATAAAAATTTTGATATAGCTTTCTTGTAAATTTAAAATGGAGGGGGGAGGGATTTCAGCATAGCATAGCAATGCAATCTATTAGGAAAAATGCCCCAAAATTTTGTTCTCGGATATTATTTTATGTTCTTGATATATTATTTGTTATTTATAAATTACACTTAAAAGGAAAAGAAAAAAGCTAATTTTGTCTCGTTTTGTTTTTTCTATGTATGTATTTAATTTTGCGATTTATTGACATGTATACGATATCTACAAAATCCATTGCTGAAAATTCAATTAAAAAAATATTTTGTCTACGGGTACGAGAAATCAGTTTTCAGTAAGTACCTACGTCAATCAAATTCAATTTAAAAATAAATAAATAAAATGCGTTCGCTTAATTTTGAGTATCCCTGTATATTGTGTAAGTTATATACTGACCACATTGTGTACCCAAATTCAGTCGTATAAAAAAAAACACGTAACACAACCTAAAATGCATTTCTATGAATTTCCAAGTATAGCCCAATATAACCAAAAATTTCTTAGTAATCCTATAAACGAGTGGTCAACGATTTCATAGCACAATTTACATAAGACATGCTTTTATATATGCGAAGAATATATCTGTACTGATAAGTATAAAGGATTCAAGTCCAAAAATGTCGATTTTGAGTTCAGTACATTGTCAGACTCAGAAAAAAATTCTTTATCGATTGGTATAAAGAATTTAAATCCATGTCATTTAGTCTTCGAGAAAATCCATTGGTAAAAAAGGATTCAAGTCAGAAATTTAGCATTAATCTTTGTATAAAATATTTAATTCAATTTTTTCCCTTTATTAAATGATGGTTGACAATCACTGAATGATATAAAGGGTATAAATCAACATAATCCCTTTTTCCTAAACGATTCTTTTGATTAGTTTTTAGTTAACTTTATTTTTATTTTTCGTCTCCTGAAAAATCAAGAATATGGACTTAAATCCTTTATCAGTACAGGTATGATCACTTCATTTCATTTCATTTAGTGCAGCTTATAAATGTTGAACTTTATCTACCAGAAATGTCTCTCATAATCGTAATGTATTTTAATTCTCTTAGATGTCCCAGCACACGGACCATTTGCTGAATCTCGACGAAAAGTATAGTGTATCAACCCTATATGATAAAGATTTAGAACAGGCCTGTCCAACTCAAAACACTTGGTGGGCCGCATTGGAAATCTATTTTATTCATTCGGGCTGCACCGTATGTACAATCATAAAAAAAAAAAAAAAAAAAAAAGGTCCACCCCTCCACCCATCCTTTACCGATTCATTTCGCCGTAAATTAGTGTAGATACATGCGGCTGGTGTCGATCGATTAGTAATAAGGCCTGGTTTTGAACGGATTAGTTAAATTTTCCTTAAGGGTTTCTTCATATTAAAATCGGCCTCAACTTAACTTTTTTGGACAACCTTTTTGGATTATTTGGATCAAATCAGCCAGAAAATGGTATAGTTTATATGTTTCTCTCAATTTTTCAGAGTTATAATTTGTTAAAATATCGAGATGCTAATGCTAAATGAATGTAATAAACATTAATTCATGTCTTCCCAAAAAATTAATATATTGAAATTTCGTTGTTTTTTTTTTTTTTTTTTTTTTTTTTTTTTTTTTTTTTAACTTTAGAATGAAGTAATCCAAATGTATTCCATGCATATTTTTCATTAAAAACATTTTTTGAATTATGAAAATTATTAATAATTTCATTAAAAAAAAAATGAGTTATGACCTTCATTAATTTTTGCACGAATAGAATGAGCATCCAGAGCTGCCAACCTAATCCGGCAAATTGTTAACGCCTATAGAAAAACGCCCCTTTTTCTACACCACTTAATTTTTAGAGCAATTCTCTTCAAATATATCTATGATGAATTAAGTAGAAAAATGCTCTAAAAATTAAGCGGTGTAGAAAAAGGGGCGGTATTAACAATTTGCCGGATTAGGTTGGCAGCTCTGAGCATCATCAAAAGTATGGGTTTATAAATTTGCAGTTCATTCCTAACATTATTTTTCGAATTATAGTGATATTTAAATTTTTATTGCTCTTAGGGGGCTGCAACTTTATCATTTGTATCTTATATTACTTTTGCTTGCGCATGATTTAAAATAGTTATTCAAGTAAGTTTAGACGTACACATAATTTCTTAATTAGCATTATTTTATTTTATATTTAAAATTGTTATACTTCTTTTCCTATTATTATCTGAATGGATATAATACTTTTCTGTGTGGTATCTTAATTTAATTTTTTAAATGTAGAGATTTACCCCTGAGCAGTTTTTGCTTGTATCTCTATGAAGACATCATATAAAGAATATAAACTACACCTTTTTCCGAACCGCCGTGACCTCAGAAATTCGAATATATAGTCAAAAATGGACGTTATTATTCGGGGGAAAAAAATGAAGTTCGTGCAGGTTTTAATATGCAGATGACACCCTAAGCAAAATTTCGCAATTGAATTAAAAATTAGATGTTATTACCAATCGTGAGGCATCAGCTGCTGGTTTCTACGATAATCCACGGCGAAATTAGTCGGGAACGAAAATTATTATTTTATGACTGTATATATGCATATGGGCATATATGTTTGTGAGTATATGATTCATGTATGTATATACTTTTTTGGGGGAAGGGCACTGTGAAAATTCGGAGCATAATACACTAATTTAAATTATTTTCATTCATAAATTAACAATAGAATCCTGTAAAATTTATGACTATATATTAAAACTATAATAAAAAGGATGAATAATGGATCTAATATTCATTACAACAGTTCTTTAGCTACCATAATCGTTAAAAGGAATTTTGACTTCGAAAAGTCAGAACGTATTTATTAAATTTTGATCCGCTAACCAAAGTTGTCAAACTTTAAATATCGTTAGTCTCCTCGCGGGCCGCAAGAAACTACGCAGTGGGTCGCATGCTGGCCACCCCTGATTTAGAATACTGAGTCTGGACTTCCTGCTCATATATGCGGATAAGACAAATACATACCAACTGCTAAAAACTTTTTTTTTTTTTTTTTATTGTTATTCAGAGGACCTCAAAATATGTGAGTATATCAAAAACAGAATCAAAATCGAAAATTCTGTTTTAAAAGAATACTTTCTATCATGGATGCGAAGTGGGGGAAGTTTTGTATATAAAACCCTTTATATCTCGTTGAATATAGATTACGTTCTCAAACAAATGACTATAATTTAATGTTGAAATATATGATGTACAATATATCACACTTCTGGATTTCCAAGAGAATCCATCAAGCATTTTATTATATATTAAACAAAAGAAGAAATTCAAAGGCATAGAAATATTTATTTGAATTGAAGAATGTCCAATTACTTAACTGTATAATATTGAAATTTCATATTGGGGATTGTTATAACATATTATTGGATAGATTTTATTTTGTTTATTACTTGACCACACGTTTTAAATAAATCCATAACTGAAAAATAATTAGCTATAAAAAGTTAGATTTAAGTCCTTTTTAATGTTTAATAGTGCGTGTGCACATCTCTTTAGCCGTATTTTTTGAGTTCCCATTTTAAAACTTGAAATTATTTTTTTATATTTTAGTTACTGAAATAAAGTTAAAATGTAGACATCCAATGAACTTATGTGATAGAAAGGTTTTTTACTTCGAGCACTTCTGTTTCAAACATTAAGATCTCAAAAGTATTGTTCTTTTCAACAGAATTTGATTTACGCCAGTCTACCAGCACGAATAGATATAACATCTTAAAATAACGTATTTAGAGTGTGTTTGCTAAAGTCCTGATCACCCTCCTTAATTTGTGAACAAATGTAGCTACAGTGCAGCCATATATCTTAAAAATAGCAGTGAGGACGCGTCCAAAATGTTGAATGGATGCCAGCTTGACCGACAGTTTGAAATTTCGAAAGCGTCCAGTAATTCCGCGCTCTGTGTTATTGCTCATTTTCTCTGAGTAAGATGACTGTCACCCCTATTTTAGCGTTGGACTCTTTGAGTTAGCACTTGCGCATATGCTTCCATGTTTTCATGATCTGTGGTCGAAGAATATTCCATATCCCCTTAACATGGTATCTTCATAGACTATGCGCTGTAAGTTACAAAACCATCTGACAAAAAACAAAGGAATTAGCGTTTATAAATCGGAAACCGTAAGAGACGGTAAAAAAGTCAATTTACAAAGTTGCAAAACGTCCTTGATTTAATACGAAAAAATGCCTTCTGCGCAGTAATTCTGGAAACAGAGTATGTACAATGCGCGTTTGTTTAGTCGAGATTTCCCTAATCCGTGACGCAAAAATAATGCGAACTAAACTAAATGAGGAAATGAGAGGTATTTGAATCACTTTTCGAATGGGAGTAGTCGAGCGTTGTGCCACTGAATTACGAACCAAGCTAGATTTTGGTCGTAAAGGTATGTTGTCAATTTGAACGAACTTTTTAAAGTCATGGATTAGGAAAATCACGAGCAAACAAACAGGTATTTTACATGTTCAGTTCTCCGTATATATTGGACCGAAGGTGTCTAATAATATAATGCTCTACAACTTTGGAATGAACTTTTTAGTGACTCTTACACCTCCTGAATTAGAAGCGTTAATTATATTGTTTGCTGCAGTATGGTGCTGTAATTGATCTCAAATCGTAGTGCTTAGTCATTTGAATATACCTAGACACTACGCTTAAGATGATCGCTATATATATATATATATATTTTTTTTTTTTCCCAAATTAATTAGGGTGCTGAGGACATTATAGCATATGAGGACGTCTTATAAGTGTGCATATGGAAACTGAAGTTTAAGTTAAAATATCAATTGTATTGAAAAGAATAAAAACTACGTTTAATGAATAAAACAAAACGTTTCAACTAAATGAAAAATATTATTAAAACCTGATTTAAGAACATAGTTTTTTTTTTTCTTTTTTTAATAAAATTCTGTTAAGATTTTAAAATTACGTATATGTTTACTATGTACGAGACAGGCATTAATTTCTGGTCTAGACACAAAGAATTGATAAAATTCAAGTCTCGTTTCTGTTTGTTTTATATAAAATCAAAACTTGACTTATCTTAAGGAAAACCTTCATATTTCTTTACAAAGCTACTTTTATTAATTATGCTTCAAATCATTCCTTTCACCAAATAGCAAAATATAATTCAAAAGCGACAGTACATTATTTTTATCATTTAGCCCTAAAATTTTCGTATTTAACTGATAACAGTAAACGAATAGGAAGATAAGAATGTAAGATAGAGGAACAAAACTTTCTTTCGGCTACTGATAACATTAACTCTAATAGTATTAAGTGAAAATAACAGCACATTAACTTTGGTTGTTAGTTAGAAGTATTTGAGTAATATCTATTTAATGTAATTTATATATGCCGTATATATATATATATATAGATAGATAATATATAATTAAATTTCAAATTAATGAATAAAGGAAAGAAAATATTTATATACTTCTTTCTCCTAAAATATACATACACACACACTGTAAAATTTTTTGTGTAATATTATATAAAGGAGCAAGTAGAGAAACCACAACCACGAAGAAAAATGTGACCAACTGTCCCTGTATAACCGTAGCATAACGTGCTATAGTTACACACACTGGTAACATTTCTCTGCATTCTTATGGCAAGTAAGCTGCCTCAATATTGTTGTGTAATATAGCAAAAAAGTATTTTATGGTGTACAGGCGGCAGCAAAAGTATTCAAGCGCTAGCAATAATTCCTATGTATAAAAAAGTACACTTAATACTGTTTTGTTAAATAAATCATTGTCGTATCATGTTCTTAGACTGACTAAGAATAGAATTCGACAAGCATAGATTTAACAGAACTGTATTAAGTGTACTTTTTTATACATAGGAATTTTTGCTAGTGCTCTGATACTTTTGCTGCCGACTGTATATGTGTGTGTATATATATATATAAAGAAAAAAAGTATTTGATTAATGAAAATTTTCGATCTCCGGTATTCGATGGATTTATATTCCGAGAAGTCCTGAATTTGATTTGAGCACTTCTAGAAAAATTTTGTCTGCGTGTCTCTTAAATATTGCAAACGCTTTATCTCATGTGTCAAAAGACATCATTATTTATAAATTTACATTTGGTCAGATCTTGACTTAAATTTGCTTTTTGGTGCACATTATTTTAAGTTTGGCTAATCATAGAACTTTTTCAAAATTTTCAACATTGCAGCATATGTCAAAATTCTAATGTATCAAATGTACTCAAAGAGGATTATTTTTATCCAAGCATTGTGAAATTAAATAGAATCATTTATAATAATAACTGTCAGTTAGGGAAAATTTTTGTAAAGAGCGTCGTTTCGCTTCCTGGGGTGAAAGTTTGAGCAATTAAAAAAATAAATAAAAATCGTCAGTATTTTTAAAACGTATGTCTGAACCATATATCTGGGATGTTTTAAAACAAAGTTCTTTTTTCTATAAACATTTTAAGTTTTTTTTTTAATGTGTAGAGCATAAACTTTTTTCTTTGGCTATTTAGTGTTATATAATTCAATAGGATAAAAACAGTCTACATTCATCATTGAAAAATAATTTTAATAAATTCCTGCAATACAAATCATATTTATGTGTAGAAAAATACAGTAGACAATTTTGTGATGGAGATTATATACTAGTTATTATTATTATTTATGAAACGATTTTATAAAGAAAAACAACTTGTAGCAAATTACATTACTTAAATGTATATCAAAAAATAAAATGTGTAACAGAAATTTTATATATATATATATATATATATATATATATATATACACACACACACAGGGTGTTCCAAAAGTCCCCCCCCCCTCCTAACTCGAAAATGAGTTGGAACTGTGAAAAATGGCGAAACACAGGTTTAATGGATTCGGGAGGAACCACTTTTGGCGAAAAAAGTTCGGGCCTGGGGAACTAGAGAGGGCAACTTTAAAATTTCAAATGGAAAGGTATGTCTTGTGACACATTTCTGGAAATGTCTCTCTTCAAAACAACGAATTTGATAAAAATAGTTTTACCCTACGATGATTATTAAAGGAGACTTTTGAAATGTGTATTTTATACTTATGTATCCCCTTTAATAATCATTGCAAGAGAAAACTTATTTATATCAAATTCCTTGTCTTGAAGAGACGTTTCTAGGGATGTATCGCAGGATATACTTTCCTGTTTGAAATTTTAAAGCTGTCCTACCAAGCGGCACTCCTACTACCCCTTGCCCGGGCCCAAACATTTTTGGGCAAAGTATATTTTGTGATACATCTCTGAAAACGTCACTTCACGACAATAAATTTGATATAAATAGTTTGGTCTTGCAATGAATATTAAAGGGGATACATAAGTATAAAATCCACACTTCAAAAGTCTAAAAACTCATGTATCTGCTTTAATAATCATCGTAAGGCAAAATTATTTAAATCAAATTCATTGTTTTGAAGACGTTTCCAGGGATGTATCGCCAGACATAACTTCCCATTTGAAAATTTAAAGTTGCATTTCTTAGCCCCCCCCCCCCCCCCAACCCCCCGGGCACGAACATTTTTCACCAAAAGAGGTCACTCTCGATTTCATTCAGCACGTGTTTTGCCATTTTTCACAATTCCGACACATTTTCGAGTTAGGAGGGGTGTATGGGACTTTTGGAACCCCCTGTATAATATATATACATATAGAAAGAGAGCTCTGAATGTCAGTTCTTTTATTTATTTACATTTTGCGTTTTATTATCTGATAAATTCCTGCAGTTTGGTAAAACTAATTATATCATTTCTTTAAACTTGTAGATGATTAAATATTTTTTCTACTTTACTAAGTTTAGTGTTTTGGTTTATCTTTATACTCTTAACGGCCCGCTTCATTTACCGTCGCCGGAAGCCCAAGTCAGTGTTATTCTATGGGAAAATTTGTTTACTCATAATAACTCATTAATGAATACATATTTTTAAATTCTGTTCTCAAATTCAAAAAACTCGCAACTGGTAAATTGACCGACGTTTTTCAAAGATGGATTTTTTTTTTTTTTTTTTTTTTTTAATATTTTAGTTTGAAACTGTGAAATGAAAAATTTTACACATTGAAAATTTTGTATTTTATAGCTTCAAAATAAAACATTCAAAATTAAAAAAAAAAAAAAAAAAAAATCCGTTTTTAAAAAACCGTTAATTTAACAGTTGTGAATTTTCTGAATGTGAAAACAGAATTTAAATATATGCATTAGTTAGTGAGTTATGAGTAAACAAAATTCCCCATAGAATAACATTTTTCGGGGTTCTGGCTACTGTAAGTAAAGCGGGTCCTTAATGAAAGGACAATTTTTCTTTACGAAAAAAATAAAGGCGTAAATTTATGTTCCTTTTTTCAATAGATAATAATAATAGATTATATAATAATAATAAAGCGCTTAAATATTGAGATAAATATGAAATATATAATAAATATCTATATATATTTAATTACATTCCCTTTCAATAAAATTTTCATACATTATTTTTATTATTATTATTTATTTATTTATTTTATTTTTTTTTTGGGGGGGGGGGGCAAATCATTATTTTAAGAATAGGAAATTATTTTTAGTACCTACACGTGGGAAAATTTTCAATGTCTTGAATGCCAAAGAGAATAGTGGAATGCAAAACAGCTGTTTCGGTAGCATTTAGAGTTGGAGGTAAGCATTTAACGTATTCCAGCGATTTCTAGATGTGTCTGTAAAGACATTTGGCTGCTATTTTATTATTCTCTTTGGCATTTAAGACATTGAAGATTTTCCTGTGTTTAGTTATCTTTTGCGCCAAGTCACTCTTTAAAATACTGTTCTTAATATTTTACTAAAAAATTAGTTTAGAAAAAAAAAAAAAAAAAAAAAATGCAGCTTACGCAGTTGCTAATTCTTCCGATTTTGGCAGGATACCTAACACCACTGTTTTAAAAATTGTAATATTTTATATTTGTTTTCTCAGATAAAACAGCGTTGTCAGTAAATATTAAAAAACTGCGGTGGCAATATTTTCCGAAAAAAAAAAAAAAAAAATGGCTGTTTAACAAAGTTGGCATAGGTATCCAAAGACCTATATATATTAAACAAATCTGAAAAAGGAAAGTTAATTTTTAAATAATGTTTACAAACGGATAATTTTAATTAGTCTCACGAGCAGATAATTTCGTAAAATTACTGAAACTTAAAAATTTAATGAAACGACTGAGGAATATGTTAATTTTAAGAGTAAAAAATTAGTTTCTTTTAATAAAATTTATTTTCAGCAGCGAGAGTTTCGGTACTTTAATCTGTTGAAAATTAGTTAAACTTAACGCAAACGTAAAGAAACATACGAATTTGATGAATGAAAAAAATTAATTTATCAACCTTCGACAAAGGGGTAAAAAGGGGGGGAGAGGAGGCGTGTTATAAGTTTGAAGGCTTCGCGCGTGCATGTGTGTGTGTTCTTTCTGTGGCACTGTAGCTCCTAAACAAATTTGACCAATTTCACTTTTTTTTTTTTTTTTTTTTTTTTTTTTAATTAGAACATTCATTTATTTCGGATAGCTCTTAGGTTTTTTTTTTTTTTTTTTTTTTTTTTATTGGCACTTTGCATTGATAATTTAAAATTTGCGCATCTTACAAATTCCAACTTTTGTTTGTTGTAAGGTAAATCATATTTTGATTTTCATTTATTTATTTACTTTAATTAGAGTATAAAAATCTTTTAAAAAATGTTGTCAACTTCTAACTGATTTTCACAATTTTTTAAAAGTAATCTTAAATAGTAATTATATGAGTACAACATCCAAAGATCTTTAAATTCGGTTGAGAAGTTGAGATTTTATAGAAAATAGTATTTAATTAAATTCAAGGGCGGCTTTTTGTCGACATTTTATAAATTGTAAACTAGAATTTTTCCTATTGAGTAAATTACAAATTTTATAGAAAAATAATATTAAATTAAATTAAAATAATTTAGGAAGAGACAAAATATAGATAAAATATTTTAGGTATAGACGAGAAAGAAAAATATGTAGTTTTAATCAAGATTATCTGCTACGATGTCTCCGTTACGGCTGTTTATTGAGGTTATCACACACGGGAGCTTAAGTGTGGTTAATTTTTAAGACATTTTTCGACGATATTCGAAAATATAGACATGTGAAAATTATTAGAATAACTTTATTTCCACTTATTATTATTATTATGTATGTCATAACTCATGGAAAATGATTTCCTTCGTTGGTCAACCTTTATTAATAGTTTGATATTTTAAACTCTTTCCAACAATTAAATAAATAAATAAAAATGTTTACGATTTCGGCTCTTTTCTTATAGGGATGGTCAACTCTCGGGCCTCATCCGACTAGCCGTGTAACGTTCTGCAGCCCGCGGCAGAATTCACAATTATTATAATTTAGCAGCTTTGGTTAGTACATCAACAATTAATAATTTGTTCTGAATTTTAGGAATAAAAACAGCGGTTATTGTAGCTAGAGAAACAAATTTCGCTCCGATTATTTCTAATAAAATATTATATTATCATTAATTGACCCTTAATATTATAATTATTGGTGCATAATAGTACATTTTTTTATTGTTCTACAATGATTTTATGAATAAAAATGTTTAATATTAACATATTATGTTTCGAATTTTCACTGGCCCACTGAAAGAAGAATTATACATACATAATTCATACACATACAAACATACAGGGTGGTTATAATTAAAGTGATCCTGTTCAGGTCATTCTAGAACCCGTTTTCCTATCGGATTTTGATGAAATTTGGTGTATACGATATATGGACCATAGGAAAATTATTTCTGCAATTAAAAAAAAAAGTTCAAATTTTTACCGTTAGAGAGTAATTTTTCAAAGATTCCTTATGCAAATTAGTCAAACCTATAAAGAGAGTTACAGTCAGAACCAGAAACTCATTCTGCGTGCCTTTGTTATCGTTATTAATACCTTTACAAATAAAGATCGAGCATTATCGGTAAAACTGTTTTATTAGAACGGCAGCAATAGCTTAGTAACACTGCGTGAATACCTATCGTTTAAAGGGATTGCGAAAAAAATCTATGTCAAAGAATGGTTTGAAGAAGATTATTAGGAAATTTGAAAAGACTGGAGACTTGGGTGCCAAGAAGAGTGTGGAAACCGGTTGCGAATGTAACTGTCGAAGAAGTCACTACTGCTGTGGTTCAAAGAACCTCCGTTCCCGCTATTCTTCAACAAGTGCTTGATGAGTGGCACGTGCGTTGTCGATTCTTTGCATTACAGTACGAAAAATTCTGCGATCCACTTTAAAATATCAAGATAAAATCCACATGGTGCAAATGCTCCAACCTCAAGACCACCAAACACGCTCAGAAGTTGCTTGCCGATTTTGGCGAGAATGGATGTAAATGACACGCGGCCTTGGAAAATTCTATGGTCAAATGAGGAGCACTTTTCATTAGATGGAGCTGTGAATAATCAAAATTGTTGCATATGTTCACTTCCTAATATCCTGCATCAACAATCACTGCATTCTGATTACGTGACTGCATCTTGTGAATTTACTGCGGATTTTATCCTGGGACCGTTTATCTTTGAAACTATCACTCCTCAAAGTCCTAAAAGGGGCTCTATCCTGAGTACACTGTACAGTGAACTCTTTCGACTGCAAGTCTTTGTGCTTTACAGGAACGGCAATGTTTGCAGACCACTGTCTTCATGTAAGAGGGAGCAACTCCCCACATTGTGCACCAAGTCAAAGAAATGCTTCGGACTAGTTTTGGCGAGAATCGTGTAATATCCAGAGGTATTCCGGATGCCTGTCTTCCTTGTTCACCTGACTTAAATCACAGTGATTTCTGGTTGTGAGGATTCCTAAAAGACCGTGTTTATAGAGGAGGAATTAAGACTTTACCCGAGTTGAAAGTCAGCATTACACATGTTGCTGAAATCCCTCGAGAGTTTCTTCGCGCTACCACTGAATACGCTATAATCCTCTTTTAACGCTTAATTGATGTGAATGGAGCTAACCTTGAGCACATTCATTAATTGAATGAATTTTAATGATTCTGACAGATTTTTTGTCCTTTAAGCGCAACAATACACTCTGGTGGTCAAAATTTGAACTATTTTTTTATTGCAAAAATCGTTTCCCTGTCGTCCATATAACGTATATACAGATTTCATTAAAATCCGATAGGCAGAACAGACTCTAGAGGGTCTGAATAGGGTCACTTTCATTATAACCACCCTGTATACATATATGTATATATATATACATATGTATGTAAATACACATTTATACAGTGCGGCCCGTCTGAATTAATTTGTTTTTCAATGCGGACCGCTAAGTTTTTTGGGTTGAACAGGCCTAGTCAACCTGTCTGCGTTTTCATTTCTTAAACATTTTTAGAATTTCATAAAGTTGATAATAATAGTTATTAAAGTTTTTCATAATAACTACAGACTACTTCATTTAAAAAAAATTACATACAGCAGCAGCACTGCTTTGTGTACAAAAGTTCGACTCACAAATTAATTCTGACACATTGCAGTCTAAGAGATATATTTCTTACAGTCATATTTCATCAACTTTATACTACGCTAAACACACGAAAATAACCTGCATTTTTTGCATGCAATAAAAGATGTATCCTTCAGAAAATTATGTGATTAACATTACTGATTCATTTACAATTGCCACACATATAAATACTTGGATTCCTTACGAGAAATAGCTGGAAGCGGATTTTCAGTTGTGTTACGTGTTTTCTTCTCAACACTTTCAAATGATGTTCTCAATAAATAAATAAATGATATTGAATTCTAAAATTATTTATTGAAATAAAATTTCGAATTGACAAACAGACTAATCGAAGTCATGAATACTTCAAATTTTATAAGAAAAAGTAGAAAGCATCCTTAAAATCATTCTTAAAGAATGAAAGATGATGTAAACGGCAAGTGTATTTTTTTTTTTTTTTTTTCTTCTTGAATTATCACATGCTTTAAAAAATAACAAAATAAATAAATAAAAATTCACGATTATTCTAATAAGTTTCACACATCTATAACATACAAAGCTTTTATTTAATTTACTTAGAAAAAATATATAAATATTCTACAACATGTAAATTAATTGTACGTTTTTCCCCCGCGAGTGAAAAATCCCTTAACCTCTTTCGATCAATGACAACCATGAATCATTTTCGTAATTTTCATAATTAAAGTGGGAAAAAAAATGGCTTATGCTTTTGAAATTTTTCTCATTAGTTTTCTATTATGAATGAATATGAAAAAAAGAAAGAAAGAAAGAAAATCATTTACGTTACACTAGCGTGGGAAGTTCACCCTGTCTGTGCTGCGCGCCAAATCTACCTAAACCCCATTTTTTTTTTTTCTCTCTCTCTCTCTCTCTTCACAAAAACCTGGCGAAATAATAGAAAAACTAAACTTTTCCGTTAGCTTATTTGAAATTTTTTTCGGAAACACACAACACAGTAGCTGCATTTACCCCTGTTTAATACCTTCTCTTCTCGCCCCCACCCCCCTAAAAAAGGGGGTTGTAAAAGAGATTGCACCCTAACAATAAAAACAGAAATATATATTACTGAGTCTAAAAATTGGCTGTCAGTACAAGCGAAATTAATAGCTTCACAATAAGAGAACGATTTGGAATTTTATATCTTGTTTTGGCTATCTTATCAGTTCTCTGCTCCGAAAGGGCTAAGAGCGTTTTGTGTCAGGCCGTTTTGTGATTAATGGCGTACAACACAGCTTCGCTAAAGGAGCTGATACGCTTTTGTTGCCGGGGGTCGAGGTGGTATATGTGTAAGAGCTGCAGTGCTTCATTACGGGGGCCATTGTTTGCTCAGATTGAAATCAAGCAATATATTTTGCTTCATTTTTTTTTTTAGTGCTCTAGGGATTTAACACAAACTGTGCACTGAAAAGATTTTAAGTAAAGCTTAAGAGTTTTTATTAAGGTACATGATATTTTGCTGATTGAGAATTGTAAAAGAGAAAAAAAAGAGACTCTCATTAATTTTATGGCTTTTAAAATAATGAAATTTGGAAATGGAAGGATAGGTGTAAGCTATTTTAAATTTATGCACATTAGTGTGATGCTATAAATATTATAAAACTACTTAAGCAGCATTCTTTTTTTGCAAGAATTTTTTTTTTTTTTTTTTTTTTTTTTTGCATCGTTAATGTTTTGATCGGCATTGGTTTTATTATTATTTTTCACAGATATTGAAAGATATAAAATTTTGTTATGAGATTTCTCAGTCGAAAAAAGAAAAATTGTGCTCTTAGATTATTATGTATTATCGTTTTTAATATCTCTTTTTAACAATAATTTTTAAAATGTGATTTTAGAAATATTTTGAAATGACTTTCACAATTAAGTTGTTTGAAAAAGTAAACATAAAATTAAATATATTAAACAAATAAAAGTCATGCGATTTGCATAAATTATGAAACATTTTCTAACGCTATACTATATTTCAATAGTAAACGTTCTATACTCATATAGTACAACTCACCCCCGGGATATTTTCAAGAAGTCCTGGCGAAGAGAACATATCCACAGGAGGTCCTGAGCATATCATAGGAAGAAAATACCGAACAGCGCAGCTGAATTACAGATATCACTTTCAGGGCATTCTAAATATATTTACAAAAATGAACGCTTAACTTAGGTCAAAAAAGCCCTTCATTTTTATTGAAAAATGTTAAAACTGCAGAACACAACTGGAAATAATATATTTTCTGCAATTTTCTACTTGTATTCCATAATGTATCTAAATATTTTGTATGGCCCTGTAAATTAATAACATAGATCTATAAAAATGGGGTTGGCAAAATTTGATTTGATGATTTTAGCTGGTTGCATAAGTTTTTTGGTATGCTGAAACCGAAAATGAAGCCAGTTTTTCGGTATCACGTATAGATTTTTGTCAATACAAGGTGTCTACTGACACAATTTTTTTCATGACTCGTCCTTCAATAGAATTGTATGGTAACTTTTATAGTATATTTCCGTGATTAATATCATGGAAATATACTATAAAAGTTAACATAATACTATACTATGTATACTATAGTCACCTAATTGTTTATAAATTGTTTTTTAAATCCATCAAGATTTATAGTAACAAAAAAGCCAAGGAAAATGGAGATTGCAAATAATCCGCTTGTAGATAATCGAAAGTTTACTGTATTTGATTCATGTATTCTGTATGATTGCTCGACACGCATTGATTTAAGTCTAAATTATCTATCTTAAAGGAACCTGGAGAAGTGTAAACATGTATGCTTAATTTTCACATGCATTAAACTTGAAGACTTGAACTATCAAGTTTAATGCAAGTACTCTGTGTTGTGTGGTATATTTTTCAAGAAAACAATGAATCAATTCATTCTGCGAACGAAACAAAAAACCTGGTTTGAAAAAAATTAAGATTCCTGTACTTTATTATCTGACTTATTGTATATATCTAAATTGTATGGAGAATGATGTATGGAGAATAAATGTTGCATTTCAATGCGCAATGTCTACCGAAATATTGGTAAAATTACACTGAGAAAAAAAAATATACCGTCTTCATCTAGAACGAATATGTGGTCATTTTCTAAATCCCTAAACTAGAAATATAGATTTCTGAACTATGCGTATAAGGCACGCTGGCTTTGAAGCCAAAAGAAGAATATTCGACTAATTTCCATTTTTAAGAATTTCGATTTAATTTATATTAATCCTAGAATATCAGACTTCAAGAATTTCCATACGATTATGCTTTAGATGCAAATTTAATACGATTATAAAATCAAAATAACATACATTAGAATACATGAGAATAAGTTTAAATTTACTCACCCTCTGCCAGCAGCCCGGGATGAGACGAATATAATAGCCCACACAAAGAGACTCTGAAATCTAATATATCCTTGACACATAGACTTTATTGTTACATCTATAACTGACCTGATGTACGTTTAATAAGATTAATAGAATACGAATAAGTCTTATAATTCAGAATTAGTTTTTTGTTTACTGGTTTAAGGTGCATCGCACCTCCCTCGAATCTAGTGAGCGACTAGCAAAAATCTGCTCAGCGCCGTCACAAAAGAGTTCAGTTCTGCGCATCATTTCTTCCATTGCACTCCTTCCCGCCATCCCCCGGGGGGTGGCTGAGCATGGGAGACTGGCTATGCGATTGACAGGTCTTTTCATGATTCCAGCTGGCGTTTTCAGCGTAACGACTCTAACGATGCCATCATCACCAGGATGGACGTCCAGAATTCTGGCCAGTTTCCATTGTGCTGACTGAATCGAGGGCTCCAAGATCAGGACGAGCTGACCAGGTTGAAGATGTGTGCCACCCCTTTTCCATTTAGCTCTTGACTGCAGAGAGGTAAGGTATGTTCTTTGCCATGTTCTCCAAAAATTCGTCTTAATCTGCTGAAGGAGTTTCCATCTGGAAGAAAAACTGGTACAACTTTTATTAGTAGGGTTAGGAGATTGTTCAGGAAGCTGAAGAAGCGGAGCCCCAATTAGGAAATGTCCTGGTGTAAGGACTAGAAAGTTATTATGCTCGGTGGAAAGTGGGACTAAAGGGCGTGAATTCAGACAAGCTTCAATAGTTGTGAGAATAGTATCGATTTCTTCAAACGTCAGGCAACTGCCTTTACAAGTTTTAATTAAATGGCGTTTAGCCAATTTAACTGAAGATTCCCATAGGCCGCCAAAGTTAGGCCCGTAAGGTGGCATAAAATGCCAATGAATTTGTCTATTTGCGACATAATTTTGAATAGCGTTGTCTTTTGAAAGTGTCACTAGCTTTTTTAAATGGGCATGGGCACCAACAAAGTTGCGTCCGTTATCGGAGTAGATGTCAGTAGGATAACCGCGACGCCCTATGAATCTTTGTAGGGCATATAAAAAATGCTCGGTGGATAAACTACTGACCAATTCGAGATGAATTGCCTTCGTACACATGCAAATAAAGAGACAAAAATAGGACTTAAATTTCATACTCTTTCGTTTATGGTCACACTTTGTTTGAATAGGGCCTGCATAATCAATGCCAACATGTTGGAATGGTCGACACCTTGACTCTGGCACTGGGTAAGTCACCCATCATTTGCTGAATTGGGGTTGGTTGGACTTTAGCACACGTGACACATTTTCGAAGCTCTTTTTTCACAGTGGATCTACCATCAGGAATCCAGTAAGACTGGCGAATGAGATTTAACACGAGGTCAACACCGAAGACTATGTGAAAATGTCTTATTAGAAGGGAGGTAAAAGGGTGATTTTTAGGGATTAATAATGGATGCTTAGTGTCATATGTTAAGGTCTTGTTTTTGTCAATTCTACCTCCCACTCTCAATAGATTTTCTGAATCAATAAACACATTAAGTGAACTTAATTTACTATTGTTTGCAACGGGTTGGCCGCGCAGCAAAAGGCCGATTTCTGAAGCAAAGGACCTTTGTTGGATGACTTTAATAACAGTATTTCTAGCCTCTAAAATTTCTTGTACTGAGACTGGTCCCTTCAATTTTGTAGTATTTCGAAGATTATTTATGAATCGCTTAATAAATGCAACTACGCAAAAAAGTTTTGTACTTGAAGAAAATTTTGAAACCAAATCCTCTATCTCGGATTCATTCGTTGGGTTTGACTCTATTAGTCCTGGAGTTTTCACAACTGTACATTTGACTGAGGCCGAAATCTCTGGATCGTGATCTGAGACCTGGATCTTTGGCCAATCAGGTCCAGACCACCACAAGTCAAACTTTTTTAATTTGTTTGGTAACAGCCCACGAGTTGCACAGTCCGCTGGGTTGTGTTTGCTTGGTAAGTGATGCCATGTAGTTGGGTCTATCAGAGATTTTATTTTGTTGATTCGGTGTAGGACGTATGTGTTGACCTTTAAGGGTGGATTTAAGATCCAACTACGGGCGATTGTGGAGTCTGTCCATAGGAAAATTTCCCCAACCTGATAATGTAGCGAGCCCTTGGTGACCGACAAAAGTTCCGATAACAATACAGCTGAGCAGAGCTCTGATCTGGGCAAGGTGATGGGTTTCAAAGGTGCTACACGGGTTTTAGCTGCAATCAATTTTAAAGATGAGTTCTGACTTGGACGTATATAAATTACGGCAGCATATTCCTTTGTTGAGGCCTCACAAAATCCCTGTATCTGGTAAATAGATTTGGATTTCAAATCTAAAAATCTGGGTACTGACATGGCCTTAAAGGAGGCCATTTTTTCATAAAATTCATTCCACCTGTTTTGAATGTCTGGTGGTAGAGGATCATCCCAACCAAGTTTTTGCTTCCAAACATCTTGTAGTAGTAATTTTAAAAGAATAGTGGCAGGGGATAACAGACCCAAAGGGTCGAAGATACGTGCAATTACGGACAATAATTGTATTTTTGTTGTGACGCTTTCTTCGGTATTAACCCCAACCTGTAGGGTGTCCGATGTTAAATTCCAGTTTAATCCCAAAATACGTTGGGATTGATCGGGGTTTAAGGATAATTCCTTATTTGTTGATTTTAAAGTTTCTGGGACATGAACTAGAGCTTCCACATAATTTGAAGCCCATTTTCGCAGCTTGAATCCCCCAGCATTAAATAAAGCCTGAAGGTCTGTAACTAAGGCTTGAGCGGCCTCGATTGTTTCAGCCCCTCCAAGGAGATCGTCCATATACAGGTTATTACGGGCAGCCTGCACAGCTACCTGAAAAGTGGGTTCCTCATCTATTAATAGTTGTTGTATGGTACGCAGGGCTAAAAATGGTGCACAGGCTGTGCCATAAGTAACAGTATTCAATTTATAAACACGAAGTGGATCTGACACATTGGGCCTCCAAAATATTCTTTGGTAATTTCTATCAGGCTCTGCGACTAGAATTTGCCTAAACATTTTCTCGATATGACTCGAGAGGGCGACTTTATTTAAACGAAATCTAATTAGATTGCTAAAAATGCTGGATTGAAGTTTTGGCCCTTTATGCATATTGATGTTCAGAGATTTGCCCTTTGTAGTTAGGGCCGACGCATTGAACATTACCCGTAGTTTGGTAGTGCTACTATTTTCATTTATAACTCCATGATGAGGCATATAATAATTTGGTTTACTGTTAAGTTCTTCAGCTCTTAGTAGAGTCATATGACCTAGATCTGAATATACGCACATAAACTGACAATATTCCTTTTTTAGGTTAGGGTTCTGACCAAATCGAGCTTCTAGTTTTTTAAACATTTTTAGTGCACAGTTGGCACTTTCACCTAAATCTATCTAATCATGGAGGGGTAATTTGACAACATAGCGCCCTTCGGGGTTGCGCTTGGTGGAAGATTGATATAATATTTCTGCCGGGTCGGCTTCGTTTTCACCTTTAGAAGATATTATTGGATCACTGTCAAAAAATTCGTTTAAGTTTAAACAGTGTAAAACTGAACTATGAGTAGATTCTGGCTCCATTCCATTCCTTGAGAGGGGGCCACTCAATAAGTAACCGAGTGAACTGGGAATGGCAGAGGGTTCTCCTGGCCTTCCATGTACTGGTGTGCGACAAATTAATGATGAGAAAATATCTGCGTCTAACAGCACATCTATTTGTTGTGGCTTGGAGAAATTCATGTCGGCTAACTGAAGAGTTCTTATGTGTGGCCAAGACGTCGTCCTCACCCGGAAATTTGGCAGAGGGGCAGTAACCCTATTTACTACTAGCGCTTTCAAATTTCTATACTCGTTAGCGAAATATGGCGAGAATGAAAATTCCGTAAAATTTAGAACAGTTTCTGCGGACAAACCGTTTATGCTTACAAGTCGACGAGAAGTGCCAAACAAAGGCAAATTTAGCTTCTCAACGCATTCCTTTGTTATGAGACTATTTTGTGAGGCACTATTAACTAACGCCCGACATTGAATAATTTTACCGTTAGGTGACCTAACCTTTATAAGGACAGTAGACAATAACACCCTTTGTTTATTAAAATTTGCATTAGATTGTGTACTATTAGACACCGACGTAGTAACAAGGTCACCTCCCTGATCTGCATAATGCTGTGTATAAATGTGCAGAAGAGCGTGATGTGAACCTGCACATACCTTACATTTAATATTAATTCCACACTGACGCACTTGATGGTTAGTTCGCAAACAATTTTCACACAATGATTTAGATTTAACTAAGTCCCATCGCTCCTGAACACTAATTCGATTGAATTTGGGACATTTAAATAATTGATGTACTTGAGAACAGGCGACGCATTTATTTTCTTTGACTATTATTGAATTATTGACACAAGATTTTTTTACACTACTACCTTCTACTGGCTTCTTAAACATCCCTGGTTTATTTTCAAGCTTTGTTTGACTCGACGCCTCCCTTTCAATGAATGTACGAAACGAGTTTAAATCGGGAATAGTTTGCGTATTCTCTAGACTGAGCTCCCACCTATGCATAACGGATGAATCCAATTTTGAAATCATGAAATTTATAAGAATAAGATCGCTGAGAGGATTAGATTCCAATCCGAGAGTCGATAAATTTCGCACCGCTTCGTTACAAGTATCTATTAAATTGAAAAACGATTTAGGATCATCCGCTTTGTTTACCTTTACCGAAAAGATTTTATTTATTTGAGTTATAGCTAATTGGCGTTTATTTTCATAGTGCTGAGTAAGGATTTACCAACAGTGTTTATTTTCCGACTGTAAAGCAAATCCGCGAATAAGTTTTGATGCACTATCTCTTACACACGATTGGAGGTATTGTAGCTTTTCAACCTCACTAAGGCTGTCCTTATCCAAAATAGATGATTTAAATAAATTTTTAAATGACAACCAAGATTCATTATCCCCGTAAAAATAAGGAATTTCAAGCTTAGGGAGACTAATATGCGAATTAACAGAAGTCCCTGGTTTGGTACGGGCATCATTATTTACATTTGGAATATTTGATTGCGATTTACTCTCTAACACTACTGATAATTCTAACAGAATGTCCCGATTTTTTAACGCTTCTTCAAAGTTTTCATCGTTTTCCTCTTCGGAAAAATTTGTAACCATTTCCAAGAATTTCTGTTCCAGTGCATTTACCTTATCCTTTAGGATCTTTAATCTGGCTTGATCGTGTTTATCACAATCATTGACTTTCGATTTTATAAATTCTATTTCCTTAATCACATTTTCAAATTTTTTCACTTCATTAGATTTTGGGAACAACGCACTCTGTTCTGCGTCATTTGCACTTGTTCTACCTTTTCTACCCATCTTTTGAGCAAACTAATTACAAATAATTAAATTTAAATATGAATTAATCCATCGAATTAAATTATTATTTTCCAGATCAGGAAGTAAAATATGAAAAAAAAAAAAAAAAAAAAGAACAAATGAAAAGAAACAACACATATAGATTTTTTTTTTTTTTTACTGAAATAAATAATTTAATAAAATATTAAATGCAATTTTTGCATTCTCATACTCTTTTTTATTCAACAATTATTTAATATGAATGTTTATTTCTTAAATTCCAAACCGAAACTGTTCTCGTTTGAAACCCAAAGTACTCTGAATTACGTTTTCTTTCAAACCGAAACTTCTACGTATACATCAAAACTTCTGAAACCCAAACTACTGTGAATTACGTTTTATATTAAACAATTTAACTTCGTATTAATGATTTATTTCAACAAATTGATTTTAACTTCCCTTACAGTTCTAAAACAGAAAGTTTTATACTACGTAAACAAAAGAATTTTTTCAATTTAATTTTTTTTTTTAATTTAACGAATTACAATTAATTATCTAATTAATAGATAATTGAGGCTCCGTTTACGACGGACCACTAATGGCTTTGAAGCCAAAAGAAGAATATTCGATTAATTTCCATTTATAAGAATTTCGATTTAATTTATATTAATCCTAGAATATCAGACCTCAAGAATTTCCATACGATTATGCTTTAGATGCAAATTTAATACGATTATAAAATCAAAATAACATACATTAGAATAAATGAGAATAAGTTTAAATTTACTCACCCTCTGCCAGCAGCCCGGGATGAGACGAATATAATAGCCCGCACAAAGAGACTCTGAAATCTAATATATCCTTGACACATAGACTTTATTGTTACATCTATAACTGACGTGATGTACGTTTAATGAGATTAATAGAATACGAATAAGTCTTATAATTCAGAATTAGTTTTTTGTTTACTGGTTTAAGGTGCATCACACCTCTCTCGAATCTAGTGAGCGACTAGCAAAAATCTGCTCAGCGCCGTCACAAAAGAGTTCAGTACTGCGCATCCTTTCTTCCATTGCACTCCTTCCCGCCATACGCCAATAAGTTGTATAGACGAAATGATCGAGAATTTCTAGTCTATTTATTTCTAGATAGTGGAACATTATTCTGAATATTGTGAATCCTTTGTATTGCGAGAAATTCTAGCTTTATTTCCTAGAATTGGGTCATACGTCAAGATTATAGTTGCTAAAACTCGCCTCTTGTGCCCACATTTATTTGCAAAGATTTTTAAATAAGTTTGACCTCGATAATATAGGCAAATGCACTAGAATTCTAATAGGGGTTTCTAGAACTCGCTTTCAAAGGGGACTAGAATTTATAAGGATGACATGGAACTATTTTTTCACGAGCCACAGTTTATATTATATTCTAGATGTCAGCTACAGAATTTTTTCTCCGTGTATCCAGTAATACTCGAAAGCAGAATTGAAATGCGCCATTCATGCGAGGTATGAAATGTTTCATCACCTCATCAAGCTCATAAACTTGCGAATTTTTTGTCACAACGCTATATTGAAAAATTTAAATTTAAATTTGTGCCGTTTTTGGCATCTTACTTCTTCTGTAGGTATATGAGTTAATATGTAATTTATTATATAAATTATTTAAAATATATAATACAAATTATTTGAAAAACTTTGTAACATATTTATGTTTCTTATTTAACTGCATTGTACATATATTTTGCATATCTGGGAATTGATAAAATTTTGATTATTTTCTAGTAAAACAATCTGGTGTGTCACTCACACGACTTTCTCTTACCCTGAAATTTAATGCAATAAATACAGGTTGCAGATTAATAGGTAAGATAACGAGTACTGTTATGTAAACCTATGTTAAACAATTCATATTAGGCTTCTTAATAGTTTTATATGATAATTAGTTCTGTGTGAGGGGGGCGGTAGCCCCCCTCAACCCCCCGTTTCATTAATACACCTACATTTATATAGAATTTATTTACGTTATAAGTCTGTTTTTTAAAAATAATTTATTAAAATTATTATTTAAAAAAATTATCTTTCATGATAATGCAGACGATTTCCATATTAGAGAAATAGTATAACACCAAATATCCAAAAAAAAAAGTCCATTTTATTCTCAAAATTAAAAAAAAAAAAGTACGATTTTTCGTTAAAAGTAAAAAAAATCGATAACTTTGTTTTAAATTATCGCAGATCGATGGTTCACCCATTCGTTTTAAAGGTATTGGTGAGCTCTTTTGAAAGATACCCATCATGAAAATTTACTCCCTTCGAGGGGGGACTTCCCCCCCAGGGGGGGAGGCGAGGCTAGTGTAACACCAAATAGTATAACACCAAATATCCAAAAAAAAGTCCATTTTATTCTCAAAATTAAAAAAAAAGTACGATTTTTCGTTAAAAGTAAAAAAAATCGATAACTTTGTTTTAAATTATCGCAGATCGATGGTTCACCCATTCGTTTTAAAGGTATTGGTGAGCTCTTTTGAAAGATACCCATCATGAAAATTTACTCCCTTCGAGGGGGGACTTCCCCCCCAGGGGGGGGGGGAGGCGAGGCTCCTACATACACAAAAAATTTTTCCCAGTTAACTATCTCTATTACAAAATATATATATTCGTTTCATTTGGTTTAGTGCAGTCTATAGACGTTAAATTCTACTTTCCTGCAATTTCCCCCATAGACGTAATGTATTAGAATTCTCTTGATTGTCCCTGTACACAAACCATTAGCTTGATCTTAACGAAAAGCTTACTGTAGCATCCCTATATGATACACATTTAGAATACCAAGTTTGAACTTTCTGCCATAGTTTGTTTTTGAGATATGCTGATAACAGACAGACATACAGACAAACACACAGACATACAGACAGACATACAGACATACACACAGACTATTTGCTAAAAACATGATTTTCGTATTCAGGGGACCTCAAAACGTGTAAATATAACAAAATCTCGCGTTCGAAAATTTGACCCAAAAACAATACTTTCTCTACCTTATGGGTAAGTGAAAGTAAAAAATGATCGTTCTTTTCCTTTTACACTCCGATGTACACTGTAAAAAAAATCTGTAGTTTTTACAGAAAATATCTGTATTTTGTACATTAAAGAGCTGTTTTAAAGAAAAAACAGATTTTTTCTGTCTTTTATCTTTTTTTCTGTTTTTTTCCTCCCCCTTTTTCTGTTTTTCCCTCTTTTCTGTTTTTCAGCACGCTGAAAACAAAAAATCTGTATTTTTTACAGAAAAAACTGTATTGTTTACAGAAATAATCAGTTTAAAAAAAAAAACAGTTTTTTTTTTTTTGTTTTGCGGGTGCAAAAATTTGTAAACTGTAACAGTAATATGAAGCCGTGGCACCAGAAGGGGGTGTGCCCACAGAGTTAAAAGGAATACGCCAATTTTCTTTAGTTGTCAGTAAACCAGAAATCACATTTTATGTGTTCGGTTTAAGTCAGAATAATACAGACATACATACACACATACATACATACATACATGCACACACACACACATATATATATAGGGTGTTTGATAAGTCTCGTTACACCAAAATTTCTCGAAAGGAAAGTAAATTCGCTGAACACGTTAATTTCAAAAGTTTCCTGGATTCAAATATCTCACATGAGGTATCACAAATGGGCCCCCTGGTAACCTGAGGGCCCCACGTGACACAAACTCCATCTTTTTTTTTTTTAGTAAAACATGTCTTTTTTTTTTTTTTTTTTTTTTTTTTTTACAGAAACGTGTTAAGCGCAAAAAACCTGTTCAAAAAATCACGTACTGTTTTTTTTATTTTGCAGCGTACGGGCCCCTCTGGCCCCTTCAAAAGTTTCGCGCATTCGAATAATCTATAACTTAAATTATCATAAATTATCATGAAATGTAGAAAAGGAACGGGAGTTTCGGAGAAAACAACGGAAAACTCATAACGCTTTTATTCTTTTATATTTTGCAGTTTCGAATTCTGATACTCCGTTCACATTTCATACTAAGTATTTTTAACAGTATTTAGCCCGGAATTACGCAAGTTTCGGAGAAAACCACGAAAATGTCAGACATAAATCTTTTTATAACGTTATTTATATTATTTTTGTATCTCAGCTTAATTAGCATAATTTCAAAATTAATATATCATTTTAAAACTTATTTGATTTGGATTTCAAGAGTAGACGTCGCAAATCACTGTCGCCAGATGGCGCTTTAATATTTTAAAATTTCAATATCTCCAATTCCAATTATGATTAAATTACTTGGGTAGATTAGATTGTAGCCGTCACCGGATTGGGGGTTTGCCACGATAATAATTTGCAAGGGTCGTTTGCACGAGGAACGAATAGATTGTTTCATATCATGAAACGCAGATGGGCGTCGCAATCGCCATAGAGCGGATATTTGCAACAATTAGAATTTTCAAAGGTATTTGCACTATGAGCGAGCAAGATGTTGTAGGTTCTAAAACGGGGAGAAAGCGCCGCAGGCGACACCAAGATGAAATTTAATACGGTGAGATTTTTCAAGGATCGCTTGCACGGTGAACGAACAGGCTGTTTAGATCATGAAACAGGAATACGGCGCCGCAGGCGCTACAAAGCGGGAATTTGCTATAGTTAGAATTCTCAATAAAGGTACTTAACAATAAGCGAATAAGTTGTTATATGTCCTGAAACGGGAAGAAGGTGCCGCAGTCGCTACCGAGCCGGACTTTTCAAGCATCGCGAACCAGCTGGTCGCTGAAGGCGGCTAGTATACAGCTTTTTTGTACCATTTTAAATGCTAAATATTCATGCACGTTAATGAATTTTGGTGTTCTGATATATCTGAATGTCTTGTTTATAAATAATACAAAACTTTCTACCTAAGGCAAAAAAAAAAAAAAAAAACTATGTTTAAAAAGGTAAAATACAGCGTGATAGACATGACAAAAAAGTCATATTTTCAGTGACTCATCTGTCATCTTTGTCATCCAATTGCTCTAAATTAAGACACATCCGAAATCCAGAAATTTTAATTTATACAAACAGGCTTTTCACCTCATATGCTATTTTTAAAAAGTTCTTAAATTTAAATGTAAAAAATAAATAAGTAAGTTTAATTATGTGACAGAAATGACGCAAAAAATGTGGAATTACTTTCTTTTTCAATTTTTAACTATTTGCTGCTTTTTATTTATTTATTTATTTATTTATTTATTTATTTTTTTTTTTCAATTAATTTTCTAAATTTTTAGTATATAATGTGCTGTATTATTTGATAGACCATTTTTTTTTTTTTTTAATGAATCAAGAAAAAATAAGTACATGGTGTTTGATAATATTTTTGGTTTCCTTTTTCTTTTTTTTTTTCCCATATTTTAAGTGTCCTAATCCATTGCTGAAATCTTTGAATTGTTAGACAATGATAGAAATTGTTTCTATAATCAGAAAAATAAGAGAAGGCAGTGTGAGTGCCCCACCAGATTATAATCAACAGAGTACCAGTAATTATTAGAGTACTATTTCCTTAATTCACTTATTATTATTTACAACACCATTTTTGAAATTAGTTAATTTTCAAAAGAAAATATATAGTGAGCTTTAAAGGGTTAAGTCACTTTTTGACACATGTTTTTGTTATATTTATCAACTTTGTCACCTTTTTACACTTATAAACCTGCATTTCTTTTTATAAACAAGCAAGAAAGCACAACAGCGCCACCTGCTGGGAGGTTTACTCCAAAGTGTTATTAGGATAAATTCTCATTAAGATCCAACAAAATGTAAAATTTTGCGAAATTATGCGCAACAAAAGATGATATATAGCTATATGGGGATAATTTGCATCATAGTAGCGCCACATTCTGGGCGATTTAACCCAATTACAATCAGCACAAACTCATATGAAAATTTAAAGTTTTTCGGAATTCCGTCCATTATTTAATGAGATACAGCGCCCACAAAATTTTGATAAACCATACACAGACAGGCATGCATTTTTAAAAGTGGTCTGATCGTTTTCATCACTTTTCAAAGCGTATAAATGCATCGAAAACCAGAAGTCAAAAATTTTCACGAATTTAATACTTTTTTCTTGTGAATAGAAGGAAAAATCATTGTTTGAGATAATCTTAAAGAATATTTCTTATAAATTTTTAGCTTCACCAACTTTAAATAAGAAAATTATTCCTGAACACTATGTAATTTTGCGGGAAAGGGAAAAGAATAGTGGAGGAATATTTAAAGCTAAAATTGTTCTTTATTTTATTTCATTATAAAAAAGAAATGTTTTAAAAATAATAATAATAATATACTAAACAAAAAATATTTCTCAACGTTTTTTAAGGATAAATTATGATTGTGGTAATTATTTTATTATTTTATCTTCGATGAAAGATCGACTACAGAACAAATTCTGTACGGGACATTCAGCGATGACGTCACGACCAAAGAACTCACAAATCAGCACACTCTCACTGTCACTGCCGCGCTGAAAACAAAAATCACGTGAACAGGGCATGACTCTCTCTGACCACCATAGAAGTAAAAGACGCCACGCCGTGTCCTTCGTTTCGCTAAAGGAAAGAAAGATTGACTATGACTTTAGATAACGGATGTTTGGATTCAGGGGTAAGTTCCATTTAATAATTATTGTTTTATATATATTTCATTCAATTATATTATGCTGATCGCTTTACTTATACAATCGAACCTAGTTAACATGAACACTGTTTTAACATTACCCACTTCCACATGATGATTAGTTTAGTTATATGAAGATCAGTTACTGATGAACTACTGATAACATGAAATTTTTTTTATCCCCGTTGAGATTCACGTTAATGAGGTTCGAGTGTAATAGTAATTTTTTGGAGAAACATTATTGTAACATTTTGATTAATATAAAAACAAAACTTTGGGCTTCTAAAAATTCATGATTTATAAATAATTGATAGATTATTTTGATTGATAAATCATTTTATTTGAAATACAACATTGTATATTTCAATTGTTTAATATTATGTATTCAGTATTTAACCAGTAAAATAAAAACGCATAGCCTAATATTTCGTATTTTAATATTTTATAGAAAAATATAACTTTTTTTTTTTTTCTTAATGACTGCTGATATTGCAAGTTTTTAAGAAAAAGCAATAATTCTGAATGTTAAACAATCTTGAATTGTGCCTGAAATTCTTATAATTACCGTGAGACAATATTCACTCGTACACTTTAAAAAAAAAATTATTAGTCTAAGCTGTAGGGCCCACCAGTGCCCAAGCGGTTCTACACTCAAAGCTGGTAGACGAGAGGTGCCGGGTTCGATCCCAGGGCGCGCTCGTCGGCCTAGTCGTTCAGAGTTTTTCGTGTTTTTCTCCGAAACTTGTATAAATAAGGGCTAGGACCCTTTAGAAAGACCCCCACGTAAGGCACCTCTCCTTAGGACTAAGACCCTAGAGTAGTCAATCAGCCTTACTCCCAAAACACTAAACACCAGTAATCCAAGCTATAAACAGGTACAAATATTTATAAAATCAATAATAATAATAAATAAACATTTATTAATAAATGATAGATTATAAATATAATTATTTTCAAATTCATATTAATTTACTGCCCACATATATTATGTTTTACTTAAAGAAAAAGAAAAAAAAAATCCAGTATTCCTGTGTTTTCATGGCTTATGTGAAAATTCATAAGTAACTTTGGAATTTTAGATTTCATAAATATTAATAAAAGCTGTGCAGATTTCGGACTTTGGGGAAATTTAGGTTGGCAGATTTCTGCTCCTCTACTGCACATATCAGGGGTCATTCAAGTTTTAATTTTTGGGGCCAATGTTTGTGGGAAAAAACAAATTTTCTGAAAATTTTTTAAAGTTTAATATTATTTTTAATGTTTAATAATGTTAACATGTTTAATATCATTTAACATTATTTCATTGAACAGGGGTTGATCCAGGTTTTAAATTTTGGGTCCCTTTTTTGTGAAAAACAAAATATTTTTGTGAATTTTTTATTTATTTTTGTGAAATATAAAATATTTTTGTGAAAAAGTAAAATATTGTGTAAAATTTTCCGTTTTTACAATCACTTTATGTAATGCTTAATATCAAGTTAATAGAGTTTTGTTGAGCCAAATTAAGGCAGTAATTAAAAATAATACTGAAAACATTTAATAAAAGGATTATTTTTATAAAACAAAATCTTGTAAAGGGTCCCTTTTTATGGATTTGAATTTTGTGAAGGGTCCCTTTTTACGAATTTGAATTTTGTGAAGGGTCCGCAAAAAGGACCCAAATTTTGCCTGGATCGATCCCTGTTGAATCAAGTGTAAGCATTCATTTAAAATATTTAAAAAAAGAATAACAACAATAATTATAAAATGATAATATTAATAAAATGATAATATTAATAAAATGAAATTTTGTGTGAAAGGCTTGATTTTATAAATTTGAATTTTGTAGAGGACCTTTTTATAAAGTAGAATTTTATGAAGGGCCAGTAGAATATTGTGAAGTATTGTAATCCTTATTTTCACAATGAATTTTGCATCTCAAGTATCTCTAAAACAAATGGTCGTAGAATATAAATTTATATTTGTGACTGTCATGACGTTTAGTAATAAGTACAGAACTATAAATGCCATAAAATGCAAAAACATGGAAAGCTTGCTTCAGGTCAAAAAAAGAGATGACCCTTCGTTAGGCGAACGAAGTAGGCACGGGTGCTGCAAACAATGCATTGCTGCTTTGTTTGCAACTCTTGTTGCGTTTGTTGCATTGTTTGCAGCACTCGTGCCTACTTTGTTTGCCTGATCGAAGGTTGTGTCTTCTTTTGACCCAAAATAATTGTTGTGAATTTTTTGTATTTTATGGTGTTTATTTGAAGTTTTGTACTTATTACTTTAAAATGCCTTTTTTTTTTTTTTAATGACGTCTAGTTGTAAACTTCCAACTCTGGTCTTGGCATAAGCGAAATTCTATACAACGCAAAACCTTTGGCCCCAAGGTGTGCGTTATAAAAATCCCCTACCGTATTTAATTTCTATGTAGAAATATTAATATGCAGTCACCTGGCCTTATTCTCAAACACCAAACAAACACCTTTTAAAATGAATTTTTTAAAGTTACTCCTGTAGTTAAATTTCACTTCCTGTTTCATTTCTTATTGATGTTTTACTTATTACCTAGAAAATATAACTTTTTTTTTTTTTTTTTTTTTTTAATTAATTTGTGTTAGGTTGAAGTTCTGATGCACCCGTCGGCCGAAGATAGTTTGTGTTCCAAATGAAGGATTGTATTTTTTATTTCTTTTTATACTTTCTTGTTTACCTTCAGTAATTCTCTTTTGTATTGTATATTTTTTTTAATGAATTGATGTAATTTTGTAACTTTTACAATTTGAAAATTTTATAAAATATTTTTAATAGTTTTATACATTATATGTATGTTTGATTTCTCTTCAGTTATTGGTGGTTTTCTGTTTTGTGAGAAGTTGGGGGCTAAGGATAGTTATTAGCTTATAGCTACTGTCCTTTCAGAAACTTCTCATTCACCCCTACACTGAGGGGCCTCCCTGATGAAGATCTCAGTGTTTTTTGGGGTATAATTTCATTCATTTGTATTCAGACATTTAATTTCATTCATTTGTTTATATATTTCTGAATTTATATATTACTATATATATATAATAAAGATGATCTATTAAGCATAGTAGAAGCCAAGCAACAGATACAAGATCACTGAAACACCAATGACCAATAAGATTTAAAAAACTTTTATCAGTGGATAAAATACACTAATGTAAAGAAACCAGATCTATTAATTAACAGCCTGCAAAACAAACGAATCAATAAACTGACACAACAAATCTTAACTTAAAACCATAAACTATATCAAAATTAATGAAAAAATAACCTAAGAAACACAAGATAGGAAGGAAGGAGATATATATTTATATAATAAAAAATTGTGCTTATTTAATCTGGGTGTGTATCGCCTGACTGGTGTCGCTGCTCTTACTTTCTGCAACTTTCCAAATGGATATATTTCAGTATCTACTGAGGAAAATTGCATGAAATTTCATATATAAAATATTAGGAAGAAAAAGTAAAAGCAGCATCACCTTTTGGCTGATATGCTGAAAGATAGGCTGAGATATTCCTAAATCAAGTCAGTGAAATTTTTCATAATGTGTATCTCACTTAATCGTCATAATTGTCTGCCATAGTGTCTCGCATGATAAAAGGAGAAATCAGTTATTTCAATTGAAAATTATTAGTTTAGTTAATTAAAAAAATTCTGATTGTAGCATCGATTAGCGAGTTGCACTCCAGAATTCAGAGAAAATGTTCCTGCTATTGGTACCGATATTTTTAATTTATTTGGTGCTTTTAATGCATTTTAAATGTCTGTTTTTATTTGAGACGGATCGTTCTCATAAATGGTCTAGCTGAGCAAGAAAGTATTCGAAAAAGAAAGTCATTTGAATTGCTAAAAAGAGGCATTTTAAATTAACATTAATATCTCAAAAATTAATTACAATTTAAATTTTGTTCACAATCCCCTTTGACACGGTACTTCTATGCAGTCGTATATCAATTTTTGTACTTCTATGTTCCGTGCAGGCAGAATATACAGGTGAAAGACAGACAAACAAACATCTTTTATTAATATAGGATTTTTTTTTTTTTGGTAGGGGGGGGGGGGGAGGTCACCAAAAAGATATCATCCCCCAGGTGCCAGTTATGCTCACTATGCCACTGATCTTTTGTAATCTGCTAGAAAAAAGATCATTATTGAGGTATATTACGCATTGTTCATTTGCATTGCTCATACAGGATCTAATGTTGATATCATCCATATCTAGCTGTTACTTTTATGTCAAGAAGCAGATTTAAAATTATATGGACAGAAAAAAAAAAATAATTTCTCCACAATTGCTGATTTAAAAGTATGAGAATCAGTAAGCTTTACTGTAAACAGTATCAATGCTAAAGGTACAATAAAAGCTATTGTAGTTAAGAGGGGACAATACCTAATCTCGCTGGCAGCCTTCGCCCATGTTATTCTATGGGAAAATTTGTTGCTACAATTACACATTACCTAATGAATATTTTTGAATTCTGTTTTCGCAGTCAGAAAATTCATAACCGTTAAATGAGTACTCATTTTTGAAAAATTAATTTTTTTTAATTTTTACATTATAATTTTGAGTTCATAAATGCTATTTTTCACAAAATGCATTTTTCTCATTTTCTAATTGCAAAATAAAATACTAAAATTTTAAAAAATCAATTTTTGGAAAACAAGTACTAATTTAATGCTTATGAATTTTCTAAATGTGAAAACAGAATTGAATAATATCCATAAAGTAATGAGTAATTATGTAAACAAATTTTCCCATAGAATAACATGGGCAAAGGCTGCCGGCGAGATTAGGTATTGTCCGAATCTTGGTACTCATGTGATGGATAGGTGTTTCTGTATGCCAAATATTTTTGTTGTTATTGTTCATTAGTTCAAAAGAAGTTCAAAGAAATTGCATAATTTGTGATCCTGTATCATATGGTTTTACAATAAAATTAATCTCCATAGATGCTGTTTCTGCTTATGAAGGAATAAAATTGAATTCTCATTCAATCAATTAAAATAATTTTCTCCATTTAAAATATTTTACTAAAATGAATTTAAATATTTTTCTAATGTTGCCTAAGAAGAAGCAAGCCAGTAGCAGAAACAGCACGGTATGGCAGCGAGCTCTGCAAATTGTTTAAAGCTCTACATACAACATACAAATCAATTTAACAGCTAAAGAAAGAAATGTTTAGGCTTAAAAATACATATATTTTGCATTATGTCTCGAGGTTACTGTATTTGTTGTATAGTCTTAATTTATTTTCTTTGTAGATGCAAATTTTACAAATTTTATGAATTGCTATTACTTTTAGTGACACAAGACGATTTGGCATTTATGGTGTAGATTCAGAAAATTCTGCTACTGGGAAAAGCAAGGGAAAAAAAAATTATGAAAGATTTCCGTGTAAATGTAAGTTATAATTTCATTTATTTTGATTATTAATATAATTGATTTACATAATTTTCTCCGTCATTCTTTAATAATAATGCAATTGCCAGATTAAAATGAAATGTGTCAACAGGGCCGTGTTATTGCATGGGCAAATCGGGAATTATCCCAGGATTTCCAAAATTGAGGCCTTAATTTTTTTTTTTTTTTTTTACAACTCTAGGTGATTGGTAACATCTTAAGCAATTTCAAAAATGTTGCAAAACAATAAAATTAATTTTAAAATGATAAAATAGGTAAATTTGAAAAAGAAAAAAAATGCTCTTTAAAGAATATATAATCATGGGAGGGGAGGGGGGGGAGAGAGAGAGAGAGAGAAAATGTACTGAGGAATGTTCTAAAACTTGGGCACCGGGCATCTACCATTAAAAGGGAAAAGACTTGCAATTATTGTTCTAGAATGTGCTGTTCTACTTGTGCTTACATCGCAAATGATGTACAAATTTTTGAGAGTTGTTTCTTGATTAATAAGATTATAGAAAATATCACAAATATTTTATTTAATATTATCATTGCAAACTATTCATGAATGGAAATTGTTTTGACACACGTGTATATATATGTAAATGATAGATAAAGGAATAAAATTTAATCTTAAAATTTAGCAATTAATAGAACTAAAACAATAACAACACACAATAATATAGAACTGAATATATATATATATATGTCATTTGCTTTAGTAACAATTTTTCTTTGACTAAATAAGTTTTCCAGATATATTAACAGGATTTCTTGATATCCCCCCCCCCTTTTTTTTAATCCCTTTTTAGATTACTATGACCACTAAGTAAAGAGAGAGCGATTTCAAATATGACTCAATTAGTATGTTTTAATAAATTAGTTTTAGTAATTTTATTATTCTTGATAAAAACCATTAACAAATCTGCTCTTTTTTAATGTGTATTATGTGGGATTTTTCTCTTTTCTTTTTTATTTATGGGACCACATAAAAGTAATAATGTATTCGCTAGCAGCGATAGCAACCAATTTTGAACAATAGTATACTCTGGTGCACAAATGTATAACTAAAATTTTGTGTTAATATTACATAGAGGTTCTTTTTTTTTACCTAAAATATTTTATTTTTGTTTGATTTATAGATACAATTTTATGTACTAAGATTTTAAAAAATAATGCATATTACATACATACAAGATAGTTATATATAATTAAAAGCTCATATCATGAATCATCTTTATACTAAGTTTGGTAACAGCCAATTTTAACTGCAGAAAGCTGTTATAGCAAAAATTTTAATTATAATAACTCTGTGTTTATATTTTCCTATTTTTTTAGTTATGTAAAATAAATATCACTCATTAACACATTTCTTTCAATAATGCATAAAAATAGTGAAATTCCCACAACAACTCGGTACTGGCCGAATACATAGCCTAAATTTGGCCGAGTACCGAGCATTCAGCAAATAGACCAAGTACAGAGTTACCGAGTACTCGGTACAGCTCTACTTATCAACACATGTGCAACACCGGCTATGTCTATAAAGATTGTTTTAATGAAGGAGGGTGAAATGAAACTAATGATAATAGTAGGAAATGTATTCTGTTGGAGAAATCATGTTTAAATGAAAATTAATGTGAAGTACTGTATATTAAGACTTCAACCTAGATTTAAATGTATGCATTCTGCAGAAAAGTACATTTAAAAAAAAATTCAAACTATGCTTAAACTGTCACCCCCATTTGAAAGCAAGCCCCCATTTTGAGCAATTGAAAGAAAAGCAAAAATGTTAATTTTCTAAACAGGCTTGAGCCAGTTTAATATAAAATGAAATGATACTTAATGTAATAACAGGGTTGCCATGCTACCTGGAAAACTAGGGGAACCTGGAATACTCAGGGAATCTGAAAATTGACCATAAAAGCCAGGGAATTTGAAAATGGACTCTAAAAGTCAGGGAATTTGAATATTTTAGCCAGAATCGGGAAAAGTCAGGGAATTTCCTACTATGACTGCCAAAAAACAACTTTTCTGTCAATGTAGGGCCATTTTCCTGTATTTTTCTCACCTGCCATTTTTTTTTTTTTTTTTTTTCCTTTTTTTCTTAAACATGACCTCTTAGAAAGACTCTGTGAAGGACAATCTCTCCTTAGGTAAAAGTAATATGTAACTTTTGTGTTTTAAAATGGCACCATAATTATTTTGCCCTCAATATAGCCCAATGCTCAATATACGGTTGCACTGAAATTTTCTTAGGACATACCTGGAAAAAATCAGGGAAGTTCATTCTCCTATTTTAGTGGCAACCCTGTAATAAAATCATAGTACTTTTCATCGACAACTATAAATTCATTAAGTCCCCCCCCCTTTTTTTTTTACCTTTTCGCTTACTATGTTTTAAAAAGTTCATTAAAAAAGTCTATATTTGGCAAAAAAAAAAAAAAAAAAATGCATTATTTGAAAAGTTTTATTCTACCCTGTTATATGGGGTACAATGAAATCTGTTTGGCATTTACTTTTTGCTATTTTTCTTGTATAAAAATATTCTTTAGAAAATAATAAAAATGTATTTAGATAAAGCAAATACAAGATTAAAAGTGTACATTAATTTCATTCATGCAAAATTGTGGCTAGTAAAAAATAATTAGTAAAATTTGTTTCTTTGTACCACATGTTCCCCATATATGGAAATGGATTTTAGTATCAAGTGTACCTTTTGTTTAAAACCTGTTAATATTTGTATTTATTGTAGATTTAAGATAGTATTTTATTTTATTTGAGTGATGCAACTTGTTTTTGTTCATAGATTATTGTATTATGAAACATACACATGTGTAACTAAATGTTGTATTTCCCAATAGTTAATTGTTGATATATATATGTATATCTTATACTATTAAGTGAGCAATATTTGTATATTTCACTGTTCTCGAAAACGGTAGCTCGGACAGTCACGAGATTTAACACAAAGGTGCCCCCCGAAGGGTCATTGTGCACATCGAAGTCAGATTTTAGAATTTTTGATTAGTTTTTTCTTAATTAATTAAAATGTGAAAATAATAACCTTCTAATTTCTGAAAAATAAGCCATTTAAAGTTTAAAATTTTATCCATAATTTAATTGTTGCCATTTTTTTTTTGACAAAACAATAATAATTAATTTAAAAAAAACAAAAAAAAAACATACATTTATTTAAAATGAGTAAAATAAATCAGAAAGATTAGAAAATAAATTAGAAATATCAGTCGCATCGTTACGAATAAGATAGCAATTGAAAGGGAAATTTTTTGTAAATCCGATGCATTAAACAGCTTATCAATCGGACAATTAGATTTTTTAAAATTAACTAAAGTATGAATTTTAGGTGGCAACAGCGGAAGATTGTATGGATACCGTTAGGAAAAAAAAAAAATGAAAAATCTGCTTCACATTAAGTCACATGTTTTTTAAGTGGGATTAAAAATTGCAGTTTTCAAATTCTTTTAAATTTTCTCTCACGAACACAAAAATATAATATACAGCCTGTACCCCACAAGACCAAACTTGCATTTCAAATTTCATCAATTACTTCGGTTAATAAACAAAAGTTATTATTATTATTTTTTTTTTTTCAAATTAGGTTTTATTCTATCTTCGAAAAGATTTATGTGATCATAGATATAATATATATAGATCTATGATCCCCATATTATCGTGCAAAGATTTTTTATGCCGAAAAAAAAGCTTTGGAATCAGCCATTAAGTGGTATTGAAGGAAAAAAGGAAAAATAGAAGAATGAATTTGAAACTATATCTGGAGCTTTTCATTCACCTTTAGTAAATAAATTATTCATGAATTTTATTTGCTAAAACATTCGTGTATATTCCCTTGTGTATTCCCTCGGAGAAAGACTGCCATATTTTGGTAAAATCGCCGTCTTTTCCCGAGTGAAAAGGAATCACTTTTTTCTCCCCAATGATCAATCTATATATTATTACTATATCTATGTATGTGATACAATACATTAATAATTTGGGTTTTAAAAGATTTTTTAAATAGATTATTTAAACTCTATGAACCATATTTTTATTTTATCAGTTTCATTAACAGATCCTGCTGGGTGATTTTTTAAATTTTGGTTTTGAAGTACACGAACGTTTTTCGACAAGAAGTTTAATATAGCAACAGCCATTTTAATCTAAGTAGCGCATCAAATATATAAAAATATAAATGATTTATTTTTACACAAAATTTACAGAACAAATGCAGTTTTAAAGATAGGAAATTTATGTCAACAAGCACTATTTTAAACCTAAAAACCATTAAAAATATAAGCAGAATATAAAGGATTCTTATGCATAAACAAAAAAGAGTCTGATAAATTTATTAGCAAAATAGTCTACCCCTTTTCATACAAAAAAAAAAAAAAAAAATCCATCGCTAATATGGCGTCAAAAATTCAAAAGCCGCCAATGGAGCGACATAATAAAGTTGTGTAACACGATAATCTTTACCTATCTATTTATTTTTTTATATAATAATCACTATGCTAATTTATCATACAAACAAATGAGCCTCTGTGTGTTACTGCACTTGCACGCTGTCGAACAGAAATATTTGAAAAATTCAAATTAATATTTAAATAAATAAATAAAAATATGTTTAATGGGAAATATATATAACCATAAAAAGATTAGTTGTCTAAAATACGGCAGAAATATAGCATATTGTTACACTCATAGCATATTGTTACAATGGATTAAGTCTAAAATGGTGACAAAAATTCAAAAGTCGCCAAAGAGAACTATATTAAGGCTGTACTATCAGGTTTACAACCCATGAATTACATATAAACACAAAAAATTAATTGTCTCATGCGACAGACGTAGCCGGTCACTGCATATTGTAATATTTGGCGTGAAATTGCTGTCATTTAATGGTTGATTGGATAAACAAAATAAACATATGAAATAACGTAAAAGCAAATATTATGTTGTCTAAACCCAGTTACATTTGAGTCCAGTCAGAGTTACATGTGAACAACACGTATAGTGTTGTTCACATGTAACTGGGATTCAAATATAAAAGGGAAACTCCAATTTTTTCGATACTATCTATTTCGAAACTGTTATATAAAAAGCACCTAAATGGAAGCTCATTGGTAAACTATTGTCACAGGTAATAGGGACAAGCGCCCGAGTTGCAGTGGATGACCAAATCGCTGCCGAATGCAGCAGGGACCTGGAGCGAGCTTTTGAACAATTTCAGTAATTTATTTTATTTTATTTTTATAAAGCTATATAGAAACGAGTTTCCTTTAAATTTAGTGGCCAGCGAAGCTGGCAAGGACTGCTACTATATAGTAAAACTATCTTTATAATTATGTTAAATTTCTTTTTGCACATGTGCCTGCTTAAATTTTTATGAAAAATACAGGGTGATTATAATTAAAGTGACCTTTTTTAGACCTTCATATATCATGTGATATTAGATGTATTTTGTTGAAACTTATAGTACATGTTTTAAATGGACTATGGAGCAATGATATCTACTATAAAAACTAAGGACTTAAATTTTGAAGAAGAGATAGCACATTTCATAAAATGTAGAAAAGAGTTTTTGTAAGTTGGAGCATTTTCAAAAGGCAGTTAATATAAAATCGGGCTTTTAAGGAAGGTGAATATTAAGTATAAATGGAGGGTTGGGTATACTGTGAGGGAGACAGCAAAAACTAATATTGTTACAAAAAATAGCATTTTTCTGTTATGGAGAAAGTAGTTCGTAAAGAAATAGGCAGGTTCTAGTAAGTGTATGCACTTTATTTAGGAACAAAAGATTAAAAATTGATTAAAATAAGGAAAAATATTGCAAAACTGTTACTTAAAAAAAAAAAAAAAAAAAAAAAAAAAAAAAGTTTAAATATTTGTTATTTTAAAAACAAAAATGACATACTCGAAGTAGTGTACTCTTTCTGTCAAGGCCTGACTCTTATCACCTTCATAATCTTTCTCTGGTTTGGCAAATCTGCTTCTTCTGTTATTTTTGTTCAAGAACGCAGCACCATATCATGTCCAAATTTTGGTTGGATTTGGCACAGTTAGTTACATTTGTTGGATAAAATTTTGACCATTTCTATAGTGATTGCATAAATATATTTCTTCTTAATTATCAAGGTTTTTAAGTGTTTTTAAATCAATAAAGATACAGTCTAAATGTTAGCTAACGAACAAATGTTGTGTCGAACACAGCTAAAATTTAGATGTGCAATGGTGCTGCCTCGTTTATCTGAAAGTAACAGCAGAAGAGAAGTTGCTTACCAAATCAGAGGAAGATCATCATAGCAATGAAGAAGTTTGGGGCCGCAGTTGGAAGGTCTACACACACTACTTAAAGTATATCATTTTTATTTTTAAATTACTATCTATTTTGATAAAGTTAAGTTTTAACTAAGTTTTAAATGTGGCTAAAAGTTGATACCAAATTAGATTGCACCCGGTGTGTATCAAATTAGTCATGCTTTAAAGTATTTAAGACATAAAATCAGTGGCATATAGGGGCTGATGGGCTGCAGCGCCTTCCAAAATTTTGCAGAAAGTTAAAAAAAATAAAGATTAAGAATAATATGCATGAATTCTGTACATTGGGAAACATTATTAAACTTAACTCAGCCCTCCCCGAAATAAATCCTGAATATGCCCCTGTATGAAATAAATTAATTTTGAAAATAGGATTTTGGAATTAACCCTCGCTTTCCCAAGATCAAGAAAAATTGCATTCAGGTGCCGCTCGGCACGTTTGCCGAAAATCACCAGTGCGGCACTGCACTTTTTTGTATTGTTTTTTAGAAGTTGCAGCACTCCACTGGTTATGTTTGCTATCTCTGACGAATTAGTGCACTTTTCGAATGAGGCGGGGTAAACTAAATTTCATCTTCAAAATGGGGTCAAAATCTTGGGAAAGCGAGGGTTAATGAATGTATACGATTATTTCCAATTTGCAATATTTATTTATTCATTTACATAGAAAATATGTATATTTATTTGTTATCTATTTTATTTATTTATTTTACAGAAATGTTTTTTTAACTTGCTAAAGTAAATATGTTTCTTTTTAGGTGTTTTCTTGGAATTAATCGGAGTCGAAGATCAAAATAAATTTGGAAGAAAAAAAGAATTTTTAATTTTTATATATTTTATTTATGTGTTTTATACGAATAAATGTTTTAATTTCATTTGTCTACTCAGGGTCAATCCAAACAAGAATTAGTTTTTTTTATGCCTCTTCACGAAATTCCATATTATAAGGCCTCCTTTACAAAATTCATATCCATAAAATAGTCCTCTTCACAGTATTTATAAAATTTGTTATATATATGTGTGTATATATATTATTTCTTTTTCACAAAAAATAAATAAAAAAATCAGAAAATTTTTGATTTTTCCCAAAAGTAGGCCCAAAAAATGAAAATCTGGATTGACCCCTGTTGTTTTATGCGTCTTCAAAATTTTGAATAGAGTAAAAAAATATATAGATTTTTCTTACTGGAATATACAGGGTGGTTCAAAAAGTCCATGTGGCATGTGTTGTGTCAGGTCATAAAAGGGGGGGGGGGAAATAATGTCCATAATTAAATGACTCTATTTTAAAGTTGTCTACAGACAAAACAATGTTCAGAAAATTATAAAATTTTGTATATATAGAATTCAGAAGATGGGAATTAATTTGAGCTAATAAAAAAATATTTCGTCACCTGAGAGTTTTGTAATTAATTGAACATTTAATATACACTTCATATATTATTAGATATTTCAAATACCCAACTCACAAAGGCAAAATTCCCATATGATTAAGGCTGGGGGTTGGGAAGACCACAGATTATGAAAGTGATAATTGATGACACATGATTTTTCAGGTTGTCTTAATATCAAGAGTGAAACTTTTCAGGTGCATACCCTAAATTCAAGAATTTTGAAGATTTTTGGTCTCTGAATTTCATGATAAAATATTTTGTTTTTATGTAAATTTCTTGTTATAAATGCTTAATTTGCCGTAAATATCACTTATTATAGGTAGTCATTTGGTATATCATTACTGAGTCTTACATAATTGCATGCAAGTAATAGTTTTCAAAGTTATTGCATGTTGGGAAATTTCACTCCTGTAATGTTTAGAGGAGCATCATCTTCCATAAAAAAAAAAAAAAAAATGTGCATAAGCACTGACATGATTGTAGATCCTGAAAATTTTTATTCTGTAACAGTGATGCATTATTATTATTGTGAATTTTATCAATTGAATTTTCTGCCTCATTTTCTTAAATTTATTCTTACATTTCAATCTTTTGCGTTTCCTGGCAGTAACCATTATACAATTTATTTTTTATTTAATTCCTTTTAAAGAAAAATATTTCTTTTTAAATTTTTTGTATTTATCAGAACAAATTCTTCAAAATAAAAAAAATCTGTATTGTTTATTATTAATAATGTTTCATTTGCTAAACGAAAAAAGATTTCTCTGTCTTCTGTTGAAATTATTTTTCCTATTGAAATAGCAATCAAAATGTGACTATATTTGAAAAAGGAGAAAAAAAAAAAAATGTTAAATTTACAGAAAAAAGCTGTCAGCCAGGACGCCAGTAAAAAACTGTTTTCTTGATGGGATAAAACTTTTTTTAAGAACAGCCAAATTTTGTTATATAAACATAAGAATATCGTTATGTTAACAGAAGTACACTGTAATTTTAAAAGAAACAAAGTTTTTTTTCTGTAAAAAATTACAGATTTTTCTGTAAATTTCACAGAACAAAAATTTTTGTTCTGTAAAAGTTACGGATATTTCTGTAAATTTTACAGAGAAAAAATTTTTTGTTCCGTAAAAATTACAGATAATTCTGTAAATTTTACAGAGAAAAAAATTTTTGTTCTGTAAAAATTACAGGTATTTCTGTAAATTTTACAGAGAAAAAATTTTTTGTTCCGTAAAAGTTACAGATTTTTCTGTAAATTTTTACAGAACTCTCTTTAAAAATAACAGTGTTTTTCTGTTAAGAATAACGGTTTTCTTGTGTTAATTTGAAACATTTTTTCCCCGTAAAGAAAACGGAATATGATTGGCGTCCTGGGCTGACAATTTTTTTCCGTTTTTTTCACGAGTTTTTTTTTACAGTGTACATAGTTTTTTTTTATGTGATTGCACATTAGGATTAATATTTAGAAATATGAATGCTTAATCTGAAAATATTTATTAACGCTTATAGATTTACTATAGGTTAATCAAATACTTACGATTCATATTGGATAAGAATGAATTGTAATGATTGGATACTTTTCCAAACTGATTGAAAACGGTACATAACAATGAGTTTCACTACATTGATAAGACTAAATATTTGAGAAAGAGGTTATTAATGCATATTAAATATTTAAATTTGCAGAGTATGTAATCATGAGCGGCATAATGTTCATTCGTTGCGCAGTATAAACAGAAAAACGAATTCCAATTTATAATGCATTGAATATATGTCCCAAATGTCACACCTGTTACAAAATTAAAATAATAATAATAATTTTTGAAAATTAAATAGTAGAATTGTTTTGGTATTGCATTAGAATACAATATGCAGGAAGCTAAGGTAGTATGTTAAAGCAATAGCGAAACAAGTCTATAATTTAATTTTCTAAAATTATTATTTTTTCTTTATTTTGTGGCATGTGTGGCATTTTTATAGAATGGTCCATAGAATAATTAAGTTGTACAAGTTTTGTAAATACATAAATTGTCAGAATTATGCACATATGTATATTTTTCTATGTCTGGAAGGCAAATTAATTCAAATTCAAGATTATTTTTCTCTCGTAATATTTTAAAATTTCTAACAATTTATGCATTGCATAAGTGTTTTTTAAAAGAAAAATAATTTTCAAACAAAAAAAGCCAGAAAGAATGATGCTATTTTTTAATACTTTGTGCAGGAAAAGGAAGAAAAAGAAAATTCCTATTAAAAATAAATAAATAAATAAAAATACGCCATACTTTTACGTAAAACATTTTTTCGTTGATTTTATACAAGTGAGACGCATGTTTTAACTGTCATTCAATTTCTGTTAAAGTGTATGAAACTTTATTAGTTGACAGTTTGCGTAGTTATAAAATAACCCTGCCGACTATAATTTAGAAAGCACTTACTGACACGTAGAGACATATTATAACGAAAACTGTCAGGCTGTTTACGCCAACATTGCATTAATAACGCAGAAAATTTATAAAATCCCCGTTAACTTTTCAAATATTACCAAACAATGATCTGAAAATAAAGTGAATGTAATTCCTAAACTGTCCAATTTAGAATTAACCTATTGATTAATGAGAACTGTAAATGTGAGGTAGTAATGAGATTAATCAGTAGGTTGAAAAATGCCTATTTATTTTGATGAATTTTTGAATAAAAATAGTATAGAAGAAAACTGAGTAGAGACTTCCCTTTTTACAAACGAAAATTTCTAAATTGAAATTTAAAATTGAATGCAATACACGAAAGAAATTAAATCAGTCAATATATAGGAAAATTAATGAATAAAAAATGATAAATGTTCGCTTGATATTGATATAGCGGATGTCTTGTAAGTCTGTAGACATCTTAAAAATTAATAAAAATTGAAGTAATGGGTAGAATTGAACGCGATTCTCGAAAAAGTTATTGTCGTGAAGGGGGAATTTTTCAGACAAAGAAAAAAATAATAGTTTAAATTTTCGTCAATAGAGGACGCTGTGTATGAGCTAATTACTCATTTCCATGAAAAACAATATGTATTTGCATGCAAATCTTCAGAGGTCTATAAATGCTATTCTATGTGTCCACCATCACCACAAATTGCAGTTTTCAAACGAGTTACAAAACCGCTAACTGCGGCTTCAGTCGGCGGTTCTTATCTGAGGGAAAAACATCTTCACCATTAACGCTTTATCCACCTAGGCATCATCACAATTAAAACTTTATGCATGCGCAAGTAGAAGGCAAAATAAGACATAAGCTATGCTAATCGCAAAAGTGCGCAATTTATAAGACTCTGGTTTGAATCCGTGCAGCTCCCTCTATCGACGAAAAATTTAACTATTTTTTTTTCTTCACCGAAAGAAAAAAAAAATCCCCTTTCATGAGAATAGCTTTTTCTTAAACCACGTACAATTCTATCAATTCCATCGATTTTTATGAATTTTTAAAATGTCTACAGACTTATGGGACACCCGGTACATATACATATATTTATTTAAGAATTCAAAATTCAAAATAATCTCAAATTTTTTATGTATGTTTTTAAGTATTGCTACTACACAAAAAATTAAAAAAAAAAAAAAAAAAAAAAAACTATTTCATAATTGAATACTACTGCTATATAAAATATTTACTCAAAATCCTTCTTTATTTATATTTATTACACAGGGTAAAAAAAAAAAAAAGAAAAAGAAAGAGGCGGAAGTAGCACAGGATTTTAACGAGGTTATTCAAATACTTACAGGACTAATGTAAAATATAACACCCATAATTGGCAAATAACAATGTATAACAGAAATCAGAAGGAAACATCATATACTTCAGGACTTCAAAAAAAAAAAAAAAAAAAGAAAGAAAAATGAAAAATGACATAGGTGCTAAAATTGTGATTTCACAGAAACTTTTTTCCTCTCTGTCTCAGCTTTGAAATTCAACTTTTCAGATTTTGTTTTGACAAAAGATGAACTGAAAATAGCAAAACAACGGGATTCACCGGAATCTGTGGCTTGAAGTATTATCGGTAGACGAATGTTGACGAACACAAAGAACTGTAGTGTACTCTACTGGAATCGTAAAAATTTTATTCCAAGACTGTCGGATCAATTCTAAGAAATAGGGAATGTTATATGCTGTCTAGAGTAAGATCGTCCACGTACTACCACTGCAACTGATGACCGATCGTGTTATTGGCGCATCGAAATAGAACAGGCAGTCTATTCAGCTGCGAAAACTTGGCAACAGGACGAAGATAGGCTTCATCATAGGCTTTATATTTTCAAGTTAGCCACCGGTGTGCATTCAGTTGATCTTAAGACGTTGAGTGGTCCGACGAAGATGGACTGCTGAACATCAGGATTGAAGCAACGTGTTTGGAGTCAAGTGCTTTTTAGTGACGAGACGTGTTTTAGTATGCAGGAAAGGGTCACTCAAAACAATCCCATATTTTTTTCGGGAAAGATCACACTACAGACAATATGATGGGTTGATGATATATGGTCTCGATTCAATGTAAATGGAATTCGAACCTGCCTGTTATCCGGAATGGTAGTTTGAGGGCCTAAAAACATGCAGACGAGACATTGAGGCTTCATGTCATACCCATACACTGTAACTATTTATTATTATTATTATTTTAATTCATGATAATGCCTGACTTCATATAACTGGCTATGAGAAGAATACGCAGAGAAAAATAAAATATTTCATCAAAACGACAAATATTTTGCAAAATCAAACTTTTTTTTTCTTTTGTAATCTAACCTTAACAAATTTGTATGACTAGAATCCAAATTATTTCTCTTTTGTTTATTAAAACCCAAATTAATGTTTTAACCAAAAAATTTGTTGAATCAACCAATATTTGTTTAAACCAACAAAATTATTTTGCTGATTTAAATAATTAGTTTAAATGATTTAGCACACTCTCCTACATTGGCTGTTTTGATCTGTGACGTAGCTTCTCGAAATATTCTATTCAGTAACAACTACTCTTCTTTCAACCATATTCTTTTGATGAATCGAGACAAGTTGATTTTGTTAACTAAACAAAATTATTGTTAAAATGACATAATAAATCAAAAAATCAGTCATCAAAATAAATTTGATTTTCAAAACAAAACTTTTTTTTTTTCCACCAGTGCACTTAAAGCTGAAACAATGCATCGTACACTGACTACCAATAAGTATTTGGACACCTATGCAAAGGACGATATCTGCGGTCCTGAGGTATGTCACAGCCTCCGCCGGTATATATCGTGTAGGAAACAGCATCAGCATTAGTCGCATGCAAGATGCCGCGCAGTTCGGAGCTCTCTGATTTCGAGAAAGGTATAATTATCGGATATCACAAATGTGGCCGATCCTTAAGGGACATATCTAGTGATCTGAAGTGACCAAAATCGACAGTGGCCTATATGATTAAGAAGTGGAAGGTGAGCGGTGATTGTCGGAATGTGCCCCGAGTCGGCAGACCAACGAAACTGGGAGATAGAGACCGACGAGTACTGTCCAGAGAAATTCGGAAGAACCGCACCCAACCGATGGTCCTCATCCGCGACGAGTTTCAACAGGCATCCGGGAGTATTGTTTCAATGAATACCATCCGTAAGGAAGCACATCTGCTTGGTTTTCATGGTCGTGCTGCTGCCCATAAGCCTTTGATCACAAAGTCCAACCGCGCTGCTCGGTTAATGTGGTGCAAAGCACATCGAAATTGGACCGTAGATCAGTGGAAACGAGTTCTTTGGAGTGACGAATCAAGGTTCACCCTTTACCGTTCGGATGACAGGGTCTGGGTCTGGCGTCTACCTGGAGAACTGGGTCTGGCGTCTACCTGCCAGAATGCATTGTGCCAACAGTCAAGTTCGGTGGAGGGGGAATTATGGTCTGGGGGTGTTTCTCCTGGTAGGGACTGGGACCCTTGGTCCCCATTCATGGTAAACTCAACTCCGATGCCTACTGCACTATTTTGGATGACAATGTGCTTCCTAAGTTGCGGCAGTTTTACGGGTTGGACCCCTGTTACTTTCAGGACGACAATGCCAGTTGTCATGTTTCGACGTTAACCAAGGCTTGGTATGGTGCCAATGGAGTTCATCGAATGGACTGGCCTGCCCAGAGCCCAGACCTGAACCCTATCGAGAACCTCTGGGACGAGTTGCATCGCCGAATTCAGGGGTGCACTACCCGTCCAAAATCGGTGAAGGAATTTCTATGTCTTCTCCAAGCCGAGTGGAAGAAAATACCACTAGCTGTCATGCAAAGACTTGTGGAAAGTATGCCCCGGAGGGTTCACGCTGTAATTGCCTCTCGTGGAGGCTCTACCAACTATTGATTTTGAATAAAGTTAGTTTTTCTTTTCTATCACAGGTGTCCAAATACTTATTGGTAGTCAGTGTATGACCAACATGCCGTCGTTACTTAATCTAGTTAAGCCTGTTTGATATACATTCGGATGACATATTGCAGCGAAAAAAATGCGTCCTTTTACCGTTTGAGTCTTGTATATTATAATTGTTAAAGAGTTGAACAATACTTCCCCAAGTCTTGTCCATAACTCCACCGCATTCATAAAACACAATGTGCATAAATCTTAATTGTTTGAGGGGACCGGGCGCAAGTTCTAAACAACTTTATTTTATTTTATTTTTTACATGTAACTAAATTATTTTTTTGAAAGAGTTTTCCATGTAATTTCAATCGTTTCATAGAATTACAGCTTATATTTTTGAGTCTTTTTTTCTTTGCTGCATTTTGACACAATTTCACTCACCATTTTATGCCCATGTATGGCTGTCCAGCATAATTTACTTCACTTATTTGTTTGCTTTCCTAAATTTTTTTAGCAATCTAAATTTTTATACATGCTTCGCGATGTTATAAATTTTACCAATCTTTACCGCTTACAGATAACTTTTTCATGATTTGCACCAACAAGTATCTTCTAAAAATTCAGACTACTGAATGAAATCCTCTTTAATAAATTCTTTATTAATTACAAGGGGAAGAAATAACACAAATTAAACAATGGACAAAGTGCTATGAAAAATGCCACATATTGTTTTCTGTCCGCTCCTTGTCTGCGTATATAGTCGATCCATTTCTTCGTACTCTCTTCCAGCTTCTTTACAACATTTTTGTCCCATTTTTTAACACAATTTAATGTGATATGTGAGTTTCCTGGTGTTTTGTACTCTCCAACCGCTTGCATAGACAAGGCTTTTGAAAACAGACCAAAATTTTTCAATAATTATTGCTTCTGGCAATTTAGTAGGGTTATCAAAACTGATTCTTTGCTGATGTAAATAAATAGCGACAACTTTGGTATCATGCAAACTGGCTTCATCTGATCAAAAGGCCATTATCTTTATAATTTCGTAGTAATAAGTCGCCTTCGAAGATATTTCTTTTGATGAATATCGGCAAAAATTGCGTCATTTGAGTCTTTAGTGAAAAGTTTACTGTTTCCGTTAGAGCTAAATGCAATTCCTATTAGAATTTTCTTTTCAAACATTTTTTTTTTTTTTTTTTTTTTGAAAATTTGACTGTAGTAGGTGTAGAAGACACATTGGATAAATAAAAATTCTTATTGTAGTAGATAGAGGTGTTGGACAGAGTAAAATAAGATTCGTCATTTAAGATCCATGTTTGGAAAAGATGTTGCCTGGAAAAATTTCAGTAAAGGCGGCGTTACAATTATTTGCTTCATATTTCTGTCTGTCATTACGGTCAGGAATAGTGTTTTTTGCGACATGAAACGTTCAGCATTTTTAATGTAGTAGTAGCAGATGAATAGTGAGTGATACATTTTTTCAGCCTGGCGTTCAGAATGTCCGTCATTATAAGCAAATTTCCGTCATAAAGCTTTGACTTTTCTTCGGATCATTATTTTTTATGTTTTTCACCTGCGGGAACAAAGCAAATCATTCTTAAAATGGTTTATCATATACACTTGTTCTTTTTTTTTTTTTTTTATAAAACATCTTACTGAAGGAATTTATCCAGTCTATAATTTCTTCATTAGAACTTATTTCTCGGAGTGTGCTTTCTTTTAAAGTCATTTTTCAAAGTTGTTTGCAGAAAAAAGGAGTGAATAAAATTACTATGAGATATTAGATAAATTTACTATGGAATCACACTATTAGTTTGGGTCATAGCCTCACTTTTCCTTTTTGTGACCTATGTTTAAATTTGTTCGAATTTTTGATAAACACCTGTTAAAAATCGTTACTAAATTCATTTTATGGAAAAAGACCAGTTCTTTTTTTTTTTTTTTTTTTTTTTTTTTTTAAGATATAACTCAGAAATCTAATAATTATTAAAATATTTCTTATTCACATACTTATTTCATTAGATGAATTTTGTATTCTAATATTTCGTTATAAAGGATCTTGTCTCAAATTATTATTCCATATCATTAAACAGTTGTATATAATTTTGAGTTAAAATATTTTGATAAATAATATTTCTTAGAACGTGATGAAGTGTGTTACTGACAAAAAAAAAAAAAAAAAAAAAACTTTTTAAAATTTGTGTTTTGCAACTTTTAAAATCTTTAGTAAAAAGGATAAAACTTTATTCTATATAAGTTAAATTTGTTTTTCAGAATAGCGTAATTCAAAAAGAATTATGTAACATAAAATTTATTTTCAAATCATAATATTTACAAACAATTTTCTTCTCTTCCAGTTTGCCAACTATTTTGATAAATTTCTTGCACATATCATGAAGATATTTGGATTAAATAAACAAATATATATATATATATATATTTTAAGCAAAAATATGGAAGCATATCATTATGAAAGAATACTAGAAATTTAGAAAATTTTTCACACAATGAAAAATATTGAATGTTTTCGAAACGTTTCACCGCTTTAGTTCCGAAATTTCAAATGAATGATTACATTAGAAGTAAATGCATATCAAATTTGAAGTTTTTTTCGAGAGGGTTTTTCATCATCCCCTCACGCCCATTGTGCAAGCGCTATAGATTGCCACAGTACTTCAATTCTAATAATAAAAATTAACTTTGTCAAGTTTAGTTAAAATTAGTTCAGTTGTTTGGGAGCAGATGTAAGACATAAAAAACGACACATATATAATGACTTTTTTTATATAAAAGTTTTTTACTCAGTAGTAATGAAGTTAAGTAGCATAAAATAAAAATTATCCTTAAGACTCGTTTATTTCTTTGATTATATATCGACCAGGTAGGCGAAATTGGTAAAGCATTTGCTCGTTATTTAAGAGGATCCAGGATCGTATTGAGGCCTAGGTACTTTTTGTTCTTGCTAAAATTTTTTTGACCTTTTAAACAAAAGTGTGTGATACAAACTGTTAAAATTGAGGCCTAGGTACTTTTTGTTCTTGCTAAAAATTTTTTGACCTTTTAAACAAAAGTGTGTGATACAAACTGTTAAAATTATAATTAAAATTATCTAACAATGAATAATAAAGTAAATTAAAATAAAATTCATCCGTGTAATTAAATAAAATTAAATAAATTTCATCTGTAAGACTATCTCTATTCGTAGATCATAGGAAAAATTCCATTATTCATAGGAGCGATTACTGCAATTGACTAGCTCAAGGGGTAAAGCGTTGACGCATTATGTATAAGATGCAGGATGGAATAGTGACCTGAATACTCTTTGTTCTTGCTAAAATTAATCCATATTTTCCATCAAAGTGTATGCAATGATGATGTCTGTGTAAAAATGTGTGTATCACTTACTGTCGATGTTAAAATTATTCATTGATACCGAGAAACGATGAACTTAAATGAAAAGGAATTTTATAAGATTGCGTCTCTTTTCACAAAGCAGAGGAAAAAATTTCATCTTTCATAAAAGCGTTTCGTGCCGGCCTGTCATATGTCGATGGGATAGCTCAGTTAGTACAGCGTTGGTGAATAATGTCAAACGATAAAAGATTGAATTATGTACTGGGCAGAATACTTTTTGCTTTTTTAAAAATTGATATTCAATAATGTTTATGACAGTATCATGAATGGTATTTCAAAACTGGTCCGACAATGTTGCGATAAATACAATCCTGATAAAGCACATTTATGTGAAATTTTGACATATTCTTCCATGTTGAGAATTTTTTTAAATTTTGATTGATTTATGAAGTTTGAAAAAAATAATATTAATAATATATATTGTGTATGTCAGTGTTACAAATAATATTTTAAAAGGCGTTTAAAATATTTACGGTGAAATTAACCCATTTTAATGCACGCGTATTTCGAATTTTGCTTTAATCTACCAAGTTAAGAAAATTTTAAATTTCGAATAACGCGCAAAATTTTTAAACTAAGAATGTTGAAAAGCAAGTATTCGAGTTCTACCCAGTATTGTAAATTTTATTTTAAAGCTGCTTGGACCTTTATTCGTTCTCTTGAGATAATGTCTAGCCAGAGTTCCAAGCTAACTAACAATCTGAACAACTTATACATGTTACCAAATGGAATATTTTGTTCCTTTTGAATTCTCACACTTCAAGATGTGTAAAAATGTCAAAAACCGATATCGAATTTTTTTTGCAAGTATCCGTGATCACCATCATATAACACAATGAGGAATTAAAATAACACTAAGAAAATATAAAAGTTATATATATAAATACACTGTAAAAAATATGTCCTATTTTCTGCCAGAAATTCTCTTCTGTAATTTGAGAAAATACGTTCTGACAACGTAATGTTTTCGTAAATTACGCGTATTGTTTCAAATTACAGAGAATTTCTTGCAGAAAATGGGAAATTTTTTTTATAGTGTATATATATGTTTTATACTATATATATATATATATATGTATGTTATTAAATATGTAATGTGAAGTACATTGTTAGTGTTTTTGCCATAGTCACATACCATTGTCTTTGTAAGTTTATTTTGTTTGTCTTGTGTATGTTTCTTTGGTGAATTATTTGACTGACTATTCTTCTTTCTCATTCTTTTCTTTGACTGTAAAAGGATCATATATATATATATATATATATAGTATCATCTTAATATTCCATGGCAAAAATAAATACTGAAACTAAACTACTAAATAAGTAAAATACTTTAATAAATATTTAAATAAAAAGTAATCTATGGAAATTAAAATTTAATTTTAATTACTATTATTTACAAAAAATCTTTCAAAAATAAATTTAGAATATCATATTGCTTAAATTATTTTCCAACGAATATAAAATATTTTATTTACACTTTTATAGCTTTAGTAATTGTTATTGAAATTAAATTTCAGTAGTTCATAAATTATTTATCCTGTTCAGAAATTTAATTAATATTAAATCGTAATTAAGAGAAAACTTTTTTTCTTCCTCAAATGATACTGAGCATATTTGCACATTATTATATTCATAATCCAAAGATATGCGAGCAAATATTATTCTACATTTAATTTGATAAAACTTTTTTTTGCTCTTAATTCAAATTTTATAAGCAAATTTTTCGTAACGGTATTAGAAAATTAAGTTTAAATTAATAAAATAGTAACTAAATAGGACTTACGGAATCAAAATAAGTTTAAAATTATTTTGAAGTTAAAATGTACTTCGTATTTACTTTTCAGGAAAAACAAACATTAAATTTTATTGAACATAATTATTAAATTAATAAACCCGCAACGTTTTGATATTGCACTGAATTTATTAAAATGTTTAATTTAGTGGAAAAATAAGCTAAGTAGATGTATTACACACACACACACACACATATGTATATATATGTATAATTTATTTGATGAAAATGAAAAGAATGAGAACGAAGAATAGACAGTCAAATAAATCACCACAAATACACACATATACCAAAACAGTAACTAGTTAACATAAATTGATTTAATTTTAGAAGATTAACAATATTACTTACATTATTTTTAAAACTGATTAGATTAAATTACCTGTAGAAGGCATAAAAAAAGGACCGTGCAATGTAATGCTGTAGAAAAGAAGGAATAGTTAAGGATAGTATTATAAGGGGTGAGGGGGGGGGGTTGATTAATGAAATGAACCATTTAAGTTGAGATTAGCAAAAGATTTTTGGACCATCGCAGAATAATAAAATTGGATATTAAATAAAAAGCTCAAAATGTGATAAGACTTCTTCAGGAGCTATCCCTAAAGCATTAATCAAAGAAATACAGGTTTTCTGTTTTTCGTAAGCAATTTTAAGTAAAATACCAAAAGATAGCTCAAACCTACATGAAAATATTACCATGAAATGAAACAAATGGAATAAAGACTTAAATATATCCTGAAATTTTATAATAGAAATATTCACCAGAATAAAAAATTTAAATGAAAACACGAGTAAAAAGGAACGTCGTAGTTCTAAAAATGGCATTTACGAAGTTGAGTTGTAGTGTGCAAGTTCGGCAGTTAAAAATAATTTGCGCAATCTAGCTGTAATTACATCTTATTTCCTTTTTCGTCTCCCGTTCGTAGCCACTACTTTTGACTTTTATCGAGCTCGGTTAATTACTCTAACCACCTTTTCAAAATTCAAAATTTCCTATTTGTTTTACATAAAAAAACAAAGGGGTTGTGTTTGGCGACTGATTGGCGAAAGTCCCGCCGGGCTACCAGTATTTGACAACGTAAGTGAAGCGCGCGTCTCAGTTTCTCGACACATTCACTCCTCTTCATTGGTCACGTTTGGATGCTTTAATTCACCTTCTCTCTCATTCAAGTTTTGCAGACCCCGAAATCTTCTTATAATTACCTACAGGCAGTTATGTTCATTACTAATTTGGTTACTGTGATAACGAACAATATTTTAGAACTCAATAAAATTTTTGAGTTAGGCACCTCAACTGTTTATTGTTTTATTCTGCCTTGGCTGAATTGATATATTTTTTAACCTGGACATGTACACGGCCATCAAAAATCTAGTTTCAGCTAATTTTATACCATAGTACAACGTCGCTATAAGTGAGAGATTGTAAAATCAAAGCAAAATTATCATTTAATGCAGGAAAAATTATAAATGAATGCAGGTTTTAGTACCCTGTTGGGCCACCTCTAACGTGAATGCACATTGCAATACGGGCGAGTATTGAGGCATACAAGTCTTGTATGATGTCGTGCATCATTTCGTTCCTTAGTTGCTGTAAACGCGCTTCTTAATTCGACTAAACTCATAGGGTGTGAAATTGCCGTCCTAAGTGATCCCAGATATACTCGAACGGTAACAAATCTGGGGATCCAGCAGGCCAGGGGAGGTTTGTAATGTGGCGGTGGCAGTCCTGTTACACCCTCTCTGTGTGTGACTAAGCATTGTCCTGTTGAAAAATGGCTCCTGAGAGCTCTGCCATGAGTGCCAACACTTGTAGGTGAAGGATGTCCCGAACGTACCGCTGAGCTGTCATGTTTTTATCATTTTGTGGATCAATATAAGGGGTGACAATTTTTCGTATGCGATGGCGCTCTATATTACCACACAGCTGTGGTTGTGTTGTGTCGCTCTAAAGCAAAGGTAAAACTGAAACACCACGGGGCCTCCACACATGTACACGATTGTCATCATTGCCCAAACTGAATCTGGATTCGTCGCTGAAAACGACTTGATTTCTTTCGGTTGTAAACCGAGACCAATCCTGTCGAGCACGACACCATTCCAAACGGAGGCAATGGTGGATTGTGTCATTGGCAGAACACAAAATGGGCACCGAGATAGATAATGTCCTTCAGTCAGGCGCCTTGTAATGGTACGGAAAGACATAGGCAACCCGTAGTGAAGGCGTTGACAATGAGACAGTTTGTGCTATGCAAGCGTATTGTATGATGTGACGGTATTCTCGACTATTGGTCTGTCGAGGGCGTTCTCAGCTTAGTCGTGGTGTGACTTCCCTCTTGTCCATTGGTTCAAATCCCTACTCATAGTAAAATCAGAACGGCCTAGGTGGCGGACTACTCACCGAGCTGACCACCCAGCTTCCATCATCCCGATGATTTGATGATTTTACCCCTCTAGTATTCTAACAACTGTTCCTGTTCGATGGCGGCGTAACGGCATCTCTATTTAAAATGCATCCCTATTCGACAGATTAAGTACATGCAAACAAGCTCTGATTACCTGTTTTGTACTATAAACAGAACGGAGTTCAACGACCTTAAGTAGCAATACGCAATGCGCAGTCACGCTGTATTTCTAATAATTTACATATCTGCCTAACACGTACCTTCATGCCAAGTTTCGTTACGATCCTTGGTGCGCAAATTTTTATGGCAGTGAGTGTATATATACTAGAGAGGTGGGTGGGTAGATAAGGCTCATTTTGGTTTTAAAATTCTAAAACTGTTAAAATGCTACATCGAAATTTTGTTAGTATGTTCTTCATTTCCATTGTGTTGAAAATAAAGCTTCATACCTTAAATAATAATAAAAAAGAGAAAAATAAATAAATGAAAAATGTTTTAAATATTTAAAAAAATATATCCAATGGAGACGTGTATACCATCATTCTTCGCCAAAAATAGAACAATTTATACCATATGTTTGTAATTTAACTGATTACAATTCAAATTTTGAAGCAATATATAAAGTTCTAAATAAAAGAGATTTCATGTCGAAACCGATATCATCAGAAAAATTCCGCAGTATTACACCATTTCTTTCTTAAATCCCAAATTCCTCTCTTACCGTTATAAAGCTTTTAGATAGTTGAGACAAAAAATGTCCACATCTAAATGGTAGTAAATCAAAAAGAAAAAGCATCTTCATCCGTTTAGAATTTTGCATATTTGCACTTAGTTGTACAACGTTTTAAAAAGACAGACATTGAGATCCTTTAATGCAGACATTCATGAGTTTTATGAAAATAATAAAAATTTGAAAGCTGTAGAGAACTTGTAAACAACATCTTACTGCAGCATTGAGAAATAAATTGCAAAACGTCCCAAAAATTCATTTTCTTAAAGCTTCTCCTTCTCTCGCTCTCTTTTCTTTTTTAATCAGCATTCTGTGGAAATGTGAGTGTAATTTTTTTCACCAAGATGTATCTACGATAGAAAATAAATAAGAGGCTTGACGGAATGCATATAAAATAGCAACCTATTGCTGAAATTGGATTAGGAATGCTTCATGCAAGAATTCTGAATGGTTAGAAAATAAATTTAATTATAATAAAACAGGATTGTTTTTAAATTGTAAATTTTATAGAAAAGAAACTAATTAGTCATAATTTTTAAAGTTTTTCTTAAAAATTTTATTTTTTCACTGATAGGAATCTCATGAAAACACTGAAAAGCTCACCTATTTATATTCGTATATATATTTTTTTATACATCAGTTACGATTACGATATAATAAATGTTATATCGTAAAAATATAATATTTATTATAAAAGATAGAGACAAAGTTTTATATATAAATAAATGCGTTATTAATGTATATTAATAAAACAATAAATCGAATTTTCAATTTTAAGCTGGTTATAATATTATTTTCGATTTAAGAATCTACTAATTATATATATATTTAGATATGATTATTTTAACTATGATGTGTATTTCTATGAAACAAAATAGTGAACAAATTTATCTTTTACCTAAACATGCACTCTAAAATGTTCTATTATATATTCTAGATTGTTTATTAGTTCTTTTTTAGACTTCGATGTTCAACAAATATATTAAATATATATATTTATTTATTTAAGTTATATATACGATTAATTTAACTATGATATGCATTTCTAGAAAATAATAAATGTGAATTAAATTATCGTTTATCTAAATATTCATTTTCACACTGTGTTGAGTATGATAGATTATGGGTTAATTATTATATCAGTTAAGACAGATATATTAATATGTTCAACATATAAATGATTCACTTGTCGTCATCTAAACAGACATTTTAGTTTTCTCTCATTTACATCAGTTTCTAAAAGTTCAGAAGAGTTGTTTGAAGTGGAATCTGTTTGTGAAGTTTTGGGGATAGTTGTAGTTAACCACTACTAGTCAGAGTGTCACCTACAGATAGGAAATCAAAATATAAATCTAAATACCAATTTCAAATGACAGTAATTACTGTTAAATTTTATTAATATAAATGGAAAGAAAGGAAAGAAAAAGAATCGGCATTACATTTACTTTATAAACCACATCGTCCATGTGCAACAGGCTCACTTTGATTTTAATATTTTAATCAAGGGAGAGGGGAGGATTGTTGTTAAAAGCGCGTTTTGCTGAGTTCCCCATCTTATATTTCTGTACTGATAAGTATAAAGGATTTAAGTCCATATTCTTGATTTTTCAGGAGACGAAAAATAAAGTTAAACTAACTAAATACTAATCAAAAGAATCGATTAGGAAAAAGGTATTATGTTAGTTTATACGCTTTATACCATTCAGTGATTGTCAATCTTCATTTAATAAAGGGTAAAAATTGAATTAAATATTTTATACTAAAGATTAATGCTAAATTTCTGACTTGAATCTTTTTTTACTAATGGATTTTCTCAAAGACTAAATGACATGGATTTAAATCCTTTATACCAATCGATCGAGAATTTTATTCTGAATCTGACTATGTACTTAACTCAAAATCAACATTTCTGGACTTAAATCCTTTATACTTATCAGTACAGATTTGTTCTGATGAACTTGTACAATCGTTCAAGATAAAAGAAATAAACAAGATAAAAGAAATAAACCGAGAAGAACTTTCAGCATAGTCCAGACTTAAATGCCCCACATACTAGGTTACCCTACCTCCAACTCAATATATTGAAATGATTCTAATCTGTTCATTAACTTTATTAGGGTTATTTTCGTATTTTAGTTTCGATGCAATTCCATACCCCACTTCCAATGTAATAAACCTCAAAATGCATGTTTATGGGAAATTTTGACTTATTCTCCGACATTAAGAAGATATTAAACATCGAATAACTTACGAAATTTACAAAATATTCATAGTGAATTATGGCCGACCTTCACAAAAAGCAATTGAATGATATCGCGTTGTGAAACTTTGCAACGCAATATCTTTAAATCTAATAACTTGATGTATATATTGTTTAGTAGTGTAAACCATATTGTTCAATGTGGTCCCATAATGAAGTTGTAAAATCTGCAGTCGATGAACAGCGTGTTCCACTGCTGACCGCCAATGATCTGCCTCACATGCAGTATTATGCAGTCCTTCCAATCAGCCAAAATTACGATATTTACATGATACACCAAAATCTTTAAAGGGCCTTTTAACCAAAAATCACACGGATTAAGTACGGAAGAATAGACCGCCCTGGGAGTGAAAAATTAATGGCTAATCACTCTGTCATGTGTAAAAATTATCTGTAACCTAATGCTTCGACTCTCCAAAGATTTTATAAAAACAACTTTAACACATTAATAAAATGGAATTAAATATCCGAGCTTGTGCACAAATTAATTATTTTAATGATACTGCTGCACAAAACGAAGAAAGAGTGCCCGTTATCTAATCTTTTTATCACATCATATATTTAACATCTTTATCGAAGCACTGATCAGAAGAGAATGATCAAGTTCCAGACAAATGAAAATCAGAATTACACATTGACGTAGAATTTATACGCCACAAGAACATATAAGAAAGAGGTTGGGAGATCCGTTGCCCTTAATCTAATTAACAATTTTGAATAAATTAAATACCGGGGCCATGAACATCGACTGTATAATTTCGCAAAAAAATATCTATGAGGATGAGAATCCAAAAAAACGACAGATGTATTGGAGAGAGAACAAAGTTTATCGACAAGAATTTTAATATAAGACAAGCTGCCAGCAAATTACAATTATTTAACGGTCGAATGAAGAAATAGATGAGTAATTTTTGCTTTCAATAAGATGTTATTTTATTTTATTGATTAAATGAGAGAATTTAGCAGTTATTAAAGATTAAATTGTATACACGAGTAAATCATTTCATAAAACATTAAAATAGATTTCAATTAAAATTAAATAAAAAATTTAAAAATATAAGTAATAACTACATCATAGTGCTATTCCTCACATTTTGTGATTCACATGTCTACATGTCAGCAACTTTTGACTAAAATTGCACCGAATTCCATAGGTGAAATCTTCATTGTGAGAAACTATGCTCAACCTTTTTCCAATATTAAAAAGTAATAGGCACTATTATAAAAAATAATATAAGAAAGTTTTGTGATGGCTACAACGTACTGATTTTTCCTCCCATACCTGCATACTTTTTCAAGCATTATATTTAATTTTAAATTATTAAAAACCGATAAAAAAAAAATTCTTATTTATCAACCAATCTATATCTATCTATCTATCAATATATATGACTCTAAAAATTACGCATAAATTATACGACTTGAAAGGATCTTTGAAAATATAATTATACGCTTTAATTATGCATTTAAAGCGTACGAATATATTCGTGTTTCTTATGTATTTCTCAAGTTCCCTTTCTAAAAAATCCTCTTTAAAAATAGAAATGCTCGTGATACATGAGGATTTAAGATTTCATTTCCTGCCTGAGAGAACGTTCGTATTTCATGAGTGAAATCGGTAAGACCGATCGTTTTTAATATGCCTCTAGATATAACTGTGGAAAGAAATGAAGAAAAAAAAATTGTTCAGATATTGATCAGCGTATGGGTCTTTAGAAAACTGGAAACTTATATGAAACGAACTTATCCGCATGACATTTTAAGAGACGAAATAATTACTCCATATCATTGTTTAGATTGAGTCAGTGAAGATAAAACTTGTCAAAATACACCAGTGAAAATGAATTCTATTATAATCATTTCGACTCTATTATAGGTTGTTACTATAGATGTCTGTGAAATTTATTTATTTATTTATTTATTTTTTTTATTTATTTATTTATTTATTTATTTATTTTTTTTTGGGGGGGGGGGGGATACACTACCTTTCCATAAATGACCGGACACTTTTGATTTCAGACGTTTTTTGGAATATCTCAAAAAGTACTTGATGAATCCCTTTGAGATTTCAGGGGTGTGAATAGCATGTTAATCCTCATTATATTTCAGTTAAAGTTTTACCCCTAAAATGAAAAGGGGACCAGTAAAAAATTAAATTAAAATTAAAATATTTGGGATTCCCCGGTAAAAAGTAATGCATTATGAAATGTAATCTGATTTTAGTATGTAATTATGAGGCTCCTTGTTATTCTCTGTATAATTTTTTATGAGACTACCACATATATTCTTGGAGATATAATGGTTTCTTAAAAAAAAAAATCTCACTTTTTTAACTATAATACGCAAGGTATCAAACCCAAAGCAATGCCATTTTCAGGAAACTTGACAACAACATTCAACACAGCATATTGCAATCAGGATGCAAAAATATTAAATATCTAATGAAATATGAACATTTTTACTAAATAATTCTTAGCTGCGCATGCGCCAGCTTTAGCGAAATTTCATTTGCATGATTCAATAGTCAAATGTATTGAGCTACCTATATTAAAAAAAAAAAAAAAAAAAAAAAAGTATCGTGTAAATTCAAAAAGTTATAAATGAACTGCTTTTCAGTTCTTTTCAAAAAACCAGCTAAATGTATGGGGTTTTAATCCCATTTTTATTTGGATTCAGCCGATGGTGATACAATGTTCGTTGATTGTAAATATATAATGAGAAAACCCCTTAACATTTTCCTTATTTTTGAGAATAACTGAAATTCAGTTTATTCTATCGCGTACAACTTTTTGAATTTACAAAATATTTATTTGAGATTTTCATATAAGTAGCTATATATTATCGGCTATTATGTTATGCAAATGAAATTTTTCTAAAACTTGCGCATGCGCAGTTAAAAATTTAGTAAAAATTTTCATATTTCATTAGATATTCATTATTTTTGCATTCTGATTGCAGTATGCTGTGTCTAATGTTATGTATCAAGTTTCCTGAAAATAGCTTTGCACTGGATTTAATATTTTGCGTTTTGTAGTGAAAAAAGTGACAATTAAAAAAAAAAACAATTTTTTAAAGAAACCGTTATATATCCATGAATATATGTGGTAGCCTCATAACAGTTTATACAAAGAATAAGAAGGAGCCTCATAATCACATAGTACAGCTGGATTGCATGTCATGCATTGCTTTTTACAGGGTGATCCCAAACATTTCAATTTTTGTTTAATTTTTTACTTGTCTCTTTTTCATTTCCGGGTCAAAACTTTCACTGAAATATGAGGTGTAACATTTTATTTACACTTCTGAAGTCTCAAAAGGATTCGTGAAGTGCTTTTTGAAATATTTGAAAAAACGTTTGAAATCGAAAGTGTCCGGTCATTTATGGAAAAGTAGTGTATGTAATGCATAAAGTATAATGCATTGAAAACATCAAAATGATTTTTTAAAAAGCTTTGGTGTCATTAGTTTAATATATTTATACGTTAATTTCATCCGAATGTGGGTATACAAACCGTTTATTATTTTCCAACTAACACGATTGTTTTTAATTTTTCTTGATATAAAACGTATTAAACATGTCAAATAATATAACATAAAAAATATAATATATAAAATTGTATGTCCTTAATTAAAGAGGGAAATTTAAATTTGAAAGAACTAAACAAAAAGTAATTCTAAATTTTTACACGTCATGTTTGTCACGCTAGCGATTATATATATATATTATTTATTAAATTTTAGAAAATAACATATCATATGAATATCTTGTGTGTAAATTAAATCTGAACTTCAAATATGTCTCAATTTAGAGCAACTGAATGATAAAGATAAGCCACTGAAAATATTCAAGTCTGTCACAAGCATTTTTACATCATTAAATGCAAAGTATTTTTCAGAATTTATAAGATTGATATAAAGATGTATCGATCAACCAAAATTCATTAAGATAAATTTATGTTTAATATTTAAAATTTGACAAGAAAGTAGTTGCCTGATGTCATGGCTGTCACAAGTAAAATTAACCTTTACTCTCACAAACAGTTTACGAAAATTAGATTGTGGCACTTTCCATCATTAACAATTATTTATTTATTTATTTTTATTTATTTTATTTTTATTTTTTTTATCGAATCTGGTACACGGAAGATGCCGTTCGAAAATAGGTCACTCTTGTCTTCTTAGTCGTTCGAAATTTGCACCTCTGATAAGAGAATCCTTACAAAGCTATCTTTAATTCTGAGGTACCTGGTCCGAATCTGGGTTTAGTCCTGGGTGTTTGTTTTGATTCGGAAACTATTTTAAGTTGTAAACCTCGATCTAATGAGACTTAATATGTAAAAAATGACTATATAAAGACAACCCAGACACGAATCTTGCGGAAATACGAGCTAGAACCGCTTACAAAGATAACTCTCACTCTTTTATCTAGGCATAGGATTCCCATGTAGACGACCTTAATGGCTAAAGGTCCATCATCAAAAATAATAGTTGTAAATAGTTTAAGAATTTAGTTTTATTGAATATTATGTCAACAGGGTAACAGTTTGTAACCATACGCCTGTGTTTTGAAATTGAACAAATTTGCGGGTAAAAGAATAAAAACAATAGTTATTTTTTATTATAGAAGTATACGTGATATCTTCACTACTGCTCGCAACCGCTTATTTGTCTGGCCAGTAAGGCGCTGTCTTCTGGATTCTCCGTTCCCGGGTTACAGTCCCTGTGCGACCATGGACTTTTGTGGTGTTCTATGTATGTATTTAAGATATTGTTCCTTGTAATTGTAAAATGATGTAATATGGATAGTTCTAGGCAAAACATTCTCGCAACTATAGGTCTCAAATAATGATAAAAATAATAAATAATACAATAAATAAATAAATAAAAACTACCCTATTTTTATTTATTTTATTATTTATTTATTTATTTATTTTCCCTTAAATCTTTCAAATTTCAACGGATGTTTTCAAAGTATAAAATAGAAATATACTGTTATACACTGATGGAAAAAAAATCCCAACACCAGGAAGGAGCTGTGCTAGATAAACGAAATTTGGTAGGCGTGTTTATACATCTGAAAGATGACGTCGATTCAAATTTCGAGCATAAGTGTGGCGCTTATAGCGACACTATGAACATGCAAATGAGGTTTGCTTTAAATAAGCGCTGTAAGGTTCGTGATCGTTATTTACAGTTGAGATTTGGCGTAGTGGGTTAATGTTAGTCAAGGATGCCTCTAAGAAGACGAAGAAGCCATTATCAACAGCTCACTGAGTTTGAACGAGGTCGTGTAGTAGGGCTACGAGAAGGTGGGTTTTCTTTCCGCGATATTGCAGAAAGACTTGGCAGGAATGTATCCACTGTGCATGAGTGTTGGCAGCAGTGGTCAAGGGAAGGTACTGCCTCAAGAAGACTGGGTTCCGGGCGGCGTATCTCCGAAATGTTGGCGCATACAGGCGATCCTGGCGAATTTTTGTAGCTCGCGCCAAAACACTCTCTGCCCCAATGCAACCCTTCTTTCCACTTCATTCGAGCAATCTTTTTTTTTTTTTTTTTTTCCCCAAGAGAATAAACTATTAAAAATGTGCCAATGGAGTTTTAGTATCGTAATTCTTAAATAATATATTTAATGCAAAAATTTATTAGAAATCCTCCACCCTTTAAATTTAATTTAGCAAGATTAATGAAGAAATAAAATTGTAATATTCTAATTTTAAAGCTTTTAAAATTGTTCATGAAATACATTTATTTATTTTACTTTCTCTTACCAACATATATGGTAGAGAAAGTATTGTTTTGGGGTCAAATTTTCGAAATTGAATTTTTGTTATATATACACGTTTTGAGGCTCCCTGAATCATAATTGTTAAAAACATGTCAATGGAGTCTTTGTATCGTTATTTTTAGATAATATAATTTAATACCAAAATTTATTAGAAAACTCTTTAAATTTATTTTATCAAGATTAATGAAGAAGTATATTTGTAATATTATGATTTTAAAGCTTTTAAAATTATCCTTGAAATACATTTATTTTATTTTATTCTGTTTTATTATTATTATTATTATTATTATTATTTACTTTCTTTTCGTCAAATAAAATTGTTTCTAAACCTATTTTAGATTATTTGAAAAGTACATTAAACTTTACATTCTTACGCTATTGATCTTAAGATTTAATGCGCAATCTGTCATTATAATATTGAAATGCAGGGTAAAAAAGAAAGTCGTGTGAGTGACACACCAGTTTGTCATTATTATGATCATTATTTAGTTTATTTTACACATATATTGTAAGAAAAGTTTTATTTTTGATTCAGATTTTCGAAATTGAGTTTTTTCTACATTTGCTTAAATATCCTGAAACAAAAAATTAGGTTTTTAGCGGTTGCCTGAATGTGTCTGTGTGTTTATTATGGTGTCGTGCCCTTAGCGGAATGGGGTGAAAGGGAAGAAAGAGGAATAGAAGGAGCCGTACCCTTAGCGACCGTGCCCTTAGCGGAACGTGCCCTTAGCGGAATGGGGTGAAAGGGAAGAAAGAGGAATAGAAGAAGCCGTGCCCTTAGCGGAAATAAGGTATGCATGTGGCAGATTGAAATATGTTATTCAAATACACAAAAGAGTGCTTTCTATAGAATGTTGTATGATTAGCTTTAAATTTACAGAGTCACGCAAAAATATTCAGTTACACTGAGGGTTATTATTGGAAATTTGCTGAATTGCATTTACATTAAGCGTTTATTCTACCATTTTTTAAAATGTGAATATGATTTGAATTAGTATTTGTATGTGTTTATTCTATTATCCGTTTGTCCGCCTCCAGCATCCGTAAGTATTTTAAGAATTTTTTATTTTTACTTTCCTCTGTTATATTCAATAGAAGAAAGTATTAGATTCGTAAAAATGTTCGACCTCGGGTTTTTGATGGATTTACACGCTTTGAGAGAACTATAACACGATTTGACTATTTTTAGAAAATGTCTGTCTGTCCGCGTGTCTCTCTCTCTGTGTGTGTGTGAGACAAAAATTTTGTGGCAACAGTATCTCCGGAACTACTGCTCAGAATTCTATATAAATTTACATGTTGATGCACCTTGAGCTAAATTAGTGCCTGTCAACTTTTGGTGCCAACCGCTCAACAGGTGGCGCTGCTATACAACGATATCCGCAATTTAAGGTAAAGCTATATCTTAGGAACTGCACAATACTGCACATAATTGCATATAACTTTATATGTTGATGCACCTTAACCTAAATGAGTGTCTGCCAACTTTTGGTGTCAACCGCTCCTCAGATGGCGCTGCTATACAGAGATTTCCGCAATTTAAGGGGAGGCTATATCTCAGGTTCTATTGCGTATCATCAAACAAAACGTGATATATGTGAAGGCCATTATGAGACATTATGCTGATTCAATTTGGATGCTTATCGGCCAATAGATGGCGCTGCTATACTGCAAATTTCCTCGATAACGCGAAAGCTATATATCAACTTCTATGGCATATAACTGAACGAAATTTGATATGTGAGATAACTATTATAGAATGCATTTTTTAAGGTGTCATTTATAGACAATAAAACTGTCTTTCTTTGGATATTTAGTGTTAGTTTTCTCTAAGAAGAAACTTAATTATTTACACTTAGTGAATTTGTATAGAAAAATATGGAAGAGAGTCTTGTGGTGGCCACAACATACTAGTTTTTATTTTATTTTTTTAATAATATGAGTTATTCAAATTCATTATTGAATATTCCCTGCTTAAAATGGCTCTAATGGAACCTGTGCCACTGGTTTGTGTACAAACATCCAAAAAATGCCAATGCATTGCACTTTAATGGAGACATTTTTATAAATCACATTTAAATAACTTCATCAAAAAATCATAAAGAAATTCGCATTTATTGTTCACATGCTAAGAAAATGTTTTGTATAAACTATAATATGCTTAATCTCCAGATTTACAGGGCTACGCAAAAACGTTTCGATACATTAAGGGGTACAAATATGAAATTAAGAGCAGCCTTTCTGTTTGTGTTAAGCATTTTTAACACTTTCCAACAATGTTTCAGAGTGATTATTAATTCAATTTGTTTATATGTCTGTCTTTCTGTCTGTCCATTGTGTGATAATATAGACAAAGAACATAGAATATTATACGACACAACGAGTTCGTACAGTTGGAAAGCGTTGATAATCAGTCATGATTTTTCGTTTCTGTTTTAGCTTTAAAAGGTGTAATGCTTAATTATATTTTCAAAAACTTAAAATCATAAAATAGCAATAATGTACGTTTTTGTATCGCGTACTTTGATTCATTAAACTTTATATGATTATAGATCACAGTTCTCTCAAATAACGGATATTCTACTGTACACATACCTATTTTTGCGACAGGTTACTTCTGAAGCAAAATATAGTCAGTGCTAAATGTGGATAAAGTGTGGAAGAAAATTGAAGAATTCATTTTTTTATTTATTAATTTATTTTTAAATTTATTATACATTTCCGCTAAAGGCACGTATGCTAAAAGCACGCCACCGAGGGGGGATAACATTTCCGCTAAGGACACGGGTTTATAGATTTCCGCTAAGGGCACGGTCGCTAAAGGCACGGCCCCTCTGTTATCACCATACCTCAAGAATAGATATTGGGACTCGGATGAAATATGTATTAAGTAATTCGTGTACAGTGACTAAGAAAAGAATTCAAATTCATTAAGTCTATGTGTGAATTTTCTGGTAAATACAATTTAATATTTTTGGATGAAACAAAATAAAATAAATTGAACTTATATTTTATGTGCATGAAAGAATGTTTCGTATACAATGAGGAATGTATATCCTTTATTAGAAGTTTACACAGAACCCCACAAAAGAATTCAGATATATTCATACAATGGAATTGCTGAAAGGTCATTTCATGTCGTGCTATGTGTTTTAAATTCCGTGCGAAATTAGTACACTATATTGTGTTTGTAAAATATATAGTAAATATACAGGGCTACCCCAAATTAAATGAAAATATTTCTTTTTATAAATAAAAATCAATGTAATAAATGCAATTAAAGTTTAATTAATTTAAAATTATTCTCTTATTCTAATTTACTTTATCTTATCCGTAAAAGGTCACGAAAGTATTGTTTTCGGATCAAATTTTCGAAATTGAATTTTTGTTACATTTATATGTTTTAAGGTTTTCTGAATCCAAAAATTATGTTTTTAGTGGTTGGTTTATGTGACTTGTCTGTGTGTATTACAGATATTGAGTTTGTAAAATGGGTGCATCAGTTTTTAAATATCACTTATGTTATTGATAAGGACAATATTGCTTTGGAACAATGTAAGTTGTAAACTTCGCATGTTATTCAAAATTTACGTTTTCTTTTTAACATGGCAAAATAGAGCAAAATTTCGTTTAAACGTCCATTATGCCAATATTTTGTCGTAAACAAGTCAGACTAATATTTAAAATATATTTTTTAATACACTTCATTAAATATGAACATTTTAATTTGAAACTTTAGTAATTAACAATTGTCTTTCCTTCATTTGACAAATTTGGCCAATATTTCCCACGAACTTGCAATATGGGGATCAGTTGTGTTGGAAATTAATGTACGAAAACAATCCTAATAAAATTAGTCATTTAATTACGATAAGTCAAATGTATCGAATCGGATAGAGGGTAGCCTATGAGGTGCGGCATTTCAGTCTGCGACTGTGTCGAGTGTTCTATCATACTCATTCCTTTTAATATGAATACATTTCGCTCTCAATAGAATTATAACTTTGTTTGTTGGGGTTGGGGGGGGGGGTAAAGAATGAGAAATGGACATGTCCGAGGAGGAAATTATACGTAGAAAATTTTATGAATTTCAACCATAAAATTTAACACGAACTATCTGTTTTATTATGATTAAGATGTTCTTTAAAAATACATAATAGATAAATATAAGGTGATAATTTATGAAAATTCAAGCACTGCATCGTAAGAGAAATATTTTATAAAGTCGTACATTTTAAAAATTTAAATACAAAATGATAATAAAAAATAGTTGAAATGTAAAATGGCGTACTACTGATTTGGACTTATGAACATTCTTCATGCATTTTACTAAGAATTTGTAATTTGTTTGAACAATTTTTACAAACTTTTTGGCCTTATACATGAAATCGGATCTCAATGCTAATATATTACCATTATTATTATCTACTTCTCTATTCGGATAACTATTTCTTAATTTCAAGATATGTTTTGTTTTGCGATTTAAATCCTACATTAATCATCAGAAGAAAAAAAAAAAAAATAATAAAAAAAAGAAAGAAAGAAGAACGCCGGATGTTTATTTATACAGGTTAAGCGGCGTGAAGTTTCTCTTTGCACTTCCAGATTTGGCGAAAATCGCATTCTCTGGCGAAAAATTGTGAATTTGTTCTGCGTGCGCCAACATTTCGGAGATACGCTTCCGGGTGGCCACGTGGCACTACTGAGAGGGAAGACCGCCGTGTTCGGCGTATGGCTGTGGCTAATCGTACTGCATCTGCAGCTGAAATTCGAGCTGCAGTTGGCACCACAGTGACACTACGAACTGTTACAAATCGGTTACTTCAAGGACAGCTCCGAGCCAGACGCCCTGTAGCGTGCATTCCACTGACTCCAAACCACTGCCGTTTGCGACGTGAGTGATGTCAAGCTAGAGCTCATTGGAGGACGTAGTGGAGATCTGTTGTGTTTTCTGATGAAAGCCGGTTCTGCCTTGGTCGCAGTGATAGCCGTGCTTTGGTTAGAAGGAGGCCAGGTGAACGCCTGCTAGCGACCTGTCTGCGGCCTAGACACACCTGGAGTTATGGTTTGGGGAGCAATTTCGTATGACAGCAGGAGCACTCTCGTGGTCATCCCACGCACCCTGACTGCAAATTTGTACGTCAGTCTAGTGATACAACCTGTTGTGCTGCCATTCATGAACAGCATTCAAGGGGGTGTTTTCCAACAGGATAACGCTCGCCCTCATACCGCTGTTGTAACCCAATATGCTCTGCAGAGTGTCGACATGTTGCCTTGGCCTGCTAGATCACCAGATCTTTCGCCAATCGAGCACGTATGGGACATCATTGGACGACAACGCCAGCGTCATCCACAACCAGCATTAACCGTCCCTGCATTGATCACCCAAGTGCAACAGGCATGGAACTCCATCCCACAAACTGATATCCGACACCTGTATGACACAATGCATGCACGTTTGCATGCTTGCATTCAAAATTCTGGCGGTTACACCGGTTACTAATGTACCAACATTTCACATTTGAAATGGCTTTTCTCGTCAATGGCTCTACCTGTGATCTTGAAACTTTAATCAATTAAATATGTTACCTAGACAAATGTAATGCTGAAATTTCATTAGTGTACAATAATTTTTTCTTGGTGTTGGGATTTTTTTTTTCCATCAGTGTATTTTTCAAGAAACTAAAGTATATCGGCTTTCGTTGCTCGATTATTTATTTACTTTTATTTTATTTTTATTTATTTATTTATTTATTTATTTGTTACATGAAAGAATACCGATAAATAAATAATATAAAAATTAAAAACCGCTTTTCACTAATCTGAGTTCTAAAAATTTAAAAGTAATATCTACCTGAACCACTTCTGAAATGATATAAGACCGAAAATAAGTGCCGTATTCAAGTATTTAATTTTTTTTATAAATAAAGATTTTGATGTACAAAAAAAATACACATTTAAACTCAACACATTTAATCTAAAAATAAAATTTTGCGTATTCTTGTATCAAACCTGGGTACGTAACACGCTCCTTCTGAAAAATATAAAAAATAGAGTGACGCTAATCTTAAAAAAATAAAAATAATAAATATGTAAAACATTAAAATTAATAAAATGATGCTCACCCGAAAATCAATCCAAGTTTTTGTAAAACAAAGGCACTTGACTACATTGTCAATAACGGAATTTTTTTTAGGTAGATAGAAGAAAACAAAACTTTAATAAAAAAAAAAAAAAAAAAAAAAGTATTTTATTTTAAATTTACCGAGATTAATTTACTTTCGAACTGTAAACAGTTATAAAAAATTCTTATGTAAAATGTTAAAACAGACTGATGAAACTATTACTGAATATTTTTGAAGTACATAAAATAAATATTCATGAATATATAAAACACTGACTGAAAAAAAGGCTTAAAAAAAAAATATATATATATATATAGTTTTTGATGAACTGTTATTTAGCTTTTATGCTGATAAATCACAAATAAAAATCTCTTCTAATTTGGTAATTCTCTGCGAGGGATTTAATGTTACTTATTCTTTGAAATGTAATGAGTGTCACATAGAATATATTGGTCAAATTATGTTTTTTTTTTTTTTTTTTTCTAATTCTTCCTGTGATATTTGGTTACATCTGCTGCAATATTTGAAAAGGTTTTCAATATATACACTCCTTCTCATAATTATAAGGACACCCGTTTTTCTATATTAACTAAACACTGAACACTATTATTTAAACAAAAATATTTTTTATTAATTTGAATTTCATTAAAATAAACGATATTAAAAAAGTTTTTTCTTTTTTCTATCTTAAAAAACTTTAAATACGGTTAAAAGAAGGATTTTTCAGGTGTTCACAATTACAAAGACAGTTCGAATCTTAGTATTTTTTTTTTCAATTATTCTTTAAATTAATACTTTTTGGGGTCTCTTTTTAGGTTGAAACATTCAGACATTCTCTCTGGTATATATATGTATATATATTTTCTTTAATATTCAGTTTCAATACCATTTCATATACAGCATAGAGGATATTCGGAATTAAACTATTTAAAATTCCTTTCTACTTGCATGCACTTTTCTAATATGATAAGTGAAGGTTTTTTTCAACTGTTAGTCCACGGGAAAGCAACGGTACAGAAGTTTCTTTCTTGAAACTATTTCCTATTGCTCTAGAAGTAGAGCAAAAATGTAAGTCTTGTTGAAAAAATTATTATTACCCCCCAAAATCTAACAAAAATCTAAGAATGGCAAGTTTAAATTTGCGGATATTCTCTAGATGTTCATAATAATAGAAAAAATTACTAAATTCATTTTGCTTTCAGTAGAAACAGCTTCCCAGAGCACCATAGATCCACCTTTAAAATGCCCGATTCATATCTGCCTTTAAAAAAATCTGCTCTGTCTTTCGCTATCTTTAGATCATGCCAGTAACTGCTAAAACCATTTGTTTAGTCAAGAATAAAATGTTTTTCATCCGAAAATGCAACATTTTACCATATAATATTGTCTTTATTCAACTTGAACACAGACGTTCTTTCCCCATTGAATGTTTATTGATTATTACAGGTTTTTTTTATTCATTTTAACATATTATTAATTATTTTAAATATGCATAAATGTGGACCCCGACCATTTGTTAAAAATTACGAGCAAATTCAGCAGCAGTCATTATGAGTAGAAAAGTAAGAGGAATTATGAGTCTTCGATCTCTGTAAAAAAACTATGATTTTGCATCAGATCTCTCTCCTATCGAGCCAGCAATTCAACGTTTGATCACATTTCCTTCAGCAATTTTAGATCTTCGAATTTCATTAGAAATTTGTCGGATTAAAATTATCCTTCCACTTAAAAAACACATTTATCATACTTCACTACATGAACGTTCTTTTTTTCCGAGGAATTATCAGTAATGTCCGTCCAAGAAAAATTGAAGGCTTATATATGAATTAATCTATCCCAGTAGTTAACAAATTCGCATGTCAACTGTAATTTATCCGCTAGTAAGTTAAATAAAACGAAAAAATCTTGATTGTCCCTATAATTATGAACGTCTAAAAACGCGTAGAAAAAAAAATAATTTGCATTATTTTTTATTAATTTTGTTTCATATTAAAAATTTATAGCAGTTTTGGTTTTTAGAATACTAGATATATTAACTGCACTTAGTATAAACTTGTTCACAATTATTTTTACATTAGTTATTTCAAAATATACAGTGTCCTTATAAATATGAATATATACATATATAACTAAGAATTTAAATTATGATAAGTGACGATATAAAAGTGGAATGTAAAAATAACAATAATAATTTTAACAATGTTAATGAACAAGAAAACAAGTTAAATTTAACACTATTCAAGCCAAAAATTTCAATTTATGCTGTGTTTTCTTCGTCAGCAGGTGGGAACACAGCTATTAAAAGAGCTATGTAGTACTAGCAGGTTTCTGAAGATATGTCAAGCTAGCATACATATCTTCAGAAACCAGTTAGTACTACATAGTTCTGTTAATAGCTGTGTTCCCACCTGCTGACGAAGAAAACACAGCATAAATTGAAATTTTCAGCTTGAATAGTGTTAAATTTAACTTGTTTTCTTGTTTATGAACATTGTTAAAATTATTATTGTTGTTTTTACATTCCACTTTCATGTCTTCACTTATCATAATTTAAATTCATAATTTCATTTTTGTATATAAATTTAGTGCTGCTTTAGCGCCTATTTTACACAAATTAATAATTTTTATCATTTATTTAATATATATATATATATATATATATATGTGTGTGTGTGTGTGTGTGTGTGCGTGTATATATATATATAGTATTTGGGGATTTTGTTTAACATTTTTTTTTAAATTATTATTATTAAAGGTAATGTGATAATATATTTCTTAAATATTAAAAAAATATATACACTCCTTTTCATAATTATAAGGACACCCATTTTTCTATATTAACTAAACACTGAACACTATTATTTAAACAAATATATTTTTATTAATTTGAATTTCATTAATAGATAATATTTAAAAAGTTTTATCGTTTTTCTATCTTAAAAAACTTTAAATACGGTCAAAAGAAGGATTTTTCAGGTGTTCAAAATTATAAGGACAGCTCATATCTTAGTATTTTTTTTTCAATTATTCTTTAAATTAATATTTTTTGGGGTCTCTTTTTAGGTTGAAACATTCAGACATTCTCTCTGGTAGATATATATATATATATATATTTCTTTAATAGTCAGTTTCAATACTATTTCATACAGCATAGATGATATTCTGAATACATTTAAACTATTTAAAATTGCTTTCCACTTGCATGCACTTTTCTAATATGATAAGTTAAGGTTTTTTCAACTTTTAGACCACGGGAAAGGCAACAATACAGAAGTTTCTTTTTTCAAACTATTTCTTATTGCTCTAGGAGTAGAGCAAAAATGCAAGTCTTGTTGAAAAAAATATTATTACCCCCCAAAATCTAACAAAAATCTGAGAATTCCAAGTTTAAAATTTGCGGATATTCTCTTGATATTCATAATAATAGAAAAAATTACTAAATTCATTTTGCCTTCAGTAGAAACAGCTCCCCAGAGCATAGGCGTAGCGTGAACGAAAAGTTTGGGGGGGGGGGGGGGGCACACATATATGAAAAACCAATTAAAAATTTTCCTCTATGCTATAAGTATGGAAATATTAGATATTTATGAAAATTTTACATCTCAATTCTTAAACAATTTTTAAGGTATGAGAAATCCAAAAATTATAAATTGATGTGGTGTCAGTGTCTGTGTAGACACCAACTTTAAAGTGATTAATCGTGAAAACGTCTAATTTTAAGTGACAAATTTTAGTTTTTATGAATTCAGAAATTAGGACAAAAATTTTACAATTCAAATGTTATTTTACGGCATCTAGACCTGAAAAATTCCTGCCATCACTCATTAAATAATACATAATTTTAAATTTTATTTTTACATTCAGAAAATTCATGAATTGTCTAAATTTCGTCAATATTCCAACTTTCAAATGCGAAAAATGTAAGAAGAAACTAGTTGGCATAGGTGGACTCTGCTCAGTTCCCCATCATATTTATGTTCTCATAAATTTCTAGTGTGAGACATATTGTAATCAAGTTAAAAAAAAATCAATTTGACCAAAGCTTGATACAGTGACAGAATGAAATCCCCGCATAATAGGCTATCCACCGTTCACTTCGATATATTTATCTTATTCTAATGTATTAATTTATTTTATCATGGTCAATTCCGTTGTTTAGTTTTCAGGCTAGTATTTCCAATGCAATAATCCTCAAAATTCATACTTAGATGAAAAATTTACAATTTCGCTATATTGATAAAATCGTAAATTACGAATAATTTACGAAATTTTCCTATTAGAATATTTGTATTCAATCATGTTCAAACAAATATCATAAATGTAGTTTTGAAGTTGTCTAATGTATTTACGATCCTCAAAATGGAAGTTTATGTTTAATTTTGCCTTATTCTGATATGTTAAGTAAATCGTAAATTCCAAATAACTTACGAATTTTTTTAAATTGGAAAAATCATACTCTGTGATATTCATGCCGGTACCTATATACAGGGCCCGATTAAGCTTTGAAGCTAGGGGAAGCTCAGTATCCTTTTGGGGCCCTCTTTCATTTCAGAAAATCTTGTTTTCCTGTTACATATTGTAATATTAAAATGCTATAGGCCAAAAATTAGTATGTTTTTATAGTTTTTTTTTTTCTTTCATATATCTGGGTGGTTTCTGCACACAACATTAAAATCGTATAATTTATTAATGAAGAACATTAAGATTTTTGAGGTTAAATAATAGATTTTTCCCAAAATAGTGAGTATTTTATCTTGCTTTAGGCGAATTCTCTCAGGAAAATTCAATCTCAGTATGAAAATATAAAACAGAAAATTCAAGACCCTGTTGTTAGTCATTTTGGGGGGCCCTCTTAAATTTTAGAGGGGAAGCTTGTGCTTCCCGAGCCTTTTGGGTAATCAGGCCCTGCCTATATAATATTTTGAAAGTGGTTTGATATCTTTACGATGAAAATATCCTTCAAGATTGACGTTTATGTGAAATTTTAATATCTCTCTGTTATTATTTTCCGAACACTATAGTGAGGAAAGTATTGTAATCATGTCAAAAATCAGATTTTGACATTTTGATGTTTCTATACGTTTCGATGTCCCCTGAGTCCGTTTTCACTATTTTTGCAATGATATATGTATGTGTGTGTGTATGTATGTGTGTGAGTGAACACGCTAGCGTCTAAACGCTTTGTTCGAATAAGCTGAAAGTTAGTACGTACAGGGCCCGACTAACAAAGTTTTGTGCCCAGGGCACTTTCAAATTTTAGTGCCCCCTCCCCCCCCCCGCCAAAAAAAAAAAAATATATATATATATCTGTTTCTGTTTTTGGCTTTAATAAAATTACTTCATTCAGCCAAATATAAGTGCTGCCGGATTATAAGTTTCCGGATTATCGGTGCTTCTCCGTACGTTAATTGTATAATTTCATGTATTTCAAATGATCTGATGTACAGTATCAATCAAGATTTTATTTTAAAATTTTATTCATAAAAATAAAACATAGTTGAATTAGAAAACGAAAGAAAAACTAGGGGATTTAGATCAGATATTTTTAAGCATTAGTAAAATTTTGTGCCCCTCAGAAATTTCGTGCCCAGGGCACGAGCCCCGGGTGCCCGTGCGATAATCAGGCCCTGGGTACGTATATTGTAAGTCACCATTGTACGAACCCTATTGATTTTGGTGAATCTAGCACTTATAGTTTTTTTACAGGGACACAAAGAAAAATTATTTATCATTATGGCCTATGGGACTAAAATCTTAAAAGTGCGATAGCATCTAAACGCCTTATTCAATTGAGCAAAAAATTTATACACATATTATAGGTCACAGATACGCAATCTGTATAGATTTTGGAGAATCTAGCACTTATAGTTGTTTACAGAGACACAATGAAAATTCTTAATAATTATTGCCTATGGGCCCAAATTTTTAAAAGTGTGATAGCGTCTAAACTTCTTATTAATCTGAGCAAAAAATTTGTACACATATTATAGGCCACAGTTGCACTAACTGTATAGATTTTGGTGAATCTAGCATTTACAGGTTTTTTACAGGGACACAAATGCTTTGTCATTATGGCCTATGGGACCAAATTTTTAAAAGTGCGATTCAATTGAGCTGAAAATTTATATGAATATTATAAATCACTGTTGCACTAACTATAAGCATTTTGGTGAATCTAGCATTTATATGTTTTTACAGGGACACAACGAAAAATTCTTTATCACTATGATCAAAGTTCAGTAGCGTTAAATAAAACATCGTGTAATACATGGAGAAAAATACTCAAACACTTTATTATGGTTTTCTCTCTTTTGTTTGTTTAACAACTCCTCTTTATTTATTTTATCTACAAAACTGTTAATTACTCAATGTTCGGAAAGTCGAGTGGAGTCACCCCAGATTTTTTTTTCTTATGTTGGCTGCACATAATTGGTTAACAAAATAAAGGAATACCTTACATTTTTTCCCTGGATCTTGATTAGCATTTCCTAAATTCTCACTAGCTTTAATTGATTCAAAATTTTCATTTTTCTTTTCTTTTCTTTTCTTTAATCATCATTTTTCAAAACACTGTCCAGCTCACAATGGGTTTTAAAAATTTTCCTTTTCAATAAATCCTTCAATTTAATATTACGTATTAAAAAATATACATATGTATCCATAAAATTCAGGAATTCTTTCGCTTCAAAACAAAAATGGGAAAACTACACCTCTGTAAGTGATAATACTACGAAACACCAAACTGTCGCATATGATGATCATTATCCTAAGCAGACCACTTGCATTTTCCTCTCTCCCTTTCTTTAAAACTTTAAAATGCATGGGGGGAAGGAGACGAATACAACATATGCAACATGTTTAGCGTTGGAGAAAAACAAGTTCTTTAAACTAAACAAATAACACACAGAGTTGGATTTCCGAAATGTAGAGCGTTTCCACCCTAAACCTATTTACTAAGTCCTTGTCTAATTAACATTAATGTGGAAAAAATAATCATAGCCCGTCAAAAATAAATCAAACCAGACATAAATCCATTTAAGTCATTTTATGTCAATATTTTTGTCAAATTTGCCGTGATTCAAATTCGTTAATAACTAAGACATGTCCAAAGAGGTTATTTAAAATATCCCGACAATTTAAAATCCTATTTGTAATCATTAGGAGATAAAGACCTCCCAGATTTTCGCGTTCTATCAGTAGTTTATTATTCAATTCAATGCAAGCTTCTTGCGTTGATTGCTTTTTTAAGCTATCCGCGATTGTAGCAAACATTCATTATAGGGAAAGAAAAGGATAAAGAAGACCCTCAGGCTCAAATCCCTTGGTTTTTGAAGACTACACCTGTTCTTCTCTTCCTCACACCTTGTATATATTATCATAACCTTCTTTTTGGTTTGAAATTAAAAGGTTTAGAAATATTTTTGGAGGGAACCGCCCACACAGATGAAATTTTTGGGAGGACACGCCCCCCTCCCCTTCAGGCACGCCCGTGTAGCGCAGCACTACTGCGACGTAAAATCCATCCATCCATCCATACATACATACATCTTCTTATACATATAAAATAAAGTAAAATAAAACAAAAATAAAATAAAGATTAAGAAAGAAAACAAATATTGATTATTGTAAGGTATAACAATTTAAATTACACTCGCTTGTGATTTTGGTCTAATACCTATGCTTTAAAACAAATATCTCGTCATATGCAGAAGAAAAATGTGAAACGTATCAATTATTTTGAGGTCCCCTTTCGTCGTGGACCCTGGATGTGCCCCAGGTAACTACTCACTGCGCAATTACTGTTCTGTGATATGGAGTTGATCAAAAGCGAATTCGTATAACCTTTTCAAAACAGTGTTAATACAAATTTAAGCGCATTTCAATTACCGTTTTACAGCGTTACATTACAGTTAATAAAACTCCTGTATATTATAACACACCAGAAATGAAAGAAGAATTTAAAAATAGCGGATTTCTTTCAGCGTATGTGCCTCGAAGAAGGCAAAACCAATTCCATCGTCCAAAATTAATTTGACCGGGCATAATCCTTATCCTTTATCCAGAAAAGGGAAAAACTATAATCCGACAGTATTATGCTAATTTATTAGAGAATTTCATGGCAAAATATCAGCCTTACTTATACAAGAAAAAACCGCTTATATATCCGCGATCACATTCGCTCTATTGTTCGGTTCACAATATGAATTGCTTTCTTATCCACCATATTTACAATATCTGACACCTGTGACTTTATTTATCTAAAAAATAGTCGTAAAATAAGTCATGAATCCCAAAAATTTTTTTTTTATAAGTCAAAATTTGACATTATAAATTAGTGGTAACAGTGCCCTGGTCTAAAACGGTGCTTGGAGGTACGGTTTAAATTCAGCAAAGAGTATATTTTGGTTGTATTGCTAAAGGTTACGTGATTTAAATTGGTCGCTTCAATGAAAAATTATTCTTGTTACTTTACTGATGGAGATAAATTTTAAACAATTTAGAAAATTACTCTTTTCGGGCAGCACGGATACAAACTATAGCAAATTCAAATTCTAAACAGTTTATTTTTCAGAAAGCAAACGTACTATCCATTTTCTTGAATAAGGCTATAAATAAGGAAGAAATTGGAGTTGAAACCAAGAGTGTATGTTCAATTTCATAAATCTGATTCTGCTACATAACCTATATATTGCAAGAAAAATTAGACAATTCAAAAATGCAGTATTTAAAGAAAAAAAAATGTAAAGATGACGATAAATCATTGATTAGCTTACAATAATGCTGATACAACTGCCTCTTAGGTCGATAAGTTACGGAATAGAGAAGAGATGTGACGCTTTTCATGCACGTTGAGGTACTTCATATATATTTTTTAATTACATAAACTCATAATTGCTATTTCTTTTTTATTTGGGTCTTTTTTTTTTTTTTGGTTTCACGGTGTGTGATAAGACAATTTTTTAATTGACTTTATCATATATCCTAGTCTAAACATTTTTTATGTTCTGAAAGATTGAGGGGGCACGTGCCCCCTCGTGCCCCCGACGCTACGCCTATGCCCCAGAGCACCATAGATCCACTTTTAAAATGCCCGATTCATATCTGCCTTTAAAAAAATCTGCTATGTCTTTCGCTATCTTCAGATCGTACCAGTAACTGTTAAAACCATTTGATTAATAAAGAATAAAATGTTTTTCATCCGAAAATGCAACATTTTACCATTTAATATTGTCTTTATTCAACTTTAACACAGACGTTCTTTCTCCCATTGTTCCCCAAATGATTATTGATTATTACAGGGTTTTTTATTCCTTTTAACATATTATTAATTATTTTAAACATACATAAATGTGAACCCCAACCTTTCGTTAAAACTTACGAGCAAATTCAGCAGCAGTCATTGTGAGTAGAAGAGTAAGAGGAATTATGAGCCTTCGATCTCTGTAAAACAACTGTGATTTTGCATCAGATCTCTCTGCTATCGAGCCTGCAGTTCAACGTTTGATCACATTTCCTTCAGCAATTTAAGATTGTAGAATTTCATTAGAAATTCGGCTGATTGAAATAATCCTTCCACTTAAAAAACACATTTATCATACTTCACTACATGAACGTTCTTTTTTTCGAGGAATTATCAGTAATATTCGTCCAAGAAAAATTGAAGGCTTATATATGAATTAATCCAGCCCAGTAGTTAACAATTCGCATGTCAACTGGAATTTATTCGCTAGTAAGTTAAATAAAACGAAAAAATCTTGATTGTCCCTATAATTATGAACATCTAAAAACGTGTAGAAAAAATATTTTGCATTATTTTTTACTAATTTTGTTTCATATTAAAAAAAATTATAGCAGTTTTGGTTTTTAGAATGCTAGATGTATTAAGTGCACTTAGTATAATCTTGTTCACAATTATTTTTACATTAGTTATTTCAGAATATGAAGTGTCCTTATAAATATGAGAAGGAGTGTATAATGAAACAAAGACATAGGTATTTGTTTTATTCTACGATGAAATCTAACGAAAATTTAATTCCAGATTTTAAACCGTGAACGTAATTCATATCAGTTAGTTGTACAATTAAAATATTTTTTTTTAAATGAAATTTTGAAAAAATGTAGGCAAACTAACCCATTTTATGAAATTAATACTTGACATTTCTTAATAAAATGTATATTAAATTAATGAGAAAAATAATATCATCAGACATAATTATTAGATCCTTTTAAAATGAAGTTATCCTTTTAAAATCAAGTGTGAAAGTGTTGGATCCAAAAATTTTTTCATCTTCAAGTTTCCGAGGGATTTACACATTTTAAGATGACCTGAACAGGATTTAATTATTTCTAAAAAATGCAGGTTTGTATGTCTATTTGTGTGCGTGTGTGTGTGCGTGTGTGTGTGTGTACCCTATCTCTAAAACTAACACACTAGCTTCATATAAATTTATAATTATTTGTACCATGACACAAAGTATCAATCATCTATCAAATTATCAATCGCCCCAATATTGCGCTACGATAACTACGATGTCTCTCATTTACCGAAAAGTTATATTTGAGTTTCTATTGTATATAATTACACAAAACTTGTTATATAAGAAGGCCATTCTGAAATACTATCCTGATATAATTTGGATTACATCATACAAGAGTTTGCGGTGTACTATGCTGCAATTTTCCCTATGCATGTGAAGGTTATATCTCAGGTTGATATGTGAATTGACTATTATGAAAGTGAATGGTGAATTAATTTGGGTGTTTATGGAACGACAGGGAAAATTGTACTCCCCTTTTACAATTTTCCATATCGCTACTTCTCAGCATCTATTGGCTAAGTCGCATCAAATTGCATATGCAAAATATTTATTATGAGAAGCTAAGATTAAATATTTATTCATGTTAACCAGGTTTCGGAGTTGTTTTCCAGAAATCTTTTTCGTGAGGGCCAAAACGTACTATTATTTATATCTTACACATTCAGTAACAAATAAATAAGGACCATTAGTAACAAAATTCCATGTATCCGTAATTTCATTTATAATTTTCTCTTGAAAAAACGTAAATTAAATAGAAACCAACACAATCCACACATTCCCGATATTAAAGTATTTTTATTTAAAGTTATTTATAATACGAACATATTTGCTCGAAATTAATAACATAATTTCTATTGTAATAGACAGCATTTAAACAATTATTTATTGTACTGCGTTTTTTTCTATTTATATCTTGGTAAGAATTCAAGCTATTTATATTGTTCTAGTCTTCGGTGGCTCTAAGTGTGACAGAGATAAATGGGGAAGCTTTCTCTAACATTTCATGCGATTAAGGTATACGGAGAGAAGTTTTTCTATATATTTTATCAGCAAATAAATGGTTATGTTTTAAGATACATTGAAAAAGTTATCATTTGAAGCAATAGATAAATTATAAACAATTTTTTTAAAAATATTTAAGATAAAAATGGGTATATATAAGCAGTATTTGGTAACTTTGTTTATATTTCTTTAAACATTAAATTGTTATTAATGTTTACAAAGCTTTTTAAAATTGTGCTTGAAGATTCCCCCCCCCCCCCTTTTCGTTAAACTAAGGTTTATTTCGGTATATAAACATCTTAAGGCTCATTTTTAAGTAAATCATCAACAAACTTTTATAATTATTTAAGTTAAAATGTACATTTATGATGAATATTTGATAAAATTTTATAGATGCAATTACAATTACAATTAATTTTATGCAGTGCTTCCAAAAATGATTTTCGAATTAATTTTTCTTTTGCAAGATTTCTAAGGTTATTTTCTGTATATAAACATTTCAAACCTTTGACTACGAATATATATATATATATATATATATTAGTATTGCATACCATTGTTATAGAATGAATAATTCCTAAATAAGACATTTCTATTTCTTTAAATTTTTCGGGTAGTTTTTTAATTGCAGGCGATTTCTAACTGATAACTTTTGAAATCGCAATGCGACGTATACATCACGTTATTAGTTGAAGAGGACTGTCTTGTTAATTAACTATTCACAAAATTTTATGCACATAAAGTTGTTAATCATAAATCAATATTTATTTGTACATATATATATATATATATAGAGAGAGAGAGTTTGATTTATACGCAGTTATGTGTACTGATTTTAATGCGAATTCCTCCTCCATTTCTAATAGCATGTCCTGTGCGAAGAACGAATACAACAGCTAGTTTAGTAATACTTTTCAAGCAAAAGCATCAGCCTCACATTTTGTAAAAAAATGTCACTGTAACAAAAACTCCTATGTCTACGTGGTTGACAGTAATCAACAGATAAGTAATTTTAGTTAAAATATGACATAAATTAGAAAAGGCAATTAATTGACTAACGACGCGACGCAAGAAACATAAGTTCCTTATTATTACACTGAAGTGCCAAAAGTCATAGGGCACCTGTATGATGTGACACTTCCTTTGGTCAGGCGAAGTGGAGAAACTTCACATGGCATTAATTCAAAGCGCCATTAGAAGTACACTGATGCAATATTCAGAGTTGCTGCTTGTACGACCATCGATAATTGCGAAAATGTTTTCAGTGAAATATTTTGTGTGCAAGCTGACTTTTCAATCACATCCCATTTAAGTTGGATAATATTCATATCTGAAGATCTAGGAGGTCTTATTATAAGAGGAAATTGCCCAGAATATTCTTAAAAGAAATCTAGAGTAATTATAGCCTGGTGACAAAGAGCATTGTCATCCTGGAAAATTATACTTAAATGACTGAAAATGCTTTGAAAGTAACTCAACATAACTATTTTCATTCGACAATTGGTTCAGTTTGACAAGAGGACTCAATAATGTTCTTTAAAAACAATTCATATCATAATGGAGCTTGTTGATTAATTCAGTCTGTGACATCTTGAGAAATGTGTCACACTCGAATTCTACCATCAGCTCTTACCAACTGGAATAGTAATTCATCTGACTAAGCAGCATTATTTAAGTCACAAGGTCTTATAAATTGACTCACCACACCAGCGGAAGCGGTGAAGTCGTTAATGTGCAGTTATGAGGTTACAAGGAGGTTTCGTATGAAGTTCGCAAAGCGAGGTTGCGAAATTGTCAAGTCGGGTCTATAGTTGTTATACTTGTTACTAAATCACTCTATTACTAGCAGTTACGTGTTTAAAAAGGAAAGCTTCGTACTTTGCGAGATTTAATAAATAAATTAATTTTGGAGTAGGTTTGCTGAAAACGGGCTTAAATGAAAAATATTTAAACTTCAAAACTTCTTTACACACAATAAAATTAATGTAAGCACTACCGGTTTACAAATGTCATGGCGTCTTGCCTCCAAGGCAGCACCACGTATTTTACACCTGATGAAGAAAGGCCACGTCCTTTATAAACTAGTAGTGCTTACATTAATTTTATGGTGAGTAAATAAATTTTCAAGTTTAAATATTGATTGTACACCAATTCTTTAATTTAGTATTGAATGATTATTTAATGTATAAAAGGAATGTAAAATTCTTGCTAGGTGTGGATATGGGTTTCAGCCTTGATTCATACTGAGTTCAGATTTGTAAGCAATCTAGTGCGATGGCTGCAGTTTGAGGGGTTTTCTGTTCGTAATAGTTCTTGGAATTAAATTATTTGAAGTATAGTATTGTGGAACATAGCCAAGTTTGACGCCTGCTACATATTTTCCTAAAGATAAATATATTAATACCTTAGATAAATATATTAATATAATAATCCTAAATATATTAATTTAATTACTGTTTTGTAGTTAAGTGAAAATGCCGGTCTGTGACTTTTAATTATCTGTAAGAGGTTGAGATCATTTATAGTTTCTATTTAAATAAAGAATACAGGATATTTATACTTCACGATTCGATTAGGAAAGTAGTTCCACTTCTCCCCTCAATTAAGAACTTCAATTAAAGTTTTCGGTTAAAATTTTAAAATTGTTTCTGTGTTCTGCTTATTTATACTACAGCAGGCATGAAATGGTTTGAGAAAGGTGCACAAGATATACCACACATCGGCGCCTGTCCTAAAACAATTAGTAAATGTACTCAAATCGATCACTTTAATCACTGGAATCGTTCACTCAAATCACTTGTTCTGTCATATTCCATCAGAACCGAATTTCTGTGTATGAGCTACATTGAGAGGTCTGTCATACATCTCACGAAGATTGTTGCTCTTTTTGATGAAGTGCTGCTTGTCTCATCAGGCAGACTAGTCTACGCAGTAGTTGTTGTTCTTGTTCATCAAGTGGAGGCAATTAGACACTACGTTATCATGTCGAGAGATAATGCCAGAAATTACATATTCTCGGCGTATTTCTGACACTTTGTATCATACCTCTTGATAACGATGTAAATTAATAATGTAAAAAATAATAATCTCCCTTAATTATATCTGTTTTCCATTTTCCCTTTACTTAATTATCAATTTATTATTTGATAGGGTCAATATCTTTCATTAAAATAATTGTATTAAATTTATTTAGTGAATAACTTTCAAAGTACTCACTGTCTGTAATTATAATTAAATCCCTTTCCTTTGCGAATTTCCTCAAGTCACTGAAAGAAGTTCGTTAGGAAAGTGTTATTTATTTATTTTTTATATTAATAAATTTAGTTCCTCTCAGCAATAGTGTTGACATGACATGAAATTCAGTTCAGTTTATGAATTTTTCATAATGATCGCGCCTGTCCTTCTATAACATATAATGTAATTTTCTTGGTATTTTCTGCCGCCATAATTGGGCTTTTACATTTAAAAAATGTTTTCTTAGACGCATGTCTAAAGAAGTCACACATGTCAAATCAAAATTTAAATTTGTAGAATAGAAAAAGTAGTTTTTTAGAGGTTTATTGTACTATTTATAAGTATTAATTTTACTAAGATGGAGCAAAAATTTTCATACACTCAAGATGTTTATCCTTCATAGTAGTTAACCCCCTTTTTTGTATTTTACAGACGCTGAACCATGGACAAAATGATATGCCTGATAGAAAAACTTCTGCTGTACGAATTTCAACATATCTGAACCCGTTTCTAAAAGAGAAAGATGTGACCATTCGTGCGTGTGGCAGAATCGTGATACGTGGTATTGGAACGATAGCGTTTTCTCATTCTGATCAATTGGAACGAATGTATGGAAGTCTAAATAATAATAATAATAATAATAATAATATAAATAAATAAATAAATAAATAATTCAAAAGTGCGGCAATGTTCAATAGCAAGTGGATTCTCTGTTAAGAGAAATACTGCCAGATGTAGCATTTTTTAACCGTGTTTATTTGCAATCACTCGATATCGTTGAGTTAATGCCACCTCCAGCATATAGTTCGGATCCTGCACCAAGCGATTACCGTTTTCTCCGGTCGATGACTCACATTCTTAAAAGCAAAGACTTCCATAAACAAAAAGAAGCAAAAATTTGTATCAAACTTTGGCTCAACATTTGGTGAAGAAGGACATGGTGGCATGTGTTTTAATGAATAAAGACATTTACTTTTTATTTTCTCGCTTTGTTGACTTCAGTATCAGATGGATATAACATTTAATGGTTCACTCTGACGCAAATTTTTAAGCAAGTTAATAAATCCTAAATAATCTTCTTTCTCATGTTTAAACCCATACATATACAATGAAATTTGTACAATGACATGCTTGTATTATTAAATAATAAATAAATTAATTATTAAAACGTTCTTTTATAAAAGCTAATATAATATCCATTAAGTTAATTTGTTCTGATTATATTATTAAATGAAATTAGCACTCTAAGGGAATATTTCTGAATAGAAAATCCAATGTAGATTTAATGATTATCAGAAAAATATTATCTTTGGATTAATTAGATGAATTACCAAGATTTCTATTGCAACAATATTTGTTTAATTAATATGAAAATTTAGATTATTCAGGTTTTATTAACAAGCTTAGAGTAACTCTAATTTAAAATAACTTAATCAAGTTTCAACATCTTGTTTAGTAAATTACAACTAAATACAGAAATAGTGTATTCACACATACATACATTCAAGTACAAATATATTGAGATATTTGAAATGAATATCATTCGGTACTTCAAGTCGCCAACTATATTCTATTTCAGATATCTCTAATCCACTTTAATTTTCATAGAAATGAAATTAGAATGTTTTAAGTGGAAAATTGGCTGATATAAATGAAGGATAACTCTTCATTATTGCTCGGATTTAATAGGAATTAAATGCTGCAACAAATTATATAAAATTGATTGCATAAATTGTAACATATTATAAGAGAATGTATGAATATTTAGATAAAACCTTTATTAAAATTATGTTGGATATCTCTTTCTCTAAAGAATAAACTTTTTAAACATATAACATAAAAACAAAAGAATGCACAATTGTCTTCGGGTGAAAATAAATTCCTCTTTTTTCGACAATTGTTAATTTAAAGTCCCATTAGTATAAAATTGAATTTGTGGAAGGAATGTCAAGGGTTCTTATAAGACTATATATACTTTAATCTCATCCTACGTCACTAGACGCTACAGGAAGACGTATTTGTTAAAGAAAGGATTTTTATAGCGAATTTTGCTAGTTTTGATTGTTATTTTAATGATCTTCACACGTGTTAAAATTGATTTATATATCCACTCACGAATCTACCATAACTCTTAAAAAATTATGAAGATGATAAAAAATGAATACTACATTTATTTAGTGGTTATATATTTTTCGTTCTCTGCGTGTATAAATCCTCAATTTCGTTTATTATATATGAGAATTGTTTTTATCGCTTATATTTTAAAAAATTCCTCTTAAGTTAAAAAGAAAAAAAAATGAACGAAAGATGTATATGTATTATTTATTTTATAATGTGGTAAATAAAGAGTTAAGTCCAATCCTTCTTCAACAAATGGAAGGAAGTAGGCTGGATAGAAACATGTAAACGTTGCTACTTTTATTTAGTTTATATTTTTCATATTATATAAGGGCATTATTCTTCCTGCAATTCGTATGATTTTGCAATAACTGCTGGATAAAAAATTAATTAATTGAAAAAGGATCCTTTCATATTATTATTACTGAAAATTTTATATTTTTAAAATATAAGAAATTTATATTATAAAGTATTAAATTTAAAATAGACTAACCTGAGTATCTGAAGTTTTCAACTTTTTGATAACAAAAATTTAATATATAATAACAATAATAATAATAATAATACCTCATTAAAATAATCAAACACCAGGAAATACGGCTTGAATTAATCAACAAACAATTACCTTTATACATTAGATCATAATAACAAATATGAACAAAATATAACAGAAAAAGATTTGATAATAACTAGAAAAAGCAGCATTAAAGATGAGGTTGAATGGTTATCATTGCAAGTAATTCGAAAATATCTGGACCTGGAATCATCTCTAGGGGTTGTTCTCAAACTATCTCTCTTTCTGTGTGTGTATATATATATATATATATATATATAACACGGGTCTACAAAAATAATGTTCGAAAATTTTGATTTCATAATTTTAGCTAATACATATGTTTTTTGGTGTGCTGAAACTTAAAATGAAGCTCGTTTTTCTCTATCAATCATGGAAACATACTAGAAACTACTGAAAATGAAGAAATTGGTCGGTACGTCTTATGTATTAACAAAAGTCTATACGTGATAGAGGAAAACTGGTTTCATTTTCGATTTCAGCACACCAAAACATATAAGAATAAACCAAAATTATCAAATTAAAATTTTAGATGAAAACCTGCGTCATATAGAAATTAGTAAAGGAATATGTCACAAAAATGCTACACGATAGCTCGAAGATGAGGTTTTTAGGAGATGAAATGATAAATTATACTTAAAAATTAAACTTTACCCTAATTCAAATTATGCTTGAATTAAAGTTAAGGTAAACCCACCAGTAGTGGACACTTTAAGGAGATATTCCTGCTATTTTTTGTGTAATTTCTTAAATTTTAGAGTTTAAAAAAATAATTAATATTACAGACCTTTACTAACTCTTTCTTAACACGACTGTATTATGAAAATTGCTAATTGTAGCATTTATATATGTAAAAAATCAAAAATCTGGAGAGCTGAAAATGAGCTATTAGTGGACACACTAAAAACCCAGTAGTGCTTTAAAATTCAACTTTAAATTAAATTTTTGCTTTAAAATTCAACTCTAAAATTGCTAGATTACAGAATTATGTCCGCTACTGGATCTGGCATTAAAAGTCATCAGCCAGTAGTGGACAAGGCTGTCCACTATTTGTCATGACGACATTTTTTGGCATCAGTAGTGGACATCCATAAAAATACTATGTGTTAATACAAAATTTAAAAAATAGCACAATAAATGAATTCTGCATACTTATTTTAGTCATATGAAAGCAAAATGTAGAAGAAATCAGATAAAAATAAGCAGAGAGCGATCAAATAAATTTTAATTTCCTTATTCAAAGTGATAAGAAGAAAACGGCAAAATCACAATAAGGGCAATTTTTTTTTAGTTAAACTAACATTATTTTAAAACTAATGGCAGGAATTATTTTTTGTTAAACGGTTTAACAGTAAAGGACTATAACTCCCTTCCTGAACATTGCTCGAATCTTCAGAAATTTAAGTAGCTTATTTTCCGAGTTTAAAATTAAAAGTGTTCACTACTGGTACAGGGTCCACTAGTGCGTTTACCTTAAAACAAACAGAGATTTTAAACAGTAAATTGAGTAGATTATATTTATAAGGAAAAAAAAAATAGTGGAAAGGATTTAGTATTTTGGGAATATATATTTATAGTCTTTCTAAATACTTTAAAGAATGTTTTCGACAATAATAACCACTATCTCTGTGTGAGTTTTACTGCCACATCTCGCGCAACATGGCCCTGAGCTTCGTAGTGACGTCACACGAGAGGTGTGACGTTGGGTCTAAGGTCGAGAGAATGATTGCATGTGAGTCCTATTCCTGGGTTGGATCTCTTCCATGCAGAGTCTTTTTAAGGAGTCCCTGTCCGTATTTACGAAACTTTCGGAGAAAATTACGGAAAACATCTAGACCGATGAGCGAGGCCTGCTATGGAACACGGCACTTTCCATCTACCAGCTTAGAAAGTAGAACCTGACATCACATGACAGGAGGCTATTGAGATGTTACTCCTGTATACATACATACATACATATATATATATATATATATATATATATATATATATATATATATATATATATGTATATAAATATATAAATATAAATACATATATAAATAAAATTCAGTCTGGCAAAAAGTACACCTCTGCATGACTTTTATTCATAATATTTTATGCATGCAGATCTAGTTTCACAATAGTATGAAAGAATTGGTTAAAATCCGAAATCGTTTGTTTTTGTTATTAATTTATCAATAATACAATACTACTTGCGGCTATAGATATTAGCAGGGCCTGACTATGCTTTTTGAAGACCCGGGGCACTGATGCTATTCGGAGGCCCCCGTACCCTGCTCTAAAGAGCTCACCAAAAAGACCCATTCTCAAAATCAAAAATAAATAAATAAAAATAGTGCATTTTCTAATTTTTTCCTTTAATTATACCTTCTATTACCTCATTTTTTTTTTTTTTTTCTAGCAACCTATAACAAAATCATTAGTTTTATGTTCAAAACAAATGAAAAAATGTAGCACATTAATCAGCCAATGTGTAGGAAATTAGTCACAAAATTTTATAATTGTTTAAGCTCTCTAATAAAATATAGAAAGAAAAATGTAATCAATTTTTGTTTTTAATACACATATAATGAAGAAATTTGTACTATTACTTCTCAATTTTTGGAAATGAGGCCCCCAAAATTTGGAGGCCCTGGGCCAGTGCCCCGTGTGCCCGTGCTATAATCTGGCCCTGGATATTAGCTGCATTAAATATACAACTTTTTGCTCTAAATATTAACTATTTAATTTGTTTGACTGGAGATATTTTGTCAAAAACGAGACTTCAAATTATTAAAATCTATATTAATAAAATCAGACTTTTGTCTGAAAATTTGTCAGAATCGAAAAATTTTGCGATATCTTCACGTTTCACACCCCATGAAAGCCGAAAATGACTTCAGAAAATTTTGCCTGTGTGTGTGTGTGTGTGTGTGTCATCGTGTCCGTATGTCGCTTTTTTTGTCCGGGCATCACTTGAGAACGGCTGGACGGAATTCAACGGCCCTTGGCAGAAACTTAGAACTTTACCCAACTTAAAATTCTATCTATCAACTTTTCAGAAATCCCCCCCCGTTCCCCCATGGGGGCAAAAGACAAGAACACGTTTGTCCGGGCATCACTTGAGAACGGCTGGACTGAATTGAACGGCGCTTGGCAGAAACTTAGATCTTTACCCAACTTAAAATTATATCTATCAACTTTTCAGAATTTCCCCCCGTTCCGCCCTGTGGGGGGGGGGAGGCAAAAGACAAAAACACGTTTGTCCAGGTATCACTTGAGAACGGCTGAACGGAATTCAACGGCGCTTTCCAGAAATTTAGGTCTTTACCCAACTTAAAATTATATCTATCAACTTTTCAGAAATTCCACCCCCCCGTTCCCCCCTGGGAGGCAAAACACAAAAACAAGTTTGTCCAGGTATCACTTGAGAACGGTTGGACGGAATTCAATGGCGCTTGAAAGGAATTTAGGTCTTTACTCAACTTAAAATTATATCTATCAACTTTTCAGAAATCCCTCCCCCGTTCCCCCCTGCGGGAGAAAAAGACAAAAACACGTTTGTAACCATAACTCGGCTCCTAATTACTTCACAATAAAGAAATTCCACATGGGGAGACTAGACATGAGTACAAATAAAACATTATCTGCGATTTAGGAATTTTCGATTTTTAAAGTAAGGAAGGGAGAAAATCGATTTTTGGCGGGAAATTTTGAAAATTCCTGATTTGAGTCGAACTTTACCAAAAATGGAATAAAGATGTTGAAAAAAGGCTATGCGACTCTCTTAGGATATTTCCTAAAACACATTTTTGATTTTTTGTGATCTGCCATTTTTTTTCTTTGGAGGGGGGGGGGGGGGTATGTGTCACAAAGGGCAAATTCGAGACACCCTTTTTAGCGCTAAATTTGTCCTGGAAAATTTAAGAGAGCTGCGGTCACGAAGTTTGGTGCTTGGATTTTTTATATGCAACCAGCACCTAAAGAAACGGGATTTATCGAAATACCCCCTTCCCCCAGCGGGACAGGAAGCAAAAAAAAACGTTTGTAAGCACAACTCGGCCCCAAATTACATCACGGTGAAGAAATTGCACATGATGAGACTAGATTTGAGTATAAATGAAACATTATGTACGATTTTAGAATTCTTGATTCTTAAAGGAGGAGGGAAAATCGTTTTTCGAAGGGGAAATTTAAGATATTCCGGATTTTTCAGTAGAGCTCTACTAAAGATATCTCAAAGGTATTAAAAATAGCCACGTGTCTTTTTTAGAATATTTTCAAAAACACATTTTCGTTTTTTTTGCGATTTGCGATTTTTTTTTGAGGGGGGGGGGGGGAGTTGCAAATTCAAGATCCCCCTTTAGCACTAAATTTGTCTTGGGAAAGCTATGGGATCTGCGGTCACGAAATTTGGTGAGCAAATTGTTATGTATCTGATACTTATTGTAACGAGATTTTACGAAATTCACCCACTTACCCCCTTGGTGTCGGTGGGGGGGGCAATAAACACGAGTAAAAACACGTTATTCTGTTTGAATTCACTTTACATTATCTTAGAATGATGCGTTTTGGTGTGTGGATGTTGATTAGGTGTACGCATTATGTACTTTGGTGAGATTTAGCAAAACTTCTAACTTAGCCGCTGGGGAAGGGGAAGTAAGAAGCGGGTAAGTTGCTGCCGAAGGCAGTGTGGACCCGGAATCCTCTCTTTGCGAGCGGGAAAAACCTCTACGGAATACACAGGAAACTTTAACTTAGATTATTAATAATGTAATGGAATTTTGACAGCTCAGTTAAGTATAGTGCTCAGCGAAGCGGGCAAAGCCTGCTAGTTTTATATAAAGGACTTTATGTAAAAATATTACAAAGTCTGATTATTTAATATGAAAGTGAAAGTGAAATGTTCATAAATTTAAAATATAACAATTATACCTTTGCAGAGTATTAAATATAAAATACTGACCTAAGGTAACAAAAGATTTTCATTTTTCATTAACAACAATAATAATAATAATGTACATGTATTTTTAAATAAATAACATTAAATTTCTTTTACATTTTTTAACAGCCTGTTAAAAATTTAACATGAAATCTCTGTAGAATATTTATTTCTAATATTTTATGCATGCATATCTAATTTCCCAGTACTATATAAAACACTTTGTTAAAACTCGAAATAGTTTGCTCCTGTTAATAATTTATTGATAATTAAGTACTGTACTTAACGTTTATCTGTCTGCAGATATTAAATATTTAATTCATTTAACAAAAGTTGTTTGCCAAAAGTGAGACTTTAAACGATTTGTACAGATAAGTTAAGTTGTTTGCTTTTTCATTCAGAAGAAAACGGCTTTGTTGGTTTTGATGAAAAGATAAAAAACTTACGTGTAAAAGACGGGATTTTTTTTTGTTTCACTTTAATTATACACATTTAAATGACACTAAATGTAAACACTAAATGTAGAAAAGTCTGAACAATAAAATTTCTTGGGAAACTACAGATGTGCAAGTTCATCACATTTTCTTTCTGGTGTAAATGTTGTTTAACATTTGTATTATTTTAATGTACATCAAGTTTTATTCTTGCTTCTCTTATGCACATTTTTATGTGTATATATATATATATATTGTTTTTTAAATTTTAAGTTATGGGAATTATGTATTACGTAAGTAATTTAAAATTTAACATTATAGGATTAAAAAAAAAAAGTGAAAATAGATTTAAAAATATTTGAAAGGTTATTTTAACAAAACACATTTAAAAAATTTCAAAATTTTTACATGCTAATTAATTTTATTGTTCTATAACGACTGTTTTTTAAAGCAAAAAAAAAAAAAAAATAAAAAAAAAATAAATAATAATAATAATAATATGAAAGGGCATGTTTAAATACTAATATAAAACACGATACAAAGAACAACATTTAAATTATATTTTCATAAAAAAAGGTACTTTTTCCGAGAATTCTTCATGAAACAGAATGATAAGCATAGAGACTAAAATGGTACAAAATAACTTATGGAGGAATGAATAAAAATAATGTTAAAGAATGAAATTAAACAATTGCAAAGTAAGTGTTAAGGTTGTAAATCTGACAGATTTATCCCTTTTTCCTCGGCATGTTATTCCTGTAGGATTTTTAATGAGTACTACACTTTGAATAAATACCATAAAATACGATAAATCGCAACAAATGCTTTGGGTTGCAAGAAAACACTACCCTTCGTCAGGTGAACAAAATAGGCACGAAAGCTGCAAACAAAGCGGCAACGCACTAAAGTTGCGCTTTTTGCCTTATTTACAGCACTCGTGCCTAGTTCGTTCACCTGGCGAAGGATCGTGTTTTCGTTCGACCCGAAGCAATTGTTGTGAGGTCTCGTATTTTATGGTGTTTATTCAAAGTTTTGTACTTATTACTTATAAAGTGCCAGTTCTGTGGTATTTTTTTTTTTTTTTTATTGAAGCATTTTTGCTGTTCCCAATTACATCATCATTATTATTTTTATTATTATTTAAGCCTTTTTGCTGTTATTATTATTTTTTTAAATTTATTTAAACCTTTGTAAGCAATTAAAAAAGATAATTTAACCATTTTATTTCATCAAATAAACTCAAGTCTCTATTTTTCAATTACCAGATACATATATATATATATATATCAAATACACACATTGTAAAAAAAAAAAAAAAAAAAAAAAAAATCTAAAATAGGTAAAAATTTGTAAGATATTTGGGTAAAGCAATGTTCCAAATTGGAAAGCTCTGTTTATAACCCAAAATGTGTCAGAAAATCTATCTATTTTGAGTTTACAAACTTGTTATGTATGGTTCACAATCTTATTTTATATTTTTGTCTATAATAAATAAAGACGTTTTAGAAAATATTGTTTACCTCTTACAAAAAAAAAAAAAAAAAAAAAAAAAAAAAAGAAATCTAACATGCGTACATGATCTAAACAAAATGTAAACATTTCGTACGTATACGTATGTAATAACTCTCGAAAGAAAACTGTTGAATCCACACTGAACTTTGCTCAAATCTTGTCTGGAATAATTTACATTCATTTTTTAAAATGCACATTATAAATCATAATATATATGCAGGCAAAGATTCACGACTTCACGAACAAACACATACTTATCTATTTACACTGATTTAACTATGGCGCCGAGAATCGTTGCTACTTTCAAACATCCAAAATGGAGAGGTTTTTCCGCCCAAAAGAGGTACTATGGAGTTCTAGATGTGCAGCTCCTCCGTTTCAGTGACGCGAACTATCCATTTTGGAATGATGTTGCTTTACCCAGATATCTTACAATTTTTTTCCTATTTTAGATTTTTTTTTTTTTTTTTTTTTACAGTGGCACACACACATATATATACAAATTTAAAAGTGCCCTCAAATCTAAAAGACTCAAAGAACAGAATTCAGAAAACTAAATTTTTGAAGAGATCTCCTTATAATACGAAGCAACACATTACTTGGGAAGGTAGAAAGAGTGAATCTGACAAAGGTGTAGCCTTAAAAAGAAAATACCATTTAAAAAAATAACTACTGATTTTTATTGTAAAAATGCTTAAAAAATACAGATGCTTAACATCTTCAAATTAATAAAAAGTCCTTAATGCATTCTAAAGGAAATTTGGAAATTTAGTTCAAAAATGTATAAAATTTACTTTGAAAAATTACAATAGAATATCTTATTAATATATTTGACAGAAAATTAAATCCAATACATAATAATTTATAATGTAATATATAACCTTTTTTAAAAATGCCACACTGTGTGAAAACAATACTATTTAAACAAGATTACCTATAATTTACCCTAATTTTTAATGGTGTTGGTGTTCAGATTAAGGCCAATTGTTTACACTAGGGACCTAAGCCTAAGAGTGGCGAATGTACTGTGTGGGAGGTCTTGCTGGGGGGTCCTAGCCAGTATTCACGTGAGTTTCGGAGAAAACCTCTGAAAACTCCTAATGGCTAGGCCGACGAGCGCGTCTATGATTGAAACTGGCACTTTCCGTCTACTAACTTTGAGCGCAGGACTACTGGTATGGTCCCTCATTTTTTTATGCATTCTTTTGTGAATGTTACGAAATATTGACTACATATGGGTCCTAGGCCTGGATGGAAATCCTTTCGAGAGGATCTTTCTAAGGAAAATTCACGCAAATTTCACGGAAAAACAAGGCAAATTCCGAACAACCAGATGCAAGAACGCAACCTGAGTTTGAATCAAGCCTTTCTGGGGGGGTCCTAGTTCGTATTCACGCGAGTTTCGGAGAAAACCTCTGAAAACTCATAACGGCTAGGTCGACGAGCGCGTCTGTGATCGAAACTGGCACTTTCCGCCTGCTAACTTTGAGCGCAGAACCACATGAGTACTGGTATGGTCCCTCATTTTTTATTGCATTCTTTTGTAAAAGTTACGAAAGATTGACTGCATATGGGTCCTAAGCCTGGATGGAAATCCTTTCAAGAGAATCTTTCTAAGGAAAATTCATGCAACTTTCACGGAAAATCAAGGCAAATTCCGAACAGCCAGGTGCAAGAACGAAACCTGAGTTTGAATCAAGCATTTCCCGTTTACCAGCTTCGAAAACTCAATTTATGAATTAAAAGGACGCCATTTATGAATTAAAAGGACTTTATGAATGTATCAAAATGTTTGCAATTTTAATTTCTTAGAAATCATGGAATTTAAATAGATATCAGTTCTAATGGTCTGATCACACTTCCATTTAAATTAATCGAACATAACTTTTCAAATTTTAATAAATGTATCGTAAAATAATCTATTGCTTCCTGATAAGAGTGATTCTCACAAATACACTGTCATACTTAAAAAAAATCGCGAAAAAAGAGCTATATTTCATGATGTTTTAAAAGAAACTTTTTAAGCGAAATGGAATTTTTATTTGACTGTGCCTGTAAAATGCAAGTACTTAGAAATGAAAAAAATTCGTTACAGATTCAAAAGGAATTTTTCTTTTTTTCTGAAATAACTTAAGAGAAATATACCCTTTCTGGTCTCTCGTCTCTTAAAAGAAAAGAAAATATGAAAAAAAGATAATAATTGCCGAAAGTACAAATTTATTTTATTATTTAAATTGAAATACGATTTTCGATGTAATATATAGTTAAATTAAAGAACTATGACTTTTGTATTTTATTTATTTATATATTTATTTGCTTTTTAGACTTTTAAAGCGTGTTGTTGCTGTTTCTCATCCCCGCGCGCCGGTCCAGCGGAGCTAGACCAGGTCCATGAGTCCATTCACCCTTAAAAAATCAAAGAACAAGAACGGATCACGCAGGAAATCCTCCCTTGAAAAATCCACACAACTGAGCAGGTGGGCTGGTCTAGCTGCACTGGAGAAACATTTATTTCAAGTAGGGTAGACTTTTCGGTTCTGCTCAAATTTCATACACTTAAGGTGGCCACTGATAAATCTGGGGAACGCAGTCTGATCACCTCTAGCACCCCTGAAGGACAGAGCACGACACGGCTCATCCCCAGAGTACCAGTTATGAACTGGACGGGTTTTCCAGACAAGTTGCACACTTCTCTTTCTAATGGAATGGTTTTCCGAGAAGGTAAGTGTCAAATTTTCCTGTAAGGGCCCAGTTGTGCCGAGCTTTGCGAGGGAATCAGTGACCTCATTCCCATATATGCCCATATGGGACGGAATCCACTGCAAGTAAATGTTTCGCTTCTCAGAAAATCTACAAAGATGCTGCAAGATTTTCGTTCCAGCTGTATCGCCCACTCTGGGCCATGCACTCAAATACTGCATAGAGCTCCTACTATTAGTTAGGATTCAAATGGGGCTAAGTTTCGAAAACCCCGAGTCCTCATAAACTGCATTCAATCCTGCCTCAATAGCCAGAAGCTCCGACCGGAAAACAGAACAAGAATCTGGGTTGCTCAGCTTAAGGTTGACATTATCAAGGCTTGATGAAAACTCCACTTCCAGCAAAATCCCAATCATCCCTGCTACCATCCGTATATACTTGGCGGCCATCGTCTGGGATGGTGTTAATTATCTCAAGAGCCAACTGACGTAGCAATTCAGGAGTGTCTGAAGATTTATTCGTGCTTGATAACAAATCCGGTTGGAAGTATACTCTCGGTATCCCTCGCAAAGGATCAAGACAAGACTTAAAGAAATGTGTTCCACATCTTGATAGACTGCTTTTAGAGAGATTGCACGTGAAAAGCGGCTATGTCTCTTTTTAGTCTCTGATTATTAGTCCAATGTAAAAGGTAATTAGCAGTTCTGTGTTGATCCCTATAACTAAGTAATTTACTAAAATATTTCACAAAACTTTCTCTTCTCTTATTCAGTGGAAAGCCTCAAATAACGCTATTTCACTAGAACAAGAGTGACGTAAACCAGCAATAATGCGTCCTGCACACAGTTGAACACGATTTTTGAAGATTAGAAGCTAATGCACTCGAATAAATCTGTAGACCATACTCTAAAACAGGTCTCACCAAAGAGATGTATGTTGTCCTGAGGATAGTCGCATCAGCACCCCTGTCACGACCAGAAATATATTTGAGGATATTGAGTCGCTTTTTACTTTTGGCCACCAAGGCCTCAATATGTTTGCTGCAAGCAAATTATGGGTCCAATACAAAGCCCAGATACCTAGGGTGCTTTTCATAAGAGAGAGGGACACCTCTCAGAAATAACTGGAGGAAATAGTTATATAAATGTTTATTCCTGGTAAAAAAGCTTGTTACTGATTTGGAAACATTAAAAGTTAGATTATGTTCTGCAGCAGAGTCCTGGACCCTTAAAAGTTCCAGGTTAAGATTTGATTCAATCAATTTAATATCTGAGTTTGAATCTCACAGAACGATATCATCAGCAAATATACCGATCTTGTAGATCCCATTTAGCACCTCCTCCAAACCTTCCAGAAACACTGAGAAAAGCGTGGGGCTCAAAACTGAGCCCTGAGGGACTCCATGAAATAGTCTAAAATTGTCAGAGAAGGCGCTGCCATATTTTACTTTGATGAGTTTCTTCTACATGTAATCAGAAATCCAAGCAAGAGCTTTTCCTTGAATGTTAAAGGATTCATAAATCTTAACAATAAGTTTGTTTCGCCAGATGTTGTCAAAGGCCTTAGATAGAACCAGGAAAGCAGCTGCGGTGCGGCTTGTTGGTTTCAAATTTTGAGCGTCGCGGAACATTGGCCAAAGTAAATCACCTGATCAATGGTGCTATGACCCCTCCTAAAACCATATTGAGCACGGGGGAGCAAGTCATTAGAATTTAAATAATATGTCAGTCTGCAGAGATTCATTTTCTCCATTAGCTTACAGGATACACTAGTCAGAGCTATAGTCCTGTAGTTCTCCGGTGAGTTTGCAGACTTTCCAATTTTTTGTATAGCAGTAACTAAAGCTCTCTTCCAGTCTCGGGGAAGTCTACCGCATCTCCAAGAGTGATTAAATATGTCCAGCATGATGTAATGTTTATGCATCATTAAATGTAGATGATATGATGTAAAAAACAATGTTGTTATTTTTAAAATACCATGTAAATAGATGCTCATTAATGTGAGATCTAAAAAGGCAAAGAATAACAAATGTAGGAATATATCCATTTGTAAAAATCAATCGACAGGCTTGCGAAAGTCAACTAGTGTATTAATAATTATCTAATAACTAGTATATTAATATTCATCTTAATAACAGAAGCTGAAGTTTCTTGAAATGAACGTTTGAAACTAACGTCATTTATATTGAAATGAGCAAATTGAAATAATGAAAATAATAATAAATTTATATTGAAATAATGAAAACTAGTATGTTGTGGCAACCACGAGACTTTCTTCTATATTTTCCTATACAAATTCACTCAGTAACAATAATTAAAAAAAAAAAAAAAAAAAAGTGGGACTTTGACAAAATTTTGGGTAAAATGTGAAAATTATTCTAAGTTTGTCAAAACACGGAAACCGTGGGAGTTTGATAGAATTAAGGGGAGAGAGAAAAAAAAAAAAAAGTGGGACTTTGACAAAATTTTGTGTAAAATGTGAAAATTTGTTAAAGTTTGTCAAAACACGGAAACCGTGGGACTTTCACAAAATTAGGGGAAAAATGCAAAACATGTTAAAGTTTGTCAAGACACGGAAACCGTAGGACTTTGACAAAATTAGGGGAAAAAAGCAAAAATTAGTTTAAGTTTGTCAGAACACGGAAACCGTGGGAGTTTGATAAAATTAAGGGGAGAGAAAAAAAAAATTCTAAGTTTTTTTTTCGTATAAAGTAAAAAAAATCGATAATTTTGTTTCAAATTATCACAGATTTATAGTTCAACCATTCGTTTCAAAGGTACTGACGAGACCTTTCGAAAGATACCCATCTTGAAAATTTTTGCCCTATATCACCCTGTTAAAAATTTAGAAAAAGCGGGATGGCAACGCAACCTGTAAGACGATCTTTACCAAAAGTTGATAGGCACTAATTTATGTCAAGGTGCAACTACATACCAATTTGTATGAAATTCTGTGCAGTAGTTCCAGAGATACAGTTGCCACAAAATTTTGTCACAGACAGACAGACATTTTCTAAAAATGGTAAAATCGTGTTCTACAGCTCTCAAAACGTGTAAATCCATCAAAAACTCGAAATCGAAAATCTTTACGAATCCAATACTTTCTTCTATTGAAGATAGAAGAAAGTAATAAATTTTTATCCTTGGTTTGGAGAAATAAATAAAATAATGAAAGAAGGATTATTAAGTAGAAAAAAAGTGACGTCACGACTGCAACAATGTATTGATAAGAATAAATTAATCCGTAATAAAAAATCCGTGATTTGAAAAAAATAAAATAAGTCTAAAAGATAATTAAAAAAAATAGATACAATGTTATGTAAGGAAGGACCACTACTTGGCGATTTGGTAGTTTTCCTTCTCGACCCCGCTAAATTTACCGCCGTTTATTACTCTAATTCGATTATTTTAATAAAAAACACAGTAAATTTTTAAATAAACTTTATCATTATTTTTTATTATTATTATTGACTATTTGTCACGACTCTTGACCACTATGTTTTAATTTGGAGAATATGGTTTTCCGGGATAATATACAAACCCCCGAATTTGAAAATAGGAATCTTATTCGAAAATACAGACCGTTAGGCAGGCGAAGGCTGGTTAGTCAATAGAAGTTATATTAGGCTTCATAATTAAATGAATATAATTTTGTATGTGATTTAACACACATGAGAATTACATTTCAGTTTCAAAATAATACAATATCTTTCCTCCTCCCTCTCTCTCTCAAGAAAATAAATATATTTTCAATATAATTTACAAGAATAATTAATTATCACTTTTTCCCTCAGATGAAACAGATAAGAGTTACTCTACAAAGGAAAAATGTCTGAAAGAGGAGATCCTCTGTTGGATAACTCCATTCTTTTTTACAAACTCTTAAGGGAAGAAGTGCCAATTATTAACTCCTATAACTATAGTTCTTAATCTACATTTTTTTTCCTGGAGATTTATTTGCTTATTTATTTATTTACTTAATCTTAATATGGATATATAAGCTTTCACAATGCTGTCATCGAAGACATATTTTTGCCGTCACATTAATAGTCTATGGCAAATGTTATCTACATGTTGTTTATTAGGAAAAAAATTTTCAATATATTTTTTTCATGCATATAATTATTTGTTGAATTACGTTATACCTTGATCCTGCTGACAATAAGCTTGGTAAAGTATTTTGAATAATTATGCTGAGTGGACAACAATATTTGTGCGAAATTTCCCCTGGGTTTCTTTCTTTTTTTGAGATACTTATTTAAATAAATCGTTTGCAAAATATGGAACTCTTATTAAAAAAAATAGATAGAGAAGAGTTATAATAAAGTTTTAGTGGTAAGTCAGACTCGGTTTGGAATACACTGCTTTTGTGACCATACAAACAAAAATGGCTAAATTAACCTTTTGATTTTTTTTTTTTTAATTTAATAAGTTCCACGTATGTATATTTCTGTCTTCTATTTCTATTCTTTCTCTCTTAAAAAAAAGAAAAAAATTTCAGACGCGTCTGATGTCTCTGATATGTTGTAAGATCACTCATGAACTATTCAATCATATTTAATTTTGAAACATTGAAGAAAACGGTGCACTACTTTGTGAATTGATTTTCTGCTAAATCGCCAAAAACTTTGAGGAAATATGCGACAATGCTTGTGAGCCAGCAGGAAATTCTCTTTTATGAAAATATTCAATGAACATTTGCATAAATTTGTGGTCGTGCGAATAACATCCTATTATAACCTAATTGGAAGTTTCAAAGATTTTCCCCGACGCCACACAAGAATTTCTTGTCTTAAAAAAAAAAAATAAATAAAAAATAAAACTGATAAAGATCAACTTTGATCAGAATGCACTGGCAGACCTTTTCTCAAATCTGGCATTTTCAAGAAAGAATATGCTTACCTATACAGCACAAATAACAATAGCGCGGCAGTTCCCCAACGAATACAAATTAGTAATTCTTGTTGTAGGATTTCTGAAATCGGTTAAAGATTTGAAAATAAGACTAAGAATATGAATTAGTTTTGTATAACTATTTGTAACATTAAACAATGTAACTTAAAGATTACTATTTCAATTAAATGAAGTGAGGTTTACTGCAATTGTTTTAATTCTAGCCCAGTAGTATCATCTAGCACAAAATCATTTGTTTGAGAAATAATTATAAATTGTTCTCTTATAAGTTACGGGCTAATTATTTGAGCTTGTGTTCAGCTAAGATCTTGGCATCAAATCCACGGGAAAATAAATGAAAATGACATAAAATAAAAATAAAAAAGTTTTAAATTTTATTTTGTATCCATTATTCTTTATTCGTTCAAAAATACGAATTTCAGCCGAAAAAAAAAAAAAAAAATAAATAAATAAAATAATTTTGCACGATTTAAAGACCGATTTCATACTATACATCTTCAATAGATCTTTTGAGCTCCGTTACGGAAGAGAATTGCCAACTATTGCTATAAACCTTGCAACACATGATGCCCCAGAGGTTCTCTTTAAGGTTAAGATTCAAGCTAAATGCTAGCCAATAGGGAATTTTTATTATGAGAATTAAACTAGAGTTTTTTGTTATTTTCTGGGAGAATTGGATCATTGACTTGCTGAAATTTTCAATGAGGGTGATCTAGAATATCAGAAAATGGCAGGAGGGTTATTGTTCAGCAAATTGCAAAAGTGTTGTCGATTAGTGTTTTACTTTAATGATTTAGTATAACGCTGTGCTGTCTGGCAACCACTTTTAAAGGTCAAAGACACTTGTTAATTTCGTCAAAAGGCTATCCAATCACCCATTACCTTGTCTGCGATTAAACAAACATCGCGATCCACGTGCAAGACATGTCAATACGATGCCAAGATATTTCGACCATCCAGATTCCCCTTTTGTCAATGCTAAATATCACTCCAGGGATTGCAACCAGGGTTCCAATAATTTCGAGCTAACACAATTTTTTTGTGACTTATTATATACACTCTATTAAAAAAAAAAAAAAAAAAAAGACGCACCAAGAAGGAGTTATCCAATTGGAACGAAAATTGATGGATGTGATGTAGATGTAGAGAAAACAAAATGATTACAGTTTCAGATAATTTGGATGATTTAATCAAGAGAAATGACTTCACAAAGCAAACAAGTAAATAACGCATTAGTCCACTTCTGACCTTTATGTAAGCAGTTATTTGGCTCGGAATTAATTGATAGAGTTGGCCAATGTTCTTCTGCGAGATATCATGCCAATTCTGTTCAATTGATGCGTTAGACTGGCAAAATCCCGAGCTGGTTGTAGGACCCTTTTCATGATGCTCCAAACGTCCTCAGTGGGTGAGAGATCTGCCGACTTTGATGGCCAATAAAATGTTGGACAAGCAAGAAAATAAGCAGTTGAAACTATCTCTGTGCGCGGACGGGCATCATCATGCTGAAGTATACGATCAGGATTATGTGATATGAAGGGAAACACAACGGGACGTAGAATGTCGTCGACGTACCGCTGTGCTGTAGAGAAGCCACAGATGACAACCAAAGGGATCCTCCTATGAAGTGAAATAACAACCCAGACCATCATTCCTGGTTGTCGGACTGTATGGCTGGCGACAGTCAGGTTGGACCCCCCCCTTTTTTTTTCGGGGTGTCTCCAGACGCGTCTTCGCTGGACGTCGGCGCTCAAACCGGAGTGGGACTCATCATTGAAGACAATTCTACTCCATTTAGTGACATTCCAGTTCCAACGATCCAGATATCACTGCAAACATGCTTGTCGGAATACAAAGTTTAATAGTAGTCCGCACAAGGGTCTCAGTGAGCTCAACCCCATTTCTCTAAGCCTCCTATTAATGGTCTTTGAAGTCACTGAAGTACCAGTTGCATGTAGGATCTATGATAATGAATGGTGAATTGGAGCATTAAGTACCGCTCTGAGAATTGATTGGTTCTCATGTTCTGTCCTCTCTCTAAGCCGACCGCTTCCTCCCTGACGCTGTGTTCGGCCATGGTCACCATTCCTGTCAATATTATCTAATAGTGGCATCACTTCTGTCCAATTGTTAAACCATTCGCAGATTAGACCAACCGACTTCTTTGAGCCCAATTACACACCTCTCTTAATGGTTGAAATCTGCACATATTGTTTGCGCACCTGTATGCGAGTCATAATTACTGTCTTTCTGAGTAGACGGAATAAAATTCTCGAAGAATTTATGATCTGGAATTCAAAATTTCTCATTTTTAATATTCAACCAATTTTGCAGTTAAGATGCGCTGCAGCGTCGCATGCTCATTCGATGGCAACAAAACTTTAAAATTTTGCATTTTCCATCGTAACCTGTATGCATGTCAATTTGTGTCCAGTTTACATTACTCCTTTTTGGTGCGTCGATTTTATTTCAGTGCAGATTCTGAAATTGTTAATTTTTCTTTTACCAGTGAAATATTGTTCCTGTATCATAAACTTCTCTTCGAATTGTATTCTTTCATACCGAGAATCCGAAAGGCATGAAAATTTCAAGAACAGTCTTTTGTTTGATACTCGTCTTTGCATCTGATGATCATTGTGTTTATTCTTCATAGATATCTCCCAGTGAGTGAGTGGGTTTTTACGTCGCACTTGTGCTGCACTATGGGCAATTGGTGACAGTCTTGGACTCACCCCTTAGGGTAGACCAGAGATATGTCCTTACAGTTTTAATCCTCCACTTAGAGAATAGCTTTCCTGCATCGACGACGGCTAGAGGTAGTTTTATTGGAACACGGAAAACATTGCAGCCACGAAGAATTTTACGGGCACCAACCACTATTAGTGTACATGATGCGCAGCCTCGATCTGTGTTTTGTTTTATACTTGCAGATATTTCATAAACTAGATTAATAAATTTCTCTTACCTATTAGTAACAGCGGAAATTTCTGAAACGAGCTTACCTTTAGAGTTCAACTGGCAAATTTTGGTAACCCAATCCGTTTGAATTTTTTTAGCTTGCGGCACGTTGACTAATGAAGTGTTATTTGTCTGTTCTGAAACTTTGTAATGTCATGCCTTTTAAATGTGGCAAACGCAAATGTACAGAAAATCATAATCGTATCTAAACTTTTGCAACAAGCAAATTTCTGTTTTTATAATAAATAAAGAAATAAAAATGTATTATCGCAAAATAAACCACTGTGTTTTGATTATAGCATTTTAACATAGTTTTTTAATTTGTTTGTAGGCTTTTCTAATTAGACAATGGCAATTTTAAATATTAAAGGTGAATAATGTTATTTGCTCAACTTTTGCGTCGCAGTGTACTACTTTAGTCAGAAATTGTATTTTGTCACTCTGTTTGACGAAAACTATTTCAAAAGATGACGAGCTAAACTTATCCATGCTTGAGCAATGGTGAAACTAGAGAACATTCTAACAACGTTTATTAGCAGGTTCAATGGAGAGAAAACATTCTTTACTAACTTTTAAAGCAAGACATGAACTAAGTTTTTGACGGAGAGAAACCCTTGACATACTCCATAGGAGAAATCCTTGAATATCGATAGAAGATCACGGCTTCGAAGACTTTTTTTAGAGCTGCTGAGAGAGAGAGAGAGAGAGAGAGAGAGAGAGAGAGAGAGAGAGAGAGAGAGAGAGAGAGTATGAATGAATTATTATTTCCATTATAAATAACTTTAAAAAATTTTCATTGAAATACATTTCGGGATAAATAACACAGGCCTACAAAAATGAAGTTGACAAAATTTGATTTGATGATTTTAGCTTATCTTTATGTTTTTCGATGTGCTGAAACCGAAAATGCAGCCCATTTTTCTCTATCACGTATAGATTTTTGTCAATACAGGGAGTTTACCGACACAATTTCTTACATATACCATCCTAACAATAGATTGGTTGGAAGGTTGGAATGATTTTACGTCGCACTAGTGCTGCGCTGTTACAAAAACAGGTATCCATGATTAATTAATCCTGAAAACGTACTATAAAACATGCCATACAATTATACTGGTGGAAGAATAATAGGAGAAATTGTATTGGTAGGCACCCTGTATTGATAAAAATCTGTACGTGATAGAGAAAATCTGGCTTCATTTTCGGTTTCGGCACACCAAAAAACATAAAGACCAGCCAAAATTAAGCAAAATTTTACATGTCGACCTGTGTAATTTTTGCTAAATGATACTACCATTTACACAAAATGTGCCTATGTAATTATATTTTACCTTTAATCCATTTTAAAATATCTCCAACGCATTAAAATTCTAAACAAATACACCCGTTTTATCTTCCGCAGCAAAAATAATTGAGAAAACTGGTAAATTGTTCCTAGACTGACAAATGGTATCTCAACTTCGGAAGCGTATTTTGGCACCCCTGCAGAATCTTCCTTACATCAATTAGACGTAAAAGAGCACGTATCGAAAAAGAGATGTTTTTATTTGCTCTCGACTCTTCGCATACGCTATTTTTTTCTTATTTTTTTCTTTCTCTTTCTAACTGTGTTCAAAGATATAAGAAGATTATTCTTCTCTGTTTGGTTGTACAAGTGACTTGGCGTCATGACGATTCCATTTGTAGTCTAAGTCCCATGAGAATCTTCCCCTTTTTCGTTACCGAGCCAATCGTGATGAATCAGAGAGAATAGGGAGCATGCAGTTCGTAAAGAAAAAAAAAAAAAAAAAAGATGAAATAAGAAACAGAAGAACGTGGCATAGAATTCTTTAACTTCGTTATCTGATTTCGTGAAAATAGCTTTACGATTGCTTATATTTTTAAATTTCGTTTTTTGAAGAAGATTAGTTTTTCTTTTTCGTATTTAAAATGCATCCCCATTTCTTATTTACAGCTATGCGTGAAAATAGTCTTCTTAAAATACTTTTAAGTTTTTGTTACATTATTTTTAAAAAGCATGAGAAGAATTTGCTGATCCTCATTATCAATTTTAATGCATCTGTTTCTTAATATTAGTAAAAATGGCATCATTATTTATTTTGCTTAAATATCTTATCTAAGAGTTTTCAGATATTTGATCATAAAATAATAAAATCTTCATTATTTGTTTTAGGAGTTTAACAAACTAAATATATATAAATGATCTTGCAAAAAATAGTGGACATTTTTTATAGGGAGATTTGGAAAGCAACGTACCTGATATATTAAATATATTTTAGAATTTCTTTTTTAATTTTAGCGATTAGATATTTTGTGTGCTTAAAATTCATCCCTCGTTCTTACTTAGAGGAATGCGTAGAAATACGTTTCCTGAAATATTCACTGGCTTGTGTTACATTCATAACAGAAATCTGGTCTGTAACAATCACACGACTTCCATTACCTAATATTATAATTATTATATACACTTTTTGGAGAAAATGTGGCCAGAAGTCATAAAATTAACTTAACAAATCATACACCTAAAAATTTCCTGTAAGAGAAAACTGACACATGTGTAAAGATATATAAAAAAGAGTTTACATAGCAAGTATTAAAAAAAAAAAAAAAAAAAAAAAAAAAAAGTCGTTAGAGTCGTTTTTTTTTGCAACACCCATTTCCTAGATCTATAAATGACCTACTTAATTAGGATGACGATCAATTTTCCCGTAATAACAAAGTAATGCATGCGAAAGGATATCTAAAAAGGGGTTTATGAAGCAATTTTCTAGAAAATCTTTTAAGTCGTTTACTGTGATATTTTTTCTGTGTATTTTGGATCTCCCGTTATACCTATATTTTCCCTTTTTAGAAATAGTCGAGAGTGTAAAGGGTGAAAAATGGGAATTTGCCCGTTCGATATCCCAGATACTTAACTTAAAACGTAAGCAGGAAGCATGTAAATTCATTTCCGAAACTTAATTTTATTGATAAAATTATGCATCTAAACTTTCAGATATTTTGTAATCAATGATAAATAAAATTTGTATAAAATAGGCTCATAAAGCAGCTCTGAATTTCTACACAAAAGATAAATTTAAATTATGATACATGAAAATAAAAATGGGATGTATAAACAACAAAAATAATAAAAAAATTATTTTATCAGTGTTAATTAACAAGAAACGGTTAAATTCAAAACTATTCAAGCCAAAAATTCAATGTAAGCTGCTTTATCTTCTTCAGCAGATGTGAAAAAACAATTCAAAGAAATTATGTAATCCTAAAGGCTGGTTTCCACTTGGGTTGAAACATCGAGGTTCAAAAAACCATTAATCACGCTTCCGACACAAAGAGCCAAATGTCTTGTCATCAGTTGTTGTAGCCCTCTTTTATCAGATTGCGCAGTTACTTCAAAGGAAAGCAGGCATTGTCAAAGATATCTGCCTCTGGCCTTTCAATTATCTCAGCAGGGGGCTAGGTCTCTAGACTTCCAACCACGTTCGAGGGTTTTGAGCCCGGTTGACTACATCAAAAGATTCTGAATAGTACCGCTCCAACCAACCGCTAGTGAAAACCGGCCTTAACATGTTTCAGAAGATACATTAAGCTAGCATACTCCAAATTGTTATTCAAAAAACTTTTAGGTAATGGTATAATTAAGCTTGAAGTTATAACAAACAAAAATATGACTGATTTAATAAAACAGTATTATGCATTTAAAATTTAAGAATAAGCGTTTTTTTTTTTTTTTTAGCAACAAAAAGAAAGAACTATATAATAGAAATTTATTTTTAGAGCAATTATAAATTGATAAAATGATATGCTGTCAAGACATATCCCCACATATACCTATTTGGGAAGAAAAAGTAAAAAACTCAGCATCTGCTCAAATCGAAGTTTCAGCTATTATTATAATTCAGGCTTCAAAACTTTACAAAAATGAAAACTCACAATTCTTAATCCGTGTCCATGGATCCCCAGTTCAATTTCAGGTCAGCAGTACGTCATATATATCCACACATCAACAAGACAACCGTCCTAATTGCTGGGCTTTAAGTTGTCAACATCAAGCAAGACATCTATAAGGAAAGGACCACCAATCAAAGCCAAGTTCAAAACTGCGAAGCTGTCACCGGGAGTAAACTAAAATTTTGCATTCCTTATATAACATAAAATAAATTTTAAAGGATATAAATTTTTGAAAAATAAAAGTTCTTGAATATTATAAATTTGTTTACTAAAATTAAAATTTGAATTACGTAATCTTTTGATTCTTAAAAGTTGATTAATTGTTTTATTATGTAAATTTTATGGTTCAAATTAGAAAGGTAGTGCGGCATGCAGTTAGTGTCAAAGTTAATGCTATTTCTATTATCATATAAATCAGCGTATAAATTATTATTTTTTAAAACAAAAGAAACATTCAAAACATCATCTCCAAAGTATTTATATTAGCCTTATTTAATTTTAAAATATTTAAATATATTAAATTTAAAATATTATTGAAATCTGTATTAAAAGCTATGATTTTATGATTATAATTCTGCATTTTGACACTGATAAGAGAAATAACTGCAATTTTGACACTAACTGTATGCCGCACAGGCTTTCTAATCTGAACCATAAAATTTACATGAAAATAATAATTAATCAACTTTTATGATTCAGCAGATAACGTAATTCTAATTTTAATTTTAGTAAACAAATTTACAATTTTCAAGCATTTTTATTTTACAAAAACTTATATCCTTTAAATTTTATTTTATATTAGACAAAAAATGCAAAATTTTAGTTTATTCTATGTGACAGCTGCGCAGCTTTGAACTTGGTTTTGATTGGTGGTCCGTGTAGATGTCCTGCTTGATGTTGACAGCTTAAAGCCTATTAATTAGGACGGTTGTCTTGCTGATGTGTGGATATATATGATGTACTTCTGATCTGGATTTGAAATGGGCATCTATAGACACGGATTGAGAATTGCGAATTTTCAATTTTATAAAGTTTTCAAGCCTTAACTGCAATAGCAGTTAAAACTTTGACTTGAGCAGGTGGAGAGTTTTTCCTTTTTCCCCCCAAACAGGTACAGGTGGGGTCCTTGATAGCATGTCAGTTTATCAATTTATAATTGATACAGAAACAATTTTCTACATAGTTCTTTCTTTTAGTTAATGAAATGAAAAAAAAAAAAAAAAAAATCGCTTATTTTTAAATTTAAAATACATAATACTGTTTTTATCAAATAAATAATATTTTTGGTTCTTATAATTTCAAGCTTAATTATTCCATTAATTATTTATACATGCCACTTTTATTTTTATGTATCATAATTTAAATTAAGATTTATCTTTTTGTATAGAAATTCAGAGCTGCTTTACGCGCCTATTTTATACATATTTAATTTATTATTGTTTACAAAATTTAATCTACCTATATATATATATATATATATATTGAAAACCTTTTCAAACATTGAAGAGATGAAAACAAGAAACATTGAAAAAAATAAAACAGAAAATTTATATATATATATATATATATATATAAGAATAAGAGGCCGTTTCATTTATATTTTAAATGAAACTATGTTTAAAATTTAAAGCCGAAATAACAAAATCTTATTTAAATCTTATTAATTTTTTTTATTTTTTTTATATGAGTTCAGGTTAAACGATTAATGACAAAAATTAATAACATGTATCCAATATGTGATAAGTACTACCATCTGAAGCATTTTTTAATATTTTCATGAAATACTCACATTTGTAGATTACCTAATTATTTAAGTAAGTTTTTGTGTGTGTGGGGGGGGGGGGGGGAGTTCCCTTTTTTACACTAAGAGAATGAAATTTCTCATTCAAACTGTATCTCCGTGCATTTTTAGGACCAGAGGACTTTGTCTCTCAGCCCCCCCCTCCCCCACTTACAGGAAAAAAAAAAAAAGTTACCTTTTTGATGTGGATCATACGTTGCACAATCCAGGACATTTTGCAACATAAATATGTACAGAAAAATACATAAAGTATTTCTAATTATAAATAAGCTAAAATTACTTTTATATCCTTGTATTTTTTTGCCTTTTTTTTTTTTTTTTTTTTTTTGTCTGTGTTTGAAGCATCCGAACTGTCTTGATTGTCTTGGATTGTATGTTTCACTGTTAACCGCAGTCGTTCACTTTTCCTAATCTGCATCATGTAAGCTTCTTTTTGAGTACTGTTTTGTTTTTAATTTATACCATTCTTTATTTATTTAATTTCATTCAATTATTATTATTATTATTATTCTTTTTCTTTTAGTAATTATGGTTCGGGCATTGTTTAAAGATAAATTTTAGCCTTATGTACTCCTTAACATAAAAAACCATAATCTTTGCTTTCTACAATGCACTTGAAAAAAAAATATATATGAATCAGCATGGTTTCATTCATTTGATTTTGTGTTATTTTGATCTTTTTCAATCAGCTCTTATTACATTAAGTTTGATCATTCCTTAATGTTTTTTCGATAATTTTTTATAAGTTTGAATAGATGTATGTGTGTGTGCATTTTTTTTTTTTTTTAGGTCAGAATTCAAATTTTGTTATTTCTTAGCTTCTTTTCTTTTCTTTAAATTATCTTTTGTTTAAACAAAAAAAAAAAAAAAAAAGGTAATGGTAATGGTAATTAAAAAAAAAAAATAATAATGATAATAATAAATAAATAAATAAATAAATAAAATGCAAAGCCTTTTGAAAAGTGACTATTATAGTAAATAATATTGCTTAACAGCTGATATTGTAATCTAAAACTCGTATTCTTTCTCCTTTAATTTCAATTGTTAAAAATCAGTTCATTTTCTATTATTTAGTAGATATCCAACGAAAATTTTAAAAAATGTTGTTCCTTTTACCTAGTAATTTCAGTTTGATTTATGCCTGGTTAAAAAAGTTCGATAGGTATAATTTACAAGAGACAGAAAGAGACTAATATAATAAACCATCTACCATTTGTGAAAAGCGTAGAAGAAAATAAATTGTTTTCAGATAACGGGGATGTAGATTTGGTTGAAGTCTCGTTGAAAATGACGCTTAAAAAATTGTTTTAAGAAATGTGATTCCGATGAAAATATCATTATATCATTATTAACGAAAAGTTGAGAAAAACTGCTTACGAGATTGACTGATAAGGAGAAGATAACGGATAATTAAGTGATTTATAAGTACGTGCTAGATGGTTATTGAAGCAAATCAAGGGATATTTTACTAAGGAGAAATTGGTTACTAATTTGTGCAAACTTCGGAAGCATTCTTTATTATCGATTATTATGGGTTCTGTACTTTTGGTGTTGTTTTCTCTCCCATTTAGAATAACACATTTTACGAAATTGTTAGATGAACACCCGTCAAATGTGACAGGATGAAAGAAATTATATTTACTTAAAAGTTTTGTAAATTGAGGATTATATATATATATATATATATGTGCTTGTGTGTGTGTGTGCATCTAGCGGAAAAATAAAAATAATCACAATTTCTTTTAAACAATTGATTTATAAGTCGCATAATAGGCGAGACGTATTAACCCTAGACGATAGGTTTATCACCACAACCCGAGTGCCTTCCCGCTCTTCGATGACTTTTTCTAGTGAATTTTGTCCTTTTATTCCTTCCGGTGTTAGTCTTTTTTTTTTTTTTTTTCTTTTACGAACTTAACATTGTGAGTTTTTTTCGTTTTCATCCTATGTTTTTCTATTGATTTTTTGCTTTTTTTCCCCCTCGTTTTTTACAATCTAAAGGGCGGTGGTGTCTCATAAATCTGTAGACATTTTAAAAATTGAAAGAATTTATAGAATTGAACGCGATTTGTGAAAAAGTTATTCTCATGAAGGAGGATTTTTTTTTCTAAAAAAGAAAAAAAAAAAAAAAAAAGTTAAATTTTTTATAGGTGGAGGGATGCGTAACAAGAATTATGACAATTAGATTCCAATAAGTTGCACGGTTTTAGAGTTAACACAATTTATATCTTATTTTGCCTCATACTTTCGCATATGTAAAGTTATAATTGCGACGCTCACTTGGTGAATAATGCGATATTGGTAAAGATGTTTTCCTTTAGCTAAGAATCACCGACTAAAGCTGTAGTTAGTGGTATTCTAACTCGTTTGCAAACTGTAATTTTTGGTGATAGCGGACACATAGAATAGGATTTATATGCCCGTAAACATTTGCATGCCAATAAATACAGCTTTTCATGAAAATGTGGGATTTTCTCACGTATAGCGCCATCTATCGACGAAAATTTTAACTATTAATTTTTCTTTACAAAAAAAAAAAAAAAAAAAAAAAAAAAAACCTTCTTCAAGAAAATAACTTTTTAGCAAACTGCACTCAATTGTACCAATTTTTTCAACTGTTAAGAATTTTTTAAATGTCTATAGACTTATGGGACTCCCGAAATATATATATATATATATATATATATATATAAATTATAGATATCTTAATAAACTTTAACCTTAATATATGCATATATATATATACATATATATATATATATATATATATATATATATATATATTAAAATTTTCTCATTATTTTTACACTGTTAAGATGTATACTATAATATCAGTGACATATAACGGTCAAATTAGAAAATTATAACTAAAAAGTTATAATCAGAAACACTTGAAAGCCACAAAGTAAGTATGCAAACTTTAAACTTTGACCGATTAATTAAAAAAAAAAAAATTGTCTTATAATAGTAACAACAAAAACATCGATGATAATAATAATAATGATAATAATAAATAGGTAAATTGCCCTAAATTATAAAATAAAAGTAAATGTTGCGTTGAAACACATCAACGGAAATATATCACTTTCAAGTGGACCTTTTTTCAGAAAATAACATATAAATTGAAATTTCACAAAATTAATGAGTACTTGCTAAACTGGCCATATATTTAGCGATTATAAGACCTGTGTCAAAATTGGTAATGTTTCATAAAAACATTAGATATAGCGAGTATTCGGTATTTGCGGGTTGTAAGATTAAATCTGTCGAAAATTAAATCAATGTATGTTGGTATTTACAGAACCCCCCAGAATTAGTTTTGATGATTTTTTATTTTTTCGATATATTCATTATCAGGTCATAGATATAGTAATAAGACATAGATTGATCATCGAAGGAGAAAATGGATTCCTTATTACTCCGAGAAAAACGGCCATTTTTACCGGTTAATGGCTGTCTTTCTCCGAGTGAATACACACGGCTAATTTAGCAAATAAAATATATAAATAATTTATGTACTAAAGGTGAATGAAACACTGCAGATACTCATTTTTCTTTCTTTCTTTTCTTTTCTTTCTTTTCTTTTTTTTAAATAAAGTAATCAAAACTATTTCACTTTATTATTCTTTTAAGTTTAACTCTTTTTATATACTAAAACTGTAGTTCTTTACATGCTAACTATATTTAAAAAAATTTGAATATTCCATATTACTTACTAATATAAAATCTTAAAAAATGTCAAACTTTAAAAAAAGTATTCCATTAAAAATCAAAACAGGTTTTATTTCATAATAATAACGAAACAACTCATTATAAAAATTATATTTTTTCATCAATTAGTCAAATATAACTTACATACGAAAACATTACATTTCCTTTCACCCATTTATTAGTAGAGTTGAAAGCCGCGCAATACATTGGCATTTTAAAAATTCATCAACATTACATTCAGTTACAATTGCCGAGTTTCAATACCGGTTAATGGCTGATGCCAAAAAATTTTTTCGGTATCAAAAATCTTTGCATGATAATATGGGGATGATAGATCTATATAAATGACTATATCTATGTATCAGATACATTGTGATGTTATTCAAGAAATGCTAACCATCGTTTTCTCTCCTATTATGGTAATATATTATTCATTATTTAATTCAAATTGGAGTGTAAAGGTTAATATTTTTATTTATAACCAACTATGCGAAAAATACCAGAGCCGGGAATCGAACCCGGGCACCTCCGCTTAACGCACGGATGCTCTACCACTGAGCTACCCTGGCTGACAAATTTGAATTAAATAAATATTCACGGTTGAGGAATTCATGAATAAAAACTTCTAAATTGAAATTTCGTGGTCTATGGAGTTGTGCTGCGATTATTATTGTCTCACCTGATATATCTGCGTTTGCAGACTCGGTGACTTTGCCAACGAATAGTATGCGAGAAGTGCCTAGCTGGTTGTCAGCCAGGGTAGCTCAGTGGTAGAGCATCTGTGCGTTAAGCAGAAGTGCCCGGGTTCGATTCCCGGCTCTGGTATTTTTCGCATAGTTGGTTATAAATAAAAATATCAACCTTTACACTCCGATTTGAATTAAATAAATATTCACGGTTGAGGAATTCATGAATGAGAATTTCTAAATTATTCATTAGTTCGATATTTTACATTTTAGACCCATGATCTTCATAAATGTAATACCAAAATTTATTAGCAATTTTAATAAACAGAGGAGGAGAATTTTTGTTAAAACAAATATAACAAAGCTATTTAATGTGAGTATTATTTTAATAAGGAAATAATAAATAATGAATAATAGAAGAAAATTTTGTAAAAAATTCTAAGAAGCGTCTGTAGTATTAGATTTATTTACAATAGAATCATACTAAATGAACTAAATGGGACTAAGAAGAGAATTCTAGGAATAATCATCTGAAAATTGAGACAACGAAGATTACTTCACCGTTGAATCTTTATAAGCCTAAAAAGCGCAGAAAATCGTACATTTATTCTTGTACAGGATTACATTAAGTTATACAGTATAGTATATCAATATTTATGTATTGTGCAAATAACTGTTCCGTATTAAATAATATTGTATATTATGTGCTAAAAATTTTTATGCATGGCTGTTTGAACCAATCAGTATTCTTACAACATGATTTACAGGGTAGGCAGTGCATCAGACAAAGAAAATCTGTAAAAAAAAAAAAAAAAAAAAAAGAAAAAAAGCACTAATTAAGTAGGTAATAAAAAATTAACCAAAAATTTGCCAGCTGAATCACAATATAAAACTTGCTGAAATCATTAAATAAATAATAATAATAATAGAAAATAAACACAGCCTATGTTTATTTTTTAAGTAATATATATCAAATTTTGTACAAAACAGAATTTAATTTAGTATGATAGGAATTTTTATGAATCTTTCCTTTTATATAAAGACATGGGGTAACTGTGTTGCAATCTTTAGCAACGGTATTCTGTCGGTACAGCTTTATTATAAGACGTCCTTGGCGATATTTAAATTTTTGTTGTAATTTTGGCGATGAATTAAAATAGCTGTTGCAGTTGAGTAAAGACCTTGGCGACAAAAGTCTACGCTACTTCGGTGCCAAATTTAAAATTTCGTCAAGTAGAACCTATAGAAAGTGCTCCATTTCTTTTACAGGATTTTTTTCAATATAATTTTTTTTTCTTAACTTGATGCGAGAAAGAAAAAAAAGGAAAAACATTTTCTAATTAACCTACTTATACAAAAAGCGAAATAAATAATTAAATAACCGATTTTTTACCTTAACATATGAAGTTGCGTTCCTTAGCAACGATTACTATATTAACTTCAGTAGTTTTGTCGTACTTAAAAAAAAAAAAAAAAAAAAAAAAAAAAATTCTTTAAAACTGCATTTGAGTTTACTCTTTTAGTCAGCGAATTCCTGATATTAAATTTTTGAAGAATTCAAATCGGATTGTACAGTTTTCGAATGCGCAGTGGTGAGCAGAGAGCAGCCGTTTGTTAAAAACAAAATAAGAAATCGCAAAAGGACACTATTTAAAAAAGAAAAGCTGCAAAAATACACTTAAAAGTTTCTGACAGAATTACGATGCAGATTTATGGCCAATACTTGGAAAACTCAAAAAGGGACCACACAAACAGAGCTCCTCAGGAGACCTCCATAAAGCCCCTGCTAAGTCTTAAGTAATGCATTAAGAAATATAGAAGCAAGCAGATATGTGCAAACATGGTCCAGTCAGAGAAACACTCAATAAGGAAATTACAAAGTGAGACCTAAGCACCCAATAAAAAAAAAATACAAAAAGAAAACCTCCTCAAAAAATTATAATGAGAGACCTCAAGAAAAATTATAAAAATTTTCAAAAGGATTCTGCCGACTGTCTTCATGCTGAAAACATGTAAAAAGAAGTCTGTTTATTGCCTCATCGTTATGACTTATGTCATCTCCGCTTGAAACAAAAAGTTGCTCGCCATTTGAGCTTACTGTTAAAAAAAAAGGCCGGAGCCTTAGCCATGATGAAATTATATAAAAATATGTAGTGCATTTATTATGTGACAAAAATGTATGGATTAAGTGCCCAAGAAAAGTGTTTAAAGAATTGTTCCATGTGATGATCCACCTCTTATGCCCTGGCTGCTCCCCAGCATCTGGTAATCTGGTGAGAAAACTCATTTCATTCACTGGTCAGTAATCTTTAAATTTTTGCAAAACGCATATTAAACATATACACTGTTAAAAATATGCGTAAATTTAATGTAAATATTTATCCAGAGTCTCTGTAAAATTACAGTAATTCTCAGTTAAAAGTGAATAATCGAGATTCTCAATCTTTATTCTGTGTTTTTACCTAATTTTATTATTTAATTTTTTAAAATTAAAATTAAAAATGACTGTTTTTACTTTAGAAAAAGCATTCTAAGTAACAAATATACTATCACCAATAATTAATTAAATTAATATTAGTTATTAAAATGAATGTATAAAGTAAGTTTTTTAACAACTCCGTTTATTTTTCTCTGTAATTTTACTTAAGCTTTACTAATTTTGCTTAATACATTGCACAGAGTTTTCTGTTGAAATTTTTAACAATGTACCCGTATCTAAGTACTCATCTTTATCCTATTGTGATGCAAATTATTATAATTGTAATTATAGGTGATCATTGTGATCCCATATATGTTATGTATTTTGAAATTATGAAGATCATCATTTTAACTATTACTCAAAAATGGAAATTGAATAAAGAAATTAATTAAGATTATATGAGTCTTAAGTTATTTGATAAGAGTAATTTTAGTTATTAATAATCATATTCCTTTTCAGATTAATATTCACATTCTTAATTAGGTTAATTTTAGGGCATTTCACAGCGCATGCCCGAATATCGAATTGATATTCAAAATGTACTACCACCTAGAAGTCGCCTTAGAGCCACGGACGTAAGGGTAGTTTAATTTGGCTTGTTTCCCCCCAACACGCAGAGTTCAGATTAACGATGTTTAGCTGCAGATATAATGTTATTACGCTAAAGAAAGATTCATTTAAAAATTTTTAAACATAATCCTCAGGAAGAATATATGCATTATATAATCAAAAATATGAGGTTACATTTTCAGTTTTTGAAAGTGTTACATCTTTTTAAGGTTTCCGAAATTTTTGAGATAATGCTTGAAAAATATTCCGTAAGTCCAGACATGTAAATTAGATTCATGAACTCTTACATTTTTGGTAAAATTCAATTACGAGAGCATTTACAGGACCGACGGTTGGCGTAGCTTGTCGGTCTATTGTAGCTGAGCTGCCCTTTTCTTCTTTCATAAATATATATAAGATGAAAGGTATGTGCTAAACGCTCATTCATGTTAATAAAAACATGTAAAAATTCCCTTATCATTTAACAATTTCTTACTGCCAGTATTTGAACCATTGTTGCCTTTTTCACTGCTTATTAAATGAACTACATTAAACGAAACTCATTTTTCAGTCTACTGAACAACTATCGTTAATTATTCTCTTTTGTTCATTTGAATAAACGTTTATTTCATCTGTAATCAAGATAAAATTTTAATCGTTATAAGATACAGAGTAGAAAACGAAACTAAGGGCAATATATAATTTAATTATTAAACTTAATTCAGAGTGGGATAACTATGAGTAGAATTATTATTTTCTTTCGTTTTTAATTAGAAAAACATATTGGATTCGAAAAAAATTTTTGATTTTAGGTTTTTGACAGTTTTATACGTTTTAAGCTTTCCTAAGCGCATTTTGACCATTTTCGTGGAATGATATCTGTCTGTGTGGTTGTGACAAAATTTTTGTGACAGCTCTAGATGAAGAACCTAACAAACAAAATTTCACAAAAATATATTTAGTTGCATTTTTACGTAAATTGTTGTTTATCAACAATCGGCATATATCGTTCGATAGGCGGAGCTGCAATGTTTAGTTACTCCCATATATAAGAAATAACTGAGCTTCTATAGTTGTATAATTTTACAAAAGGTAATGTATGAGAGAGATATTATAAAAGACTTTACCTATTTTGAGTGCATATCGACCGACAGGTGGCACTATTAAGTTGCAATGTTTCCCGTTTAACGAAAATCTATATCTAAACTTATCTGATCTTTTAATGCATTTAGCTTAATACGTTAAGCAGTCACTATGAAAAAGGGTGCTAATTAAATTAAGACAAAAGGTGGCGCTGCTATTACTGATAATGGCTGCGATTAATGGATGTGTCTCAATATCTATTGAGTAAAACTGAACCAAACTGAACATATATATATATATATATAATATTTATTATGAGAAACTATATTGATTAAATTTTTAGGCATGTTAATTGGCACGTACGTCATGTTGTTCTGTATAATAACATCGAAGAAAATTTTGTGATGGGCACAGCATACTTGTTGTTTTTTGTTATTGTATAAGAAATCGTTAAATTAGTCCAAATGATAAAAAATCGATAAATCGAAAAACAGTTCCCGGTTTAACTTTTTTTTTTTTCCATTTTTGACTTACAATATGATTAATAATCTTATTTACTTTATTGTCAATTAATTAGTGGTCTTTATGTTTCATTAATTAATTCGGAAGATAAAAAATATTTAATTGCCGAATTACAAAAAAAGAACAAAATTACATATGGATGTAACTTACATATTCAATATTTTTCCTTACATAAAATTGTTTCTCATATTGATTGATATAACATTATTAGCTTTGTCGAATATCTATATTTAGATACTTCATTTTTTTTTCATCTTTCGAGATTATTCATAGCGTGACTTTATTACATTACCTTTCTTAAAACTTAGTTCGAATTCCGCTCCACTGATCATATATTCTTGTTTTACTACATCTATATATTCTGTTATTTTATTACAAGTTTCATAAAGTTGGAATATTTAATATTTTGAATTAGCTTTTATCGATTTATTCTAATATGTTTTTTTGTTTGTTCTTGTTATTAAATATATATTGAAAAACAGCAGCTTATTTTCAACAATTATGTTATTTTAGTTTATTGACTGTGGCGTTCTTTAAAGAATTTTTATACTCTGTTAATATGATGTCATCGCAAGTAGGTTGTGCGGTATTAAGGCTCCTATATATACGAGCTGGCGCATCAGGCATTTTGTTGCCTTAGGGTTGCCACATGTACTCAGCGCGTTTCTCTGATAAACAAACGACAAACATTTTTTTTTTTTTTTTTTTTTTTTTTTAATCGTCTTACGTTACTTTAGAGTAACTTGTTTTATTATATTTCATAATTTTAGCTAAGTAAACTATGATATAGAAGTTCGTTTAGCGATAAACTGCTATAATCATTCAAGAAGTGAATATAAAGTGTTCACAGACCTTCTATTACTGTGTATTTGAGTTTTGGTGACATTTTGTAAAAGAAACAGAAACCGCCCTAACAACATATCTTACCCCAGTACATCCATAGGATATCCTCAGAATAAAATGACATCCTGAGAATGTACTGTGAGAAAAAATGTGTTTGTAGGAATATTATTGTTGCTTATTGCTCATATCTTGACCAGATTAGCATCAGATCAAGATTTCTTAAAATCATTAGGGAAGCGATAAGGACGCCAAGCGGGAATGCTGTCCTCTTCGGAGGCAAAAAAATGGCGGTGATGCGCCGGCCTATTATTTTATTTAGGGGCTCTATGCGGTGTAGGTGATGTAGGTCGATTAACTATGAAGGTGCTCTGGGCCTGAAGGGGAGTACGTTCCGTGGCAAGCCCTTTCTAAGGGATCTTAGCTAATATTTATGGGCTGTTATATTTAAAACCATTTCATCTTATTTCAAAGAAACCCATGGAAAACTTAGAATGTACGCGATCTACATTCAAATACAGTACCATCCGGCTACCAGTTTCTGAAGCAGATATTCTTGATTATCGGATGGGCCTATAGTACTCAAAATACAGGGTGTCACATTAACAGAAATACAAACTTTAAGTTGCGGTGTGGCACATTAAAAGGTTTGAGAACAGCATAGGAGCCCTTCACTACAAATGCTTTATAAACCTTTTAAAGGAATAAATATTTTTATTATATTTTAATAGTAAATGTCCCTTAAAAGTTTTTTACAATTGCGGTGATAGCACTCATGCTATTGTTAATCCTCATGATTTGATTTAATAAATTTTTCTACTCATTAAGGAGACACACTACATTAGAATTCAAAATTTATTGCATCAAAATTATTTATCAAAACAAAGAGTTTTTTAAATAAGAAATGCTGTTGAGTGTACTAACTGGAGAAGTTAATAAATTATAGTACTCTTACCACAAGAGAAAATTACTTTCATGCATGCAGTATAATATGAAAATAAGTACTAAGTTAAGATTAGTTTGTTTAACCCTTTAACGTCCATTTGTTTCGCTGCGACATCCAAACCAGTTCTAATAAATTTCACGAAATTTATCTTATGTACCTATTCGAACTCGGAAAAAGGAACTAAATAGACCTCCATTTGTGATATGAGGGTAGAAGGGGGGAAGATCACTGAGCTAATTTTTCTAGGTACTGTGTGATGCATGCATTTTAAATTAAAAATCATTTTATATTATTTCATGATATATAAAACATTGTCAATTATTAGTTTTTAAATTAATCGAAATATGTAGAAAGCAAATCATACATTCTAAAAAAGTAAAAAAGCTCTGAACATTACGGCATATTCTTTTATTTCCGATATATATAATGGTTGATGTTAAATGACTTTTAAAACTGCATACAATATTTTATTCAGCTCATTAACTTTGCTCACTCATCGTATGACAAAAACAGGACAGCGTCTATGGTTAGTGGGTTTGACCGTTTATCCGTCATTTGGGGTGACACGTGTTATAAACAAATCTTAATTTCATATCGGAAATATTCCAGATTTCGCTATTAGTAATTTGATTGATACAACAATTGCATATAATTTCGGATTTTAAAGTTTCTCTCTTACCTGTTCCGAAATGTAAATGCAAAGTGTGGCCGTAAACCATTGTGTACTTTCTTTTGTTTACTCTTAATATTTTGCCGCTTGTTGCATTTCTGCCACCTGACCGCTACAAGCTACTAGCCGTCAACGTCAACGTGAGTGCTTCGGAGTACCTGCATTTGGTCGCAACCAATACTTAGCTCCAACGAAAAATGAGAAAAACATACAAATAATTTTCCATAAAATAAATAAAAGCCAAAAAGATGAATTTAGAATTTTGATCTCTGAATAAATCTTCGCGTGAGCAGAGACCAATCAGAGTGAAGCACCACGAGTTAAAAAAAATAAATAAATAAATAAATAAATAAATAAAATAAATAAAAAATAAATAACTCCTTGAAAAACCTAAGTGTAACAGTGAAACTGTTACGTGCGTTGACGAAGACAGTCTGGACGGCGAACGGGAATTAAGAGGTGAGCAGGGCGCCCCAAGGGGCACAGGAAATCGCTCGGAGTCCCTCAACTAAATAAAAAAATTTGCATAAAATGCGATCACAGCGCCACCTGTTGAGCTTATGATCCCCAAATATAATCTGCACCAGTTCATGTCAGGGTGCAACTAAATACCAAGTTTGGTTAAATTTCATTCATTGGTTCGTGAGATACAGTGTCCACAAAAAAAATGATATAGACAGACAGACATTTTCTAAAAACTATCAATTCGTGTTCAGGACACCCCAAAACGTGTAGATCCGCCAAAAAACGGAGGTCGAAAATTTTCGCGAATCCAATACTTTATATTACATATAGAAGAAAGTAAAAAAGGGGGGGGGGCCATACAATTCTTTTTTTTTCCTAACAAAAGTAATTGAAATTCAGGAGAGTTAAAAAGTGAAGTTAATTATAGAGCATCTTCAAGAATCCCGGTGCCTAGCCAGAAGCTAAGTTCCGAGCTAAGTCCGTTGACCAATCAGAAGCCTACAAAAAACCCACGATCCTCACTGAAAGTTAAAAGCTAAACAAGCTACTAGCGCTGCTGTAGACAGGCATTTTTTAGCATTGCGTTGTGTCTCTTTATCTTGTACTCGATTCGATTTTAAAGCAGTGGCTGTTAATATTAGTTTTTCTTTAATGAATAATTATTTTTTATTATACATTTTAATATGAAAAAGTATGAACATGAATTTAAGTATTCGTTTCTTTTAAATGGCAATATGCATTCGACTCCAGTTTTTTTTTAAGTGAATAAATAAGATTTTAATATTTATTCTAATTTTAAAAATGACTTTATTTAGGGACAATCCAATGCTGAACTGTTACTGTGTAAAAAAGAAAAATAAATAAATATATGCAAAATAAAAAGAAAATAACTCAATAAAATTGACTAATTATTTGAAACTTTGTTTATTATGATTTTAATATACAAATTCAGGTCAATAACTAAATAATTTCTGCTCCAGTTATCCAATCGAAGAATCTTTGTTATGAACAACTTTTTTTCGGCGGATTCTTCCACAGTGTTATTACTCTAAAAGTCAAGAACCATCATATAGGAATATAATGCTTATATTATTATTTTCTAAAAGGTATCACAAAAAAGTTATTTCAGTAATTTTTACTGTATATTTCAACAACTCTATCCAACTGAAAAATTCATTAACAGTAAAAGTAATTAAATTTTCAAGGTAGCCTTTTATGCATAATGTGTTATTTGCTTGTTTGTTTCTTATTCTTTTGCAAAAAAAAAAAAAAAAAAAAAAAAAAAGAAAAAGAAAAAGATTAAAAATCGATTGAAAGTATGACATTTTATGAAAATGAATGATTGAAATATAGAATTGCGATAAATATTTTTGGGTTTAAATAGCAAAAGACATTATTCAAATTTGTTTGCAATAAAAATGTTTCCAACATCATTCCCATTTTCTTTCCAAGATATTTTGTTATATGTATATCTTATACTATTAAGTGAGCAATATTTGTATATTTCACTGTTCTCGAAAACGGTAGCTCGGACAGTCACGAGATTTAACACAAAGGTGCCCCCCAAAGGGTCATTGTGCACATCGAAGTCAGATTTTCGAATTTTTGATTAGATTTTTCTTAATTAATTAAAATGTGAAAATAATAACCTTCTAATTTCTGATAAAAAAGCCATTTAAATTTTAACATTTTATCCATAATTTAATTGTTGCCAATTTTTTTTCGACAAAATAATAATAATAATAATAAAAAAAAATAAATAAAAAAAAAAAAAAAAAAAAAAAAAAACCGTACATTTATTTAAAATGAGGAAATCAGAAAAATTAGATAATAAATTAGAAATATCAGTCACATCGTTACAAATAAGATACCAAATGAAAGGGAAAATTTTTGTAAATCCGATGCATTAAACAGCTTACCAATCGGATGATTAGTTTTTTCTTAATTAATTAAAATGTGAAAATAATAACCTTCTAATTTCTGATAAATAAGCCATTTAAATTTTAAAATTTTATCCATAATTTAATTGTTGCCAATTTTTTTTCGACAAAATAATAATAATTAAAAAAAAAAACGTACATTTATTTAAAATGAGGAAAATAAATCAGAAAGATTAGAAAATAAATTAGAAATATCAGTCGCATCGTTACAAATAAGATAGCAAATGAAAGGGAAAATTTTTGAAAATCCGATGCATTAAACAGCTTATCAATCGGACAATTAGATTTTTTAAAATAAACTAAAGTATGAATTTTAGGTGGCAACAGCAGAAAATTGTATGGAAACCGTTAGGAGAAAAAAAATGAAAAATCTGCTTCACATTAAGTCACATGATTTTTAAGTGGGATTAAAAATTGCAGTTTTCAAATTCTTTTAAATTTTCTCTCACGAACACAAAAATATAATATACAGCCTGTACCCCACAAGACCAACTTGCATTTCAAATTTCATCAATTATTTTGGTTAATAAAGAAAAGTTATTAGTATTTTTTTTTTCAAATTAAGTTTTATTCTATCTTCGAAAAGATTTATGTGATCATAGATATAATAATATATATAGATCTATCATCCCCATATTATCGTGCAAAGATTTTTGATGCCGAAAAAAAAGCTTTGGAATCAGCCATTAAGTGGTATTGAAGGAAAATAGGAAAAAAAAGAAGAATGAATTTGAAACTATATCTGGAGCTTTTCATTCACCTTTAGTAAATAAATTAGTCATGAATTTTATTTGCTAAAACATTCGTGTGTATTCCCATGTGTATTCACTCGGAGAAAGACTGCCATATTTTGGTAAAATCGCCGTCTTTTCCCGAGTGAAAAGGAATCACTTTTTTCTCCCTAATGATTAATCTATATATTATTATTTATTATATCTATGTATGTGATACGATACATTAATAATTTGGGTTTTAAAAGTTTTTTTAAATAGATTATTTAAACTCTATGAACCATATTTTTATTTTATCAGTTTCATTAACAGATCCTGCTGGGCGATTTTTTAAATTTTGGTGTTGAAGTACACCGAACGTTTTTCGACAAGAAGTTTAATATAGCAACAGCCATTTTAATCTAAGTAGCGCATCAAATATATAAAAACATAAATGATTAATTTTTACACAAAATTTACAGAACAAATGCAGTTTTAAAGATAGGAAATTTATTTCAACAAGCACTATTTTAAACCTAAAAACCATTAAAAATATAAGCAGAATATAAAGGATTCTTATGTATAAACAAAAAAAGAGTCTGATAAAATTATTAGCAAAATAGTCTTCCCCTTTTCATACAAAAAAAAAAAAAAAAAAAAAAAAAAAAAATCCATCGCTAATATGGCGACAAAAATTCAAAAGCCGCCAATGGAGCGACATAATAAAGTTGTGTAACACGATAATGTTTACCTATTTATTTATTTTTTTATATAATAATCACTATGCTAATTTATCATACAAACAAATGAGCCTCTGTGTGTTGCTGCACTTGCACGCTGTCGAACAGAAATATTTGAAAAATTCAAATTAATATTTAAATAAATAAATAAAAATATGTTTAATGGAAAATATAAATAACCATAAAAAGATTAGTTGTCTAAAATACGGCAGAAATAGCGCTCATAGCATATTGTTACAAGGGATTAAGTCTTATTGTTACAATGGATTAAGTCTAAAATGGTGACAAAAATTCAAAAGCCGCCAAAGAGAACTATATTAAGGCTGTACTATCAGGTTTACAACCCATGAATTATATATAAACACAAAAAATTAATTGTCTCATGCGACAGACGTAGCCGGTCACAGCATATTGTAATATTTGGCGTGAAATTGCTGTCATCTAATGGTTGATTGGATAAACAAAATAAACATATGAAATAACGTAAAAGCAAATATTATGTTGTCTAAACCCAGTTACATTTGAGTCCAGTCCGAGTTACATGTGAACAACACGTATAGTGTTGTTCACATGTAACTGGGATTCAAATATAAAAGGGAAACTCCAATTTTTTCGATACTATCTATTTCGAAACTGTTATATAATAAGCACCTAAATGGAAGCTCATTGGTAAACTGTTGTCGCAGGTAATAGGGACAAGCGCCCGAGTTGCAGTGGATGACCAAATCGCTGCCGAATGCAGCAGGGACCTGGAGCGAGCTTTTGAACAATTTTAGTAATTTATTTTATTTTATTTTTATAAAGCTATATAGAAAAGAGTCTCCTTTAAAATTAGTGGCCAGCGAAGCGGGCAAAGCCTGCTAGTATATATTAATTCAAGAATGCTACCAACAAAATTTTATAAATAATATCAGTTTAAATTGACGAAATTTATAAAATTTTTAAACGTCGCATTATTTTTAAATTTTAGTCCCCCCCCCCCCTCAAAATATAATTTTTTATGGTGCTACACAAAATTAATACATAGACTTTTTTTTTTTTTTTTTTTTTTTTGTAAAACAACACTGTTAAAAATAAATGAAATGTACTAAAAAAAAATGAGTAAATGGGCATACTCATTTTGAAGTGAGTAATTTCGTCTCAAAAAAGAAAATATTCTTAACTAATTTATGAAATATCGCATGTTTTCAAATTAAAACCTGTTCGCTTCATAATTTATTACAAATATGCTGAACTAAAAGTTCTTTCATATAATTTCTGGAAATTTAATCTGAAAGAGTTCAAACACAAAATTCATTCCCTCAAATCTCCACAACTATATTTCGTAGCGGTTTCCTACTGGTTTTGTGAACATATACAACAATGAGAATCTATGTTTGGAATTTAGGGATTTACGATGGTCAATGCCAATTTTTAAACATGTTAATATAGTCAATAATAAACAAAGGAAGGTAGCCTAAAATGATCCTAGCCAGTAAAACGTATATGTATTCTTACAGACAGATTGCGCTATCTACAGTGTAACACATAAATTAGTTATACAGAGTCAAGAAGAAGCAATGGCGGTATTCAGGCTATCGCAGAATATTACGCGTCTGAATAGATTTCTTTGAAAAAGTGAGTTTTGCAATATCTATCATAAGGTGAGCACTAACTTTCCTATTTATTTAGATATACAGTCATTTATCTACAGAAATATGACCTGGTCTACTTATTTTATTTTATTATGTACTAGCAAGCCCGTACGAAATTTTTGAACATTATTATTTTCATACTTTCACAGGCAGTACAGTTTTAATATAGGACTCCCACAACGCCTTTTAAATTTTTGTCGTCATGTTGGCGATGACTTTTTATTAATTTTGGTATATTTTTTGTTTAATAAAATAAAATAAAATAATAATAATTCATATTTTGATTATATTTTTTTATGATTGTGTTTTTTAGTCAATTTATGATACAAAAGTTCATATTCTGTATATATCTTTAAAGTATTGCTAAGTTTAAAATGATGTTTCCAAAGATTCTGAAGAAGCAACTGTTAAAAATACATTTCCCCGTAAAATAATTTCACCAGACAAATTTCGTCGTTTTTCCTTATTAGTTCATTTGGCTAAGTCCGCGTGCTTAAATATTGTCCATGTATAAATATTATTTTTTATCCTCGCGTATTTTATTAATTACACCACTATCGTATCGTTTCGACAAAAAAAGTAATTGAAACTGGTCCACGTTAGGTCCACTGGTCCATATTATATAAATTGTTATAATTACTTTTATATGCTTTTTTTTTCCGTTAAAAAATAATTTAGTCTTATTTTTAAATAAAGCGTCATTCTTTGGTGAGGGCAAAATGATCCTTTGGACACTTTTTCAAAAATCTATTTTTTTCATTTCACGATTTGGGTTTAAAATATTATTAAATCATGTTTATAATGCAAAATAGAAGTAAAACATACTAGCAAATGGTAAAAATTTTATTTAAAAAGCTAATGTTATTTTACACAAGTTTTTTCTTAAGAGAATCATTTTAGTCCACCTTTCCCTAAATAGGATTTTTAAATTTGAGTATATTTGCTTCGGAGCTATTTTGAGTACGTCACATACTCAAATTTGACACAGTTTTACTCATTTTTTAATTATTTTTACTCTTTTATTTTTTTAGTTCCCCATCATACTATAGGTATGGGGAACTTAGGTAATCGTAAAAATTTTCGACCTCGATTTTTTGACTTTTCTACACGTTTTCAGCTGTGAGGAATCCGAAAATGACAAAATTTCAATGGTGTCTGTCTGTAGGGTGTCTGTTAGTGTGTTAGAGGGTTAGTGTGTTAGTCTGTTAGTGGGTCAGTCCGTTAGTTTGTTAGTCTGTGTACACGATATCTCAAGAACAAATTGTCGCAGAGAGGTCAGATCAGTTTTAAAATATTACTTACGACACTGGCAAGAACCCTATTGATTTGCAACATTCGAATTTAAAAACTTCGTAAGTTATTAGAAATTTACGATTTTCTTAACATGGGAGAATAGGACAAAAATTCACTTAAACGTGCATTAAATGGAAACTTTTTACTGTAAAAATGTCAGACCAGTTTTAAAATATCTGTTTGGATGTCGGAATGAACATCAGTAACTATAAATATGCTACTTTGAAAATTTCGCAAGTTATTGGAAATTTACGAATTTCTTAACATGGCAGTATAGGGCAAAATTTCACATAAACGTCAATTTTTAGAGATATTTTCATCGTAAAGATGTCAGATTACTTTTGAAATATTATTTAGGACACTGGCATGAATAATGACTATGAATTTTCCAATATAAAGATTTCGTAAGTTATTGGAAATTTACGAATTTCTTAACATGTCAGAATAGAGCAAAATTTCACATAAACGTCAATCTTGAGGGATATTTTCATCGTAAAGATGTCAAACCACTTTCGGAATATTATTTAGGATACTGGCATGAATATCATAGACTATGATTTTTCCAATTTAAAAAAAATCGTAAGTTATTTGGAATTTACGATTTACTTAACATGTCAGAATACGGCAAAATTGAGCATAAATTTCCATTTTGAGGATCCTAAATACATTAGACAACTTCAAAATTAAGTTTATGATATTTGTTTGAACATGATTGAATACAAATATTCTACTAGGAAATTTTCGTAAATTATTCGTAATTTACGATTTTATCAACATAACGAAATTGTAAATATTTCATATAAATATGAATTTTGAGGTTTATTGCATTGGAAATAGTAGCATGAAAACTAAACAACAGAAATGACCCTAATAAAATAAATTAATAAATTAGAATAAGATAATTATATCGAAGTGAACGGTGGATAGCCTATTAGGCGGGGATTTCATTCTGTCACTGTATCAAGCTTTGGTCAAATTCATTTCTTTTAACATGATTATAATATGTCTCGCACTAGAAATTTCTGAGAACATAAATAATGTGGGGAACTGACCAGAGTCCACCTATGCCAACTAGTTTCAATGGAAAGAGGGGGGTATACTGTTCAACAAACATAATACATTTGCCAGTTTTAAGTTTCAGGAAGATTTTGCTAAAATATTTATCCAAGATTATATAATTTCTTTTAGAAAATGTATATTGATTTTTAATTAAAACAAGTTATACTGATGTATTGTTTAGTAAATGTCTATGTTTTAAGTAGCGTAGTCGAAAATATTTGAATCATAACATCATACTCTAAATATGATGATTCTGTTTGAGGACTGTCTCGCTATTTGGCACATTTTGGTGACTCATATAAAAGGTGAAGCCAACGATAGCGCTATCAGAAGAATAAACCATTTGAAATTTCGTTCGCACTGTAAATAGAAGCGTCTTAAATTCAGACAGAAGTGTGTCTGAAATGTCAATTCAGACACATAAATGTCTGAAACACTTACGCATGCAAAATTTCAGACGCATGTGCTGTCTTAAATTAAGACACGTAAGTGTATTTTTTATAAATGAGCTCAGATAAGTGTCTGAATAAGGTCGATATGTCTGAAATTAAGACATATAACATTTTCAGACACATAAAATTTCAGACATTTTACAATTTATGCACTTAAAAATTCAGACATTACAAATTTCAGACACTTAGAAATTCAGACATTTGTATTACTTAACAAATTTTCCATATGGAATCTACTTTAAGCAGCATGCATATCCTGTTTTAACATTTTTTTAAACAAATAAATTTGACATTATTTTATGTAATATAAGTAGTTAACTTATTTAAAATACTTAGACACGGATCTTATTCTGTTAAAAATTAAAAAACAAAGTTAATTTTTATTTAAAATTCTCACATGTAATAAATCAAAAAAATATTAAGATAAACGAAGCATGTGTACCTTGTAGCTTAGAAAGCGAATTCGTAGCTAAACAATCTTAAACAATTTGTGCATAATTGATTTTTTTTTCGCGTTTTAAAAATTACTTTGTTTCCCTACACTTCAAAATGTAAAAGAGCATTTTTTTTTTTTTTTTCTTTTTTTTTTTTTTTTTTTGGTTTCATGTATATAATTTGTTTTCTTGCAAATACCAATTAAAAAAAAAAAAAAAAATCGTTTAAAATCCATAGGCTACTATTTTTTCATATTTATTACGCATTTTACCAAAAAAAAAAAAAAAAAAACCTCTAAACCTCTAAACCTCTACACATGAAATTTAAGATAATATGAGGAGCAAACATTCAAACCGTGTTTTCTCCTTCAAATGCAATTTTTCAGAAAACACAAAAAAATGATAAATTAAAAAATAACACTTCTTAGACCCTAATTATCATTTGTTTAGTTGTATTATTGGTTACTAGGAAGATCTGTAGGCCTACTTTACCTAATAAACTTAGAGTTAATTAGAAAAATGTATTTGAAATTTGGAGAAAGCATGTTTTGACCGAAACACAGAGGAGAAAACATGTTTTGAATGTTTCCAATGTGGAGAAAGCATGTTTTGACCGAAACACAGAGGAGAAAACATGTTTCGAATGTTTCCAATGTGGACGAAACATTTTTTGAATGAAAAAGTATGTAGCTCGAATATTGATGAAATAACATTCTTAATGTAATTAACAGAACAGATTTTGTTATGTAATTATAAAGTTAAATTAAATATTTACGCGTGAAAAATCATCATGGAAATTGTAGGGAAGAACTAAAATTTTTAAGCCAATTTGAAATTTAAATTTTTAAACCAATATCTTCACTTAAGCAATTTCATGCTTCCTCTGTTTCTTCATATTCTACATGAAAGTTATTAGTAATGATATCTTTATGCCATTTAAAAACAGGCTGATTTTTTCACTCTTCACCATACATCAATTGTAAAAGTTTGTCTATGTCATTCTGATGCCTTTAAGTTGAATTCTCTTACCTTGTTCTTTTTTTTTTTTTTTTACTTTCCGAACACTATAGTGAGGAAAGTATTGTAATCATGTCAAAAATCCGAATTCGAGATTTTGATGTTTCTATACGTTTTGAGGTCCCCTGAGTCCGTTTTCACTATTTTTACGATGATGTATGTATGTATGTGTGTATGTGTGTATGTGTGTATGTCTGTGAGTGAACACGCTAGCGTCTAAACGCTTTGTTCAATTAGCCTGAAAGTTGGTACGCATATTATAAGTCACCATAGTACGAACCCTATAGATTTTGGTGAATCTAGTACTTATAGTTTTTTTTACAGGGACACAAAGAAAAATTCTTTATCATTATGGCCTATGGGAGCAAAATGTTAAAAGTGCGATAGCATCTAAACGCCTTATTCAGTTGAGCAAAAAATTTATACACATATTATAGGTCACAAATACTCAATCTGTATAGATTTTGGAGAATCTAGCACTTATAGTTTTTTTACAGGGACACAAAGAAAAATTCTTTATCATTATGCCTATGGGGCCAAATTTTTAAAAGTGTGATAGCGCCTAAACGCCTTATTAATCTGAGCAAAAAATTTGTACACATGTTATAGATCACAGTTGAACTAACTGTATAGACTTTGGTGAATCTAGCACTTACAGTTTTTTTACAGGGACACAAAGAAAAATTCTTTATCATTATGGTCTATGGGACTAAATTTTTAAAAGTACGATAGTATCTAAACGCCTTATTGAATTGAGCTGAAAATTTATATGAGTATTATAAATCACTGTTGCACTAACTATAAGCATTTTGGTGAATTTAGCATTTATAGGTTTTTACAGGGACACAACGAAAAATTCTTTATCATTATGATCTATGGGCTCAAAGTTCAGTAGCGTTAAATAAAACATCGTGTAATAGATGGAGAAAAATACTCAAACACTCTATTATGGTTTTCTCTCTTTTGTTAGTTTAACAACTCCTCTTTCTTTACTTTATCTACAAAACTGTTAATTACTCAATGTTCGGAAAGTCGAGTGGAGTCACTCCAGATTTTTTTATTAATGCTTAAGTGGCTTTTTCTATCCCCTGCTCTATTTTCCTCAATAGGTTCACCAGCATGTACCTTAGTAACAATATTGGCTAGCATTGTACGACCTATTTTAGTTATAGCCATGAAATTGTTTTTACACACAGGAATTCTCCTACCACTGCTACTAGTAATAAAATAAGAAGCAGAAAATGCATGCTGTAAGCCAGATGATTGCGATTTTTTTTTTTTTTTTTTTTTTTTTTTTTGGGGGGGGGGTTATTAGGTCTACGTCGAGTTACATTTTTTGTAACAACCAATGAGCCTATAATACAATCTTGTCGCTGTTTGTCCGGAATTTCGTAAAGTCTATCCCGAAACTTCTTAACGTCATTAGGTCTAACATCAGTGCATGAAAAAGTATTTATTAATAGAATGTTTGCATGGAGCATAAATGTTGTTATCTAAAGGTGCTGAATATCGTTTCTTTTTCGCTTCTTTTCTTTTTCCACCAATTTTCTGTATTTTTCTAGTTCCATAATTAGAAATACTCACTAATACACCATCTATTAATTCTTCCATTTGAAAAAAAAATAATAAATAATAATAATAATAATAAAGTACACTCCTCTAAAATGAAGAAAACAAGATAGAACTAACGAAAAAAACAAACATAAAAAGCTGGTACATGTACGAGTCACGCGACCAGAAAGAGCAGTACTGACTGGTTGGCTGGAGAAATCACAGTTTGACTGAAAACAGGCTCTGGAGGAAACACTGTTTGATTGAAACCCTAACTTTCTAAGCGCATTTATAATGTGATAAAAATTATTTTGGTTTAAAATAATAGTATAATTTTGTGCTATTTAATGTTGAGTTCACAGAAAAATCGCTAACTCATTTTTTTTTTTATTTTTGGAGAAAACACGGTTTGAATGTTTGCTCCTCATATGTATTAAGCTTTACTTCTTATGAACAGTTTTATTGCAAAGACATAAAACTTCAATTTGTTTTACGGATACTAGAATATATTTCGTTATACAAGCAGAGTACAGCGTGAGCACCGATGGCTTGATTGGGATAACACTCGACTCTGAATCCATTGGTTGTCAGTTCGATTCCCGCCGGGAGCAACGGGGACTATTGTAAAAATTATTAATATATATATTCTATGCTCTAGGATATTCTAAAATCTATTTCTCACAGGTAAAACAGTATAAAACGCATCTTTTTATTTATTTATTTATGAAAAATATTCACTTCAGACAGGATCAAAGATGGCGGAATTTCAGACGTTTCGAATGTGAAACGATGTGCCTTTTAAGACACTTTTTAGTATCTTAAAATTGAACACCCGTTTCAGACACAATTTTGTCTGAATTTCAGACACTTGTATTTACAGTGCGCGCTATTCATGAACAGGATGACTGAAAAAATAAAATTATAAATAAAATAATAATTTATTTAAGTTTATTATTATATATACTATTATTAATACTATTAATATTATTAAATTACTTATATTTAAATTTATTATACTTTTTTTCATTTTGTTTTAGGGTTGCCTTAAATTTAACTAAACATTTTAAACATAATTTTCTACAATTTTAACATTAATATGTACCGTGCAATAGCTACGCTGTGGACAATTGGCGACTATCCAGAATTTTCTCGTAGGGATGATTCCACAGATTCTCAGATATATGCCATCATAATTGTGATCCTCTGCGGAAGAGATGACTCACCCGTTTTTGTACAATCCAGAGGTAATAATTTCTCGGATTTTTGAAACAGCAACTACTAAAACATGATAAAATGTCGGTTGTCGTTTATATGTGCTGCCATCTGTTGTTTGGGAATGAATATGATGTTGTTGCCTGCTTATTATTAGCATCCAAGAATAGCTGGAATTGAATGCGAGAAATACTGAACTGTAAGCGAGCATTTTACAGCTAAACCAAAAACCAACATAGTTATTAATTGGTATGATTACAGTCGGCAGCAAAAGTATCCGAGCACTAGCAAAAATTCATATATAAAAAAAGTACACTTATTACAGTTTTTTTAAATAAATCCTTGTCTAATCCTGTTTTTAGACTAACTAAGAACATGATTCGACAAGGATTTATTTAACAAAACAGTATTAAGTGTAGTATTTTTATATAGGAATATTTGCGTGTGCTCGGATACTTTTACTGCGGACAGTATACTCGAAATAACGTGACACAGCCTCAAACGGATCGAAGTTTTGATTTTTTTTTTTCCTTTTTTTTTTTTTTTTTTTTTTTTTTAACATAACGCGCGACAAATAGCTCCTTAATTTTGATGGAAGTACAGTCGGCAGCAAACTTATTTGAACGCTAGCAATAATTCCTATGTAAAAATTGTACACTTACTACTGCTTTGTTAAATAAATCTTTGCTGAGTCATGTTCTTAGTCAAACTAATAACATGATTCGACAAGGATTTATTTAACAAAACAGTATTAAGTGTACTTTTTACTTTCCGAACACTATAGTGAGGAAAGTATTGTAATCATGTCAATAATCCGAATTTGAGATTTTGATATTTCTATACGTTTCGAGGTCCCCTGAGTCCGTCTTCACTATTTTTACGATGATATATGTATCTGCATGTGTGTATGTATGTGTCTATGTATGTGTGTATGTATGTGTGTGTGTATGTGTGTGAGTGAACATGCTAGCGTCTAAACGCTTTGCTCGAATGAGCTGTAAGTTGGTACGCATGTTGCAAGGCACCGTAGAACGAACGATATTGATTTTGATGAATCTAGCTTTTATAGTTTTTTTACAGGGACGCAAAGAAAAATTCTTTATCATTATGGCCTATGGGACCAAAATCTTAAAAGTGCGATAGAATCTAAACGCCTTATTCAATTGAGCAAAACAATTATACACATATTATAGGTCACAGTTATTCAATCTGTATAGATTTTAGAGAATCTAGCACTTATAGTTTTTTACAGGGACACAAAGAAAAATTCTTTATCATTATGGCCTATGGGGCCAAATTTTTAAAAGTGTGATAGTGTCTAAACGCCTTATTAATCTGAGCAAAAAAATTGTACACAAGTTATAGGTCACAGTTGCACCAACTGTATAGATTTTGGTGAATTTAGCACTTACAGGTTTTTTACAGGGACACACACAAAATTCTTTATCATTATGGCCTATGGGACCAAATTTTGAAATGTGCGGTAGCATATAAACACCTTATTCAATTGAGCTGGAAATTTACATGAATGTTATAAATCACTGTTACACTAACTATAAGCACTTTTGTGAAGCTAGCATTTATAAGATTTTACAGGGACACAACGAAAAATTCTTTATCATTATGATCTATGGGCTCAAAGTTCAGTATCGTTAGATAAAACGTCGTGTATTATATGGAGAAAAATACTCAAACACTCTATCGCGGTTTTCTCTCTTTTGTTTGTTTAACAACTCCTCTTTCTTTACTTTATCTGCAAAACTGTTAATTACTCAATGTTCGGAAAGTCGAGTGGTGTCACTCCAGATTTTTTTTACATAGGAATTATTGCTAGGGCTCGAATAATTTTTCTGCCGACTGTATCACTGTTCCAAAATAAATGAATAAAAAGTAATCATAAAAAATTTTCTACATGAAAATATATAATGGACGTTTAAAGTTGATATATTAATATTTAACTTATTACACTTAAAACAAAATAATACTTGAAATTTTTGCGAGTATAGGAATCCATAGCTACTTAAGACCGTTAATATAGCATACTGATTTTCAAATGCAAAATACATAAAAAAAAAAAAAAAAAAAAACAAGTATTTGGTTTTATTTTCAAGCACATATTTTTTAACACTGCATATAATAAATGACGCATTGCATTAGAGCATGGGTAAAATAACTTGTAATACAAACCATCAATTTAAAGATCCCAAAATTTATAATATAAATGTTTCTGTCTTTTATCTCATTATTTGCATAATTGGATTTTACTCAAATCATAACAGTAACAATATGAACATGAGTATCATTGCCGAAACGTCAGTGGAGGCCCTCTGTTGAGACTCAAAACGGTTTTGGGCTGTGTCTTTCTGTCTGTCTGTCGCGCGATAGCGGCCGCAAAAATAGCGCTATTGACTTGAAATTTGGTACGCATGTTCATGAGCCTCACGAAATCAGCTGTATAGTTTTTGGTATGTATTCCATTTGTAGTTCGTATACAGGGACACGCCAAAGTTTTTTTTTTCATTACAGCCTATGGGAGAAATTTGTATGTATCGCGAAAGCGGCCACAAAAATCACGCTATTGACTTGCAATTTGGTACACGTGTTCATGTGCGCCACGAAATTAGCTGTATAGTTTTGGGTGTGTATTCCATTTGTAATTCGTGTACAGGGATACGCCGAAGTTTTTCTTATCATTACGGCCTATGGGAGGAATTTGTATGTACCGCGATAACGGCCACAAAAATCACGCTATTGACTTGCAATTTGGTACACATGTTCATGATCCCAACGGAATCAGCTGTATAGTTTTAGGTGTGTATTCCATTTGTAGTTCGTGCACAGGGACACGCCAAAGATTTTCTATCACTACGGCCTATGGGAAGAAGCTGTATGTACCGCGATAGCCACACAAAAATAAAGCTATTGTCTTCCAATTTTTGCCGAAACGTGAATGGAGGCCCTCTCTTGAGACTCAAAAGGATTTTGGGTCCCGTCTGTCCGTTTGTCTGTCTGTCGTGGGATAGCGGCCGCAAAAATCACGCTATTGACTTGAAATTTTGTACACATATTCATGATCCCCACGAAATTAGCTGTATAGTTTTGGGTGTTCATTCCATTTGTAGTTCGCGTACAGGGACACGCCAAATATTTTTCATCATTACGGCCTATGGGAAGATATTGTATATACCGATATAGGGGCCCCCAAAATAACGCTATTGACTTGCAATTTGGTACACATGTTCATGATCCTCACGAAATTAGCTGTATAGTGTTAGGTGTGTATTCCATTTGTCGTTCGTGTACAGGGACACGCCAAATTTATTGTTATATTTACGGCCTATGGGAAGAATTTGTATGTAGCAAAAATCCTTCGATTGACTTGCAAATTGGCGCACACGTTCCAGCTTTGCATATAAGCAGCTGTATAATTTTTATTGCTAAATTTTTTATAAACTGTGTACAGGGACACGCCAAAATTCTTAACATTACGGTGTATGGGGTGAATTTCGTTTAAACGCATTTTAATATCATTACTTTGCAATGAAGAAAATGAAACTAGCGTACGTGAGTAAGATTCTTAAACGTATGTTGTTTGAAGAAAATATGTGCTCTTAAGCTTTCTAATTAATGTACAGGATCTTACTAAAGTGTTCAGACAATGTCACGTAGTCATCCAAACGATGTTACATTTGGAACAATTATTAATTTTAAACGCAAAATAAGCTGAATAGTTTTTACTGGTGTATACAATGCTTATGGTTCGTTTACAAAGACACACGAAAGAATTTCGTAGCATTAGAGCCTATGGACAAATTTTTAATTTAAGCGCGTACTTTAATGCGTTTATGCTGAACTGAATTTAATAAAGTTAACATACATTATAAAGATGCTTAAAATCATGTTAACTCTTAAAAAAGCCTATGTATAGACTAAATAATTTATGGGACCACACAAAATAATTCCGAGTATGTACTGTAATCAACGAAATGATGTCAAATTAGTTTGAAAAATTAATGAGTTATAATTAATTAGGTTTATTCGTATTATTGGCGTTTATAATGACTGTGGCTACTTTTTCGGGATACATAAAGGAATTTCGTACTATTACGGTCTATAGTCGGTATTTCTTAAAAGTGTATTTTAACATTGTTACATCCCCATGAAATATAATGAAATTTTATTAGAATTTTAAAAGCATGTTTTTCTGTTGAAAATTGTGGGCATGAAATTGATAATTAGTTTAAAGGTTACGCAAAATATTTCCGATATGCTATGTATTTATTTATTTTTTTTTTTTGTATGAAATTTGATAATTATGAAATTTGGTATTTATGAATTTCAGGGAAATAATACAAGACCGTCGTTTATTAAGAATACATATTGTTGCGTACTTGGGGGTTCGTAAGTTGTCCGAGAATGAAAGGCGAAACTTGCAAAAATTCAGTGATTTATTCACAGAAAGTTCCAGAAAAATACAGGTCTATAAACCAAGTATCAGCTTCAATTCAACCAGTAAACATAGCTACAACAATAGCCGTTAACAGCAAAACAACAGTACAAACTGTTTATCAATAACACATAAAGCAATTCTCATTCAAAGAGGCTCAAAGCAAAGCAAGCATATGACGAAACTGACACAGATCTGAGATTGGCCGCCTTGGTTAAAAAAATGCTCCTTTTATACTATTCTATCGAACACAGACTGTTCTGGAAAATTCTCGTATCTCATCAGCCAATGAAATTAGAGCTTCCATATTTGGTATATCCCTAATAAGGATTTTCTCGACAAGGTCGCCAAAAAAATTGCCAAGGAGGAAAATAGTCGCCAAATTTGGCGCCAAATCCAATTCTTCCCTTATTGGAGCTTTTTAATGCCTTTTTAAAGAAACATTAGGCTATTTTAACACTAAAACGACTAGAAATGCACAAAATTAGAATTTTATCGACTTTCTAAGCCTCTTTGAAAGAATTTATACAAAAATAAATGCAATAATTTACAATTCCGTAACACTTCATATGATATTCAAATAGGTATAGAAAGAGAGATACAGCAGGGGGTTTAGGGGGGTGGGCAGCCCCCCTCAGGAATGTATCTGATTATTCTATAGTATATATGATTCGGTAATAGTATATATGATTCGGTAATAAGTCGGTCGAACCAATATATACTATTATATAATAAGGAATAAATAAAAATGACCTATTGAATAATGTCTGATGCAAATAGGACGTTGCGGCTCCTGATCTGCAGATCCACTAGTTTACAAAGCAATTGACTGTATAGCCACATTTTATATTTCACTATAATTTTAGTGCAAAGTAATTTGATTTTTCTGAAATCATGGTGTTATATGCACCAATAATCGATTAACGAATACTTCTTTTATTCTACATGAAATAATCAAGAAAGGAAATCATAATATTATTTTTCATCTAACAATGAAAAGTCTCTGGCATAAACCCTCCGTTTGTATTTCCATGTATCTCACCGATAACAGACATTGCACTTTTTTTTTTTTTTTTTCGTTAATCCCTTTCCTTAATTTTTCTTTCACATAGTTAATAAATTACGAAGCTTTGATACGTTACGAAGCTTTGATATTTTTAATGTATTGAAAAATTTGGCATTATGGATTAATAAACTATCATAAAACTAATTTTTCTTACTATAGATATATATTTAAAGTTTTTCTGTTAAACACCATAAAAATCGGGTGCTGTTTTCTTTAAATAAATAAAATTATTCATTTTCTCAAAATTCTTTCATTTTAATGCATTATTTACATCTCATTTTAAGCTTAAAATTCAACAGCACCGACTGGCTGTATCAAGACAATCAATAAAGATTAAATCTAGAAGGGTTATTACGAGAGTTTATTCTGTTGTAGCGTGTTTATAACAAGAGAAAGTTAGTAATTATTGTTTAAAAGTGTAATTATTCTCATGGAATAATCTCCTAATTTAATAATCTCAGTCAGTATTGAAATTCTGAAAAATAATTTGTTTGAAAATCCACTGTTTAACTCAATTGAACCTAAAATATAATCTATATATATAAAAGAGTAAACTCACTGACTGATTCACTCACTGATTCACTGACTCAACACGGTTGTGGCGATCCTATGGGAGATAGAGTCACAATTTTTGGTGAGCAGGTTGATTTTAGGACTCTGACGCTCACTAAGACGGGATTTTGCGAAATACCCCCCCCCCCCTCCCGTTCCTCCCCGGGGGGACTGAAGGCAAAAACCACCATTATAAGCATAACTCGGCTCCAAATTGCTTCACGATGAGAAATTGCAGATGGGGAGACTAGACTTGAATACAAAAAAAGTCATTTTCTGCGATTTTGGAATTTTGGATTTTTAAGGGGTAGGAGGTAAAAATGAGATTTTCGGGGGCGCATAAGGCAAAAACACATTTATAAGTATAACTCGGCACCAAATTGCTTCACAGTGAAGAAATTGCAGATGGGGAGACTAGACTTGAATACGAAAAAATCATTTTCTGCGATTTTGGAATTTTTGATTTTTAAGGGGGGTAGGGGGTGAAAATGATTTTCGGAGGTGCAGAAGGCAAAAAACACCTTTATAAGCACAACTCGGCTCCAAATTGCTTCACGGTGAAGAAATTGCAGAGGGAGAAACTAGATTTGAAAACAAAAAAATCATTTTCTGCGATTTTGGAATTTTGGATTTTTAAGGAGGGAAGGGGGTATAAATGATTTTCGGAGGCGCATAAGGCAAAAACACATTTATAAGTATAATTCGGCTCCAAATTACTTCACAGTGAAGAAATTGCAGATGGGAAGACTAGACTTGAATACAAAAAAATCGTTTCCTGCGATTTTGGAATTTTGGATTTTTAACGGGAGAAGGGGGTATAAATGATTTTCGGAGGCAAATTTAGAAAAATACGGATTTTAGAGTAAAAATAATAGCTCAAAGATGTAAAAAAAAAAAAAACCGCCAAGCGTCTTCTTGAAAATATTTCCAAAAACTCATTTTTTGATTTTTTTCCGATTTTTTTTGGGGGGGGGGGGGGGCAAAAAAATAAAAATAGTGTCAGATCGTTTAAAATTGGTACATAGAGGTTTTCGATACTTAGAAATCGATTGCGGATATTTTCGAATTTGTAAAATTATTAGAAGGGGGGAAAGGGGGGCAGTATGGGGGGGGGGCTATGGGCAAAAACAAATAGAAATACAGTTATGCCGTTCAAAATTGGTACAGATAGGTTTTAGAGGCCTGCAAGGCGAATGGGGATATTTTCGAAAGTGTAAAGTTATTAGGAGGGGAGAGATGGGGGTGGGGAGAGGGGGTGGGGCAAAAAAATAAAAATAGAGTTAGATCGTTCAAAATTGGTATATAGAGGTTTTCGATACTTACAAATCGATTGAACAGATTGAACAGGGCGCAGCCCCCGCTCACCGCTCGAAGAGCGGTGTTGAGCGCTTCCAGAACTAAGTTCACGTGGGCTGCCCCAAGATGTTTATTGAATGACAAAAAAAAAAAAAAAAAAAAAAAAATTACAAGAATCATCGCTAGGCAGAGCCTACTCGCGACAATGGGCGATGTGAAACAAGTTCAATTTACATAGTCTTTTGTGCAGATATTTTCGAATTTGTGAAATTATTAGGAGGGGCGGGAAGGGAGGGGGGTGTGGGCAAAAACAAATAGAGATACAGTTAGGCCGTTCAAAATTGGTACAGATAGGTTTTAGAGGCCAGCAAGTCGAATGGGGATATTTTCGAAAGCGTAAAGTTGTTAGGAGGGCCGGGAAGGGGGGGCGGAGGGGCAAAAAAAATAGAATAGAGTTAGAGCATTCAAAATTGGTATATAGAGGTTTTCGATACCTACAAATCGATTGAGGATATTTTCGAATTTTTAAAATTATTAGGATAGACGGTAGGGGGGGGGGGGTCGAAGGGGAAAAATAATAGAAATAAGAGTTAGAGCATTTTCGGAATTTTTTCCGAAGGCAGTGAGAACAAGGTGCGACATTTTTCCTAATAAGATTTTTTTTTTCTGTTTTTTTTCACGTGATAAAAATTAATGCAATTTTGAGAATTCAGTAATTATAGCGATTCATTTAAAAATAAGGACCAGCGAAGCGGGCGTTGCCTGCTAGTTTATAATAAAATTGAGACAAACTATATACAAAAGCATAGTTTGAATTATTAAAAAACTATTAGGCTTTGCTGCTTCACATATTTAAATGATATTTTTTAATTTAAAATTGAAACATTTGAATAAATATACAGTATCCGCCGCTTATTAAACTCACATTCGTTCTGAGCAAAAGTGATTTTATTAGGCGGTTGATTTTTATATCCGGTGAACGCTTCTGCACTCAAGAAAAACGTGTTAGTTCCCTGAATTTGAAAATAAATTTGAAAAGATACCAAATAATGGAATTACTATACAGTATTAATTAATATTTAACAATTAATTATTTAACTGTTCCTCCAATAAGAGAATTAAGCACATCCCAAGCTCCAATGCGCTTTCCTTTGAGTAAAATCATTATTACTTTGCTAAAAGTTCCTGCCTTTCTTTAAAATTTTAAAATTTTCCATTTAAGCGTCTTGTTTCTTAGTTATTTCAGAATATAATAATTAGAAATTGTCTTTTAATAATTAAAAATTAAATACAAAAATCCTTGGTGAATTAAATCAAATTTGTAACTTATTACCGCGCTTTAAAGAATACATTCCTTGAAATTATTCCTAAGACAAGCAATGTGGCGTGTTTAATTGCTGCAAATGTAAAATTTAATGTTGTACATGTAAAATTTTCGACAAAAATAGATAACGGAGGGATTCCTGTATTTAATTTATTTTTTATTTAAAAAAAATTAAAATTCACAATTTAAATAAGAATTTGCTCAGCGTGCATAAATGGTATTTTTGTTGCTGAAGAAATGTTTTTAAGTTTATTAACCGGCGATGCTGATTTTTTTAAGCGGCATTTTTAAAATTGTTTTGCGTTGACTTGATTCCGTTCCTATCAATTGGATCAGATTAAGTGGCTGATTTTATTAACCAGTGATTTTATTAAGCGGCGGTAACTGTATTTCGCTACTGTTTTCAGCAAAACAAAAACATTGCGATGTACCATAGTACACAGCTGTTAATAAAATGTAAATATCATTTAATTATTTGAGTTTAATTATGTTGATTAGAAGTCTTTTATTTTAAAAGAAACTAACTTTAAAATAAAAGCTTAAAGTAGCTATAAGAAAATCTTTTAGAATTGTTTATCGGCTCGAAAAAAAAAATATTTTACTAATACATTAAATTCTTTAAAATTTGTTGATAAATAATTTACCACGAATTTTAAGATGTAGCTTTTTTCCGATTATAATTCATTTTACCTTTTATTTAAAAGGAGAACTTCGTCGAATATATAAATAACTGTATAAGAAATTGATGCTGCATAGTCGAAACCCCACTCTTAATAGTCGATTTTTGGGTTACTTTTAATTTCGGAGGGGTAGATTGTGCTTCTCGAGATCTTAAAGTAACCAAGTACTCTGGCTTTATGAGTATGGTGCAGGTTATGCCAACTGAATTTATTTAGTACTATTATATGTAGGAAAATTTTCTGAAGAGACATATTGCACCGCATCATCAAATGGTTGCATCAAATCTTATACATAATAGTAAAGGAATATGGGTACATTATGAAGTAGCTGTTATGATGCGAGTCAACAACAAACTAGTGAAACAAACTTGGTATTTTGTATTTATTTAGCTGTTATTCACCAATAACATAAACTCCCGGTTGAACATGAAAATTTGAAAAGCATATAAAGGCAGGGTGCAAATTTTCAGAAAAAAATTGCCGTGTTGTATCTGCCATCTAGCGGTATAGTTATTTTCAGATTTTTTAGGTGAATGTAACCAATCAAAGATTATATGAAATCCTCGACGCTAGATGGCAGAAACAGCGTGCCAAGTTTTGCTGGAAAGCTGTACCCTGCCTTTAGACGCTTTTCAAGTGTTTGCGTTGAACCGGGAGTTGAAGTAATACTGAATACGGTCATTTGGCAACTTTGAGACCTATAGTTACAGTGACTTTTTGTCTCGATTGATCCATATTACAACAATTCACAGAAAAAAAATGCGCACAATGCCTTTAAGACATAGGACATCACAAACATCCATGTAAGCATTGGGATTCGAATCCGGAACGTGAGGATCCCTAACGACTGAAGTACCAGGCTGGCGACAATTTTTTAGATAAAACCACAAATTGTCTCTAATCAGTATATTTCCCAAATAAGCATTTGTTTGGAGTTTAGATGTAGATTATGCGAAATTTTTAATATAAAGAGCATTTATGCTTAAGTTTTAAACTTAAGTATACTAATTTGTTCTTAAGCATTAAGGAAATCGCTAGAACAACTGATAACTTCTGTGATTACTTTGTTAGAAAATTATATTTCAAAAACTCCAGCAATTGAACCAAATTATAAATATTTTATCACTTGAAAAAAATTTATATATATATATCAGCGATTATATCAACTGAAAGTATCATTTTGAAGAACGCAATTATCAAGTATCACTTTCAATATTTTTAAATTTTATTTTCCAAATGTGGGTTCAGTTTCATAGAAAATGCAAAATAATTTTATTCTTCTATTTTGTACGATTTATTTTAATAGTTTTTCGTTAGGAGTTTTGACAGTTTATGAGCAAACAACATTAATTTGTGAAATCTAGATATCTCCAAGTAATCATTTTCAAATTGTAAGGTAACAGAAATAAATTGAAAATGTCTTATTCTTTCACAATCTCAATAGAATTTATTTCTCTAAATAAAATTGCTGCATTTAAATTGATAGAATTTCCATGTTCTTTCAGAATTAAACTATGATAAATTGAGGAAAACCGAAGTTGTTTCTTGAAATCAAGATTTTCTATTTAAGAGGAAAAAAATTAAACATACTTATGATAAAATATTGTAATCTATAAAAATAATACAGAACTTATATAAATTGTAAAGCATTGTAATGTGTGTACTATTTGTATATTAAATGATGAGTAATGTTAACAAATAAAACGATGAAAAAGAGAATATAAATTATGTTTGTTAATGATGAAATATATATATATATATATATATATATCATCATCATCATCAATTTCAGCTTTTATCAGTCCACTGCAGGATGTAGGTCTCTCCTAGGTGATTAATAACTGCCCTGTTTTCTACAATTCTTCTCTATTTTGCTCTTCCAAACTTCACAATTTCATCTTTCCAACGACACAGTGTGTTCTTCCTCGGTCTTATCTCTTTGTATCCATAATAGGACTCTGGTGGTCCATCTATCATCATTTCTTCTCGCAAGGTGCCCAGCCCAACTCCATTTTAACTTCTTGACTCTAGAAATAACATCAGTAACTTTGTCTTGCTTCCTAATTAGAGTGTTTCGGTTTCTGTCTCTTCGGGTGAATCCTAACAGGCTGCTTCTCCATGCTTCTCTGGGTTTTTTGTAGTTTTTTGTATAGCTTTACATGTTAATGTCCAACTTTCTGAAACATAAGTTAAAACAGGAAAAATGCACTGATAAAAATTTTTTCTTTTCGAACAAATTGTGTGGTCACTTTTGAATAAAGAGCTATTTCTTCCGAGTGCTCTCTCTCTCTCTGTAATATCTGTAAAAAAAACGTTAAGAAATACACTCTAGGTTCGGAATAATAACGCATCACATCTCATTGGAAGGAAAATGTAGGTACGAGAGCAGCGCAAAAGCAGAAACACACATGAATTTAGTAATTTTAAATTGAAAGGAATAATAAAATAATAATAATAATAATAATAATAATAATAATTATAAAACTTTAATGGAGTTCACCAGCTACTTATTTCTGTATAAAAGAAGTAATATTAAGATTTTTAGAATAAATAGAAGTTGCTAGGCAGTATTATTTATTATAGTAATTCATTTTCCTAAAAGTTTTATGTTTTTAAAAATCATCAGCAATTTTTATAAAAAAAAAAAAAAAAGTAATTAAAAATTTCTTTTCTAGTAAATAATTTAACTTCCGAGTCCTGTTTTTGACTCAGACTTTCCCTATTTGTGTATTTTTAAACTATTAAAAAATAAATAAATAAATATGCAACAAGAGAGAAAGATTGTGTAACTTTTAGGTGTGAGATATATAAGGCATTGCAGAAAAGTGGTTAACAAACATTTGCAAAATTTGTTGTAATTTATTTATTTATTTTTGATTTTTTTTTTTTTTTTTTTTTTTTTTTTTTTTTATAATTAGGATTTTTAAAGTTTATAGCAGAATCAGAGAGTTTTTTCTTATATGTATAGTTTTACAAAGATTTTATTTAGTAAATGGCATATGCATCCCCGTCAAAATGACGCAAAATTTGTTGTTATGAATTAAGAGAATAGAGTATTGACATTGTATTACTTTTCTTGAAACTTTTCCGATAAAGCAATGATCGGTAACCGACAAAATTTTGGTGGTCCACAGAAAAATCTTGACATTATTTAAATCGTATAATTAAAACTTTTAAGCACTAACCCTTAAATGCATGATTTTTTTTAATTTTAACAAATAATATTTGCAGTCAACCGGGAAATGGGTGTAGTTAATGGGAAACACACACACATACACACGCAAAAAAAAAAAAAAAAAAAAAAAAAAAAATCCACATGAAATTTTTTTTTAAATAAATAAATAATAAAATAAAATAAATAAATAAAATAGCATTGATGTATTTCTACACCATAAAAAAAAGCTACATTTTTCTTGCATAAATTGATCAGCACATGCAAAAATATAAATGTTATTCGTTACTCTTACCTTGTTTCTATCCGAAAACAGTTTTTACTGTATGTTTTTATTACATTTTTCATAAATAGTCGTAATTTGTAACACCCGCCGAAATGAAATTGTACTCAGATAGCGCGCCAACAAATGATGATTGTCACAGATAAAGGAACGAACTGTCAAAGATTCTAGTTGCGTTCGGAAACGATAAAAAAGTTTTGGTAAAATAATAATAATAATAATAATAATAAACCACTATGCAAAGGTTGTTACATCAAGATATATGAGGTTTTAAACATACGATGCAGATCTACTTTAAGGGTTAAAACTAGTTTGAATAAAAAAAAAAAAAATAGAGATGTTTAAATACAGTATATCATTCCTTACATCGTAAACTGTACTAATATGTCTATAGAAATGTAGGGTAAAAGAAAGTGGAGTGGGTGTCACACTAAAGTATTTAAATACTGATACACTTGAGATAGTTGAAATTCAATTTACATTTTTATTTGTCTTACTGAAAAAAAAAAAAAAAAAGAATTATTTAAATTTTTAATACGACAGGTCCTACTATTCCCTTCAATCGTCTATTTTTGTATCGTTACCTATTTTTATCTGTCGCTTTAAATGAACACGCAAACATTTTTGTTTTTATCTAAATATAGAAAGCTGAAAGTTTGTCACTGTTTCTGTCCGAATTTTTAATCCATATTATTAGATTTTATCAAAAACTAGTACAATATTAATCAGAACAAAAACTAGGTGACGCCGTGTTTTTTAGTCAACCGAATAATTGGTTCAAAACGTATTAAATGAAAACCCCATTTTAAATTTAAAATTATATATATTAAAAAAAAAAAAAAAAAAAAAAAAAAGAGCAATTGATGCCAAAAATAAATAAATAAATATATATCTTTTTACGTCGGGAAAAAAGTGTAATTTTTTATTTATTTATTTATTTTATATATGTATATATATAATTAAAATAAAATTGAGAAAAATTGTGCTTAAGAAATGAAACAGCTTAAGTATAGAACCCGTTGACGAAATTTTGACACCCAAGTAGCTCGGACGTTTCTCGCCAAGATTTTACTTATTTATTTATGCCATAACAAAATTATTGAAATATCGGTAGCTATTTTAACTTATCGCCAAAATGACAACAAAAATTTAAAAGCCTCCAAGAGACTACTGTGCTAAAGCAATAAAAAATTAATTATTTAATTATTTAATTAAAAAAATGAATACAGTAACCGATGTTAGGGAATGAAACACAGTTACTTAATGCCTTTATGTGGAAGAATAGATTAAAGTAAGTCTTATCATACGGAACTAAATTATGTTTTGTGCAGAATATATTATATTTATTACTTAGAAAACAAAAATACCCCTAGAGAGTTATTTTATTTTATTTTATTTATTTATTTTTATTATTAAAAATGTCTGTAAGATTATCTCTTCTAACGACAACTTTTATGGAAAATACACAAAACTTTTATGTTTGAAAAATTAAAAAAAAAAAAAAAAAAAAAAAAAAAAAAAAAACGTTAAGAATGCTTTTAAAGAATAAGAAATAGAAATAATTACAAATCTTAAATAAATTAAGTTAGTTTTTGATTAAATTTAAATAAATAAATATATATATATGTATGAATTTATCTTTTCCCGAGTGTTTTCCACATTAAAAATTAGCAGCACTTCTAATAAAAAAATATATCAATAATTAGATTCTAGTTCTAATTAGAGTATAGATAATATTTTACCTCTTTTCACATGAAACGAAATATATAGAGAAAAGTGAAAGGGATTAATACAATGAAAAACTGTAATGCTTAATCAAATAATAAATTTCTTTTTTTTTTTTTTCTTTTTCTTTTGGTTACTTTATTTTAATCAGTTAAGAAAATAAAGTATTGCTTTATGTCAAATATTTGAAATTGAATTTTTGGTATAATTACTCGTTTTCAGGCCTCTTTGGTCGAAAAAATCAAATTTTTAGCAGTTGGTCTGGGTATCTGTGTCTCAGTTTGTTTGTTAGTGTTTTTTATCAGCATAATTCAAAATCCTGTATTACCAGAAATTCCAAAATGAGCATTATAAATCTGTACTATATTAAAAATACTTGATTTTTTTTTTTCAACAAATTGAAAAAATGATTCGCATATAGAGCAGGAAAAATATTCAAGTGCATGGCGTCTGTGGGCGAATATTTTTGTTGTCGCATTTTAACAGTGCTAAACAAAATGAAGTTAACATATATACACACATATATATATGTATATGTATCATTCACAAAAGTACGTCTGACGATGATATGAGAATATAATATATATATATGAGATATAATAGGATATGAGAAGTATTTACCATTTGCTTATAAGACCGCATAAAACAATTCAGATTAATTAGGGCTATATGAAAAGCTCTTGTGGTATGCATATAATTCGTTAGTGAATATGCAGTGCTACCCAATGTTTGCAAATTATATTTCAAAGAATAATCCTGCTGAAAATTCCTTAAACAATTTCTTCTTCTTCTTTTTTTTTTTTTTTAATAACAGCGTTGAATGTTTCATGAATGGAGTCACAAATACGAACGGGAAGATTGTGTGTGTGCTCTAAATTGTTTTGAAACAATTGTCGACTATTTTTAAAGAACATAGGAAATATTCCAATTCAGTACCTTTTATTTTTATCACACATCTTAAATTCTAAAGAATCTTTTTCAGAGATGCCGGGTAAGAGAAAGAATTGTAGTCACATTTCTTTCTCTTACCTGGAGTGCTTCAACAGATTATTTAATACTAGTTGCCATAGTATTCGCTCGCTTAACGGTCGATATTCACAAATATTATTAATTTATTATTATTTATTACAATCAGTTTAACTATATTTTTAAGTTTTTTCTGTAATTTAGCTTTATGTTTTGTCCGTAATTTGGCTGGGGCCAAGAAAGAAAACTACCAAACCGCCAAGTGTCGGTCTTTAGAGAGCATTGCACCTGTTCTTTTAAATTATCTTTTAGACTTATTTTATTTATTTAAAATTACGTGTAGAATAGTATATATATATTTTCAACACATTTTTAGAATCGTGACGTTATATTTTTTCTGCTAAATTACTCTTCTTCTGTTATTTTATTCATTCCTCTAAATCAAGGATATATATATATATATATATATATATATATTCAATACATTTTAATAACAAGGACGTCGGATTAATTTCGGGGAACTAGGGCTTTAATTATTTAAAAAGTTAATATCGAAGGTTTATTTCAAGTAGTCAATGTTATTAGAATTTTAGTAGACCATCGTGGAAATAAATTTTGTACAAAACAAACGAATATTATTATTATTTATTTATTTATTTCTCTATTTTTTACAAAAATCAAAAATTAATCTTTTAAAGCACCATGTCCTTGCACCGAGGACGCAGTTTCCATATGCATTTCACCCTGAATTTTTTAACACAATTTTACTTTTATAACTTAGCGTAAAATATCAATTATTTAATTCCTTTTAATTTTTGTTTGTAAATTCTGATAGATTTTTACATTAAATGAGCGTAGTAATTACTTTGACCCTTAAAGGGTTAAAGGATTTTCGAAAGAAATTTGACAGTTAGTTAATTCCAGATCGAATGTAGCAGTTTTAAGTTGTTATCCGCCCTTCAGTTTTAGAGAGTGGAATTGCAGAAAGCACGTTTTACATTGTCAGACATTTCGGTTCTACGTTGCACCAAAATTTGGTACTACATTGTAAAAAATATGTCCTAAATATGTCCTACTTGCTGCCAGAAATTGTCTGTACTTTGAGAAAATACGTGTAATTTACGAAAAAATTACGTTGTCAGAACGTATTTTTTGTAATTACAGAAAATGTCTGGCTGCAAATAGGATATATTTTTTACAGTGTACAGTAGCTGCAATACCCAAAACTTGGTACTGCAGTAGCTGCAGTCAAGCGATGGGGAAATGATCTACCATAATTTGGTACTTTTTGATGAAAAAAAAGCACCAAATCATGGTAGAAGGTTTTCCCATTCTATGGTTGAAGCTACTATAATATCAAGTTTTGCTTCAACCAAGCTCCAAATCATAGTAAAAGGTTTCACCATTGCATAATTGTAGCTACATTGTGTCATGTTTTGGTTCAACCTAGTACAAAAATTTTAACAGAGTAATTTACTTATTTATTTATTTTATGAAAATGAGGATTAAGGGGATACTTCATCTAATTTGACTGGCATTCTAACCTCATGTTATTCTACGAAGAAATTTTTTTTTTTTATAAATTACTCATTACTTAATGTATTTTTTTAAATTTCGTTTTCCTATTTAAAAAATTCACAACCGTAAAATATAATTCGTTTTTAAAAGTTGATTTTTTTTAAATTTTTTAATATTTCATTTTGAAACTATAAAGGGCAAGATATGTGCTTAGTTAATTTTTTACACTTTATAATTTAAAACGAAATATTAAAACTTTAAAAAATAAATTTTTGAAAAACTAGAAACATTTTAACGGTTGAGAATTTTAACACCGTCCGTGGAAATGGAATTATAAATAATACAATAAGTAATGAGTAATTTGTAAAACAATTATTTTCGTAGATTAACTGAGGTTAGGCTGCCGGTTAAATTAATTGAAATATTCCCTTAAATGTTTGGGACAATTATAAATGTCAGGATGTAAATTCTGGGAAAATTAGTGTTAGTTGTAACCCACCCTCTCTTCAATCTGAGAAAAAAAAAATTAGAGGAAGTCCACGACTTACACCATTTAAAAGAAAATAAATAAATAAAATAAAATAAAATAAAATAAAGAGAGCTTTTTATTTCTTAAAATATTATTTAGATAAGTTTTATTATTGTTTTATTTATTTTTTTTTCTGGAAAATTAATATGCAAGAGTAACAGATCTTTGAAAAGGAAAAGCACATAATGATTAAAGAATACATAGCTTGGAATATTTTGATGAAATAATAATCCCTTTTTATTTTATTTATTTATTTATTTTTAAATATAAATTTCAGTTTTGGCTTGACTATACATTTCTATTTCTTATTATCTGATCACTTAGAATTAACAACAATTTACACTATCTTTAAATATTTAAAATATTTAAAATATGCATTAATGTAAATGATTGTGAAAAAGCTTATTGCAGTAAACTACAGTAGCTTTGTATACTTAAATTTATATGCTATTTCAATTTCCTTGTAATTATAAAAACTAGTATCGCCCTGTGGTCGAAACTCGACCATTTTTTTTTTTTTTTTTTTTTTTTTTTTTGCAAAGCGAGGCAAAGCAAAGTTATTGCCTTGTCCTAAACGGAATGCAATTGCAACACAGCTGCGGCAATTGTTTGCCGATATTCACTCTAACTGAATCAGCAGAGTTTTACTTAATATAACTATTTCTCTCTGTAGATGTTAGCCTTTCCTAAAATGAGAGAAAATCGCAACGTGAAAACGCCCCTTGTTGTGTGATACAGCCCAGAAGCTAATAGGTACCATGTCAAACCAAGGCCCAACCAAGTATCAAATTCTCTTAAATTAATTCGATTGGTTCATAAAGTACAGTGTTTGAACAACAACAAAAAAAAAAAAAGATATTTTTCAAAAATGGTCGAATTGAGTTCGGGAAATTTCAAAACGTGTAACTTTATCGAAAACCGAAAATCTAAATCTTTTCTGAATCTTATATTTTCTACTTATATATGCAGAGGAAAGAATAATAAATCCACTTTTTGAAAAATAAAAATAAGTAGTCAATTTCACTTAATTAAAATGCAAGGAAATCTCAAAACGTGTAAATTCATCGAAAACCGGAAATCAAAAGTTCTTATGTATCTTCTACTTTCTTCTACTACCCACAAAAGCTAGCAATAAAGACACTTTTTAAAAAAATAAGTAGCCAAGTTTAGTTAATTGAAACGTAAAGAAAGCTCAAAACATGTAAATTCAGCAAAAAACGGAAATCGGAATTTTTTCCGTATCGTCTACTTATACATGCAGCAATTAGTAATAAATCCATTTTCCTTTTATTTAGTGTATTAGTTGAATATTTATTGTTTAAATATCACCCTTTGAAATGAAATGTTTATGTTTACATTCGAAACTGGAAGTTTGCCATTTTTTTTCTGGAGTTTTGTGATTTTAAATTAAAATTTTATCAATTTTACAGAAAAAATAACTCAATCAAACACATGTAGACAGTAACTTATATATAACTATACCCAAATATCGGAATTAAAATCGGCAGATAATTTCCGTTATTTTTTAATAATTTTTTACAAAAAATCCAATGGACGATTATCATAGAAAATTTTTTTCATGGCTCCATGGACAGACAGTGACGTCATCACTTCGCTTGCGTATAGTGATGCTACATTGTACAAATTACTGTGTCTATGGTTTTATTTGAGCTTTATGAAATTGCCAGATTTAACAACTTTCTACTTTTAGGAATTTTTTTATGTAAAGGAATACGTGTATAAAAGGGAAAAATGGGGGAAAATGCATAAAAAATAAATGTATTTTTAAATACTTTCTTGACATCGTAAGAAAATAATATTTGTATTCGCACCTTCCGGCTAGCCATACCTTTCGAATGATACCATTTTCAACCCTCTACTCCCATAATTAATATGTTAAAAAGGGACTACAAATTTTATGCTTGCCTATTAATTAATATATATAATGACCCTCATCGTCATCTGTCATGAACGAATCCGGTTAGTACCGCTTCAAAACTGAAACTTTTGGCAGCCATTATTATTATTATTATTTATTTTATTTTTTTTTCTGTTTGTTCAACTTACGAAAACATACATATAATATATATTTCCTTTAATACCTTGAAAAACTATTCAATTGGAATGTTTAAAGGTATATAAATTAAATATAATGGATCACTGGCTATTATAAACAACACAATTCCTGATAAAAACAAACCAAAACGGTTGCCATTCAGAAAATACAAATTCCAAGTGGACGACTCTTTAATTCCGAATGAATGACTCTTTAACCGTTTTATTTAAAAAAAAAAACAAAAAAAAAAAAAAAAAAAACAACTCTTAAAATATTTCAGGAACATATTAAAGCCTTAAAACTCTTAAAATATTTGTAGAAACATATTTAAAGCCTTTAATTATTTTTATCAAGCTTCATTTTTTTTTTTTTTTTTTTTTCCCAGTATAAGATATAATATGCTTTCACGGACAATAAATAAATAAATAAATAAATAAAAATAATAAAATATTAAATTAGCTCATGCATATGAGAAAATGACATCTATAAAATAATAATAATAATAATTTTAAAGTTGTCGAAGAGATAAATAGAATGTGACATTTTCGCACGGTCTTAGTAATAACAGCAAAGTACGGTTTCTAAGAAGAAAGTCACGTGGTTGTTAGAACCTAATTGAAGTGAGAAATAAATAAAATGAAATGATCATTTTTCAACTTTGTGCAGCGATTTTCTTTTTAAAGAAGTGCTGTGTATTTCTTTAATTGATATTTCATATATATCTTAACACTTTTGCGACCGCTGACGTAGATTCACGTCATTTGGATATCTGTAACTCTACCAGTGGGCGTTTCTTTCAGGGTTTTTATGTTACTTATTTCTGAAGAATATACTCAGTATTCAAATTTGTACAGTCAAATGTAATATTGTTGCGTGCTCGGGGGTTCGTAAGTTGTCCGAAAATGAAAGGCGAGGCTTGCAAAAATCCAGTAATTTATTCACAGAAAGTTCCCGAAAAATACAGGTCTATAAACCAAGCATTAGCTTCAATTCAACCAGTAAACACATGCTTAATTAACAACTGTCAACTGTAAATCCACAGTACTAACTGTATAGCAATAGCACTTAAAGCAAGATTCATTCAAAGACGTTTAGAACTCCTTCAAATGCAATGCAAGCATTAGCGAAACTGCCTGACTCTGATTTCAGACTGAACTGAACTGACTGCCTTGGCGAAAAAAGCAGTCCTTGTATACCCCTGTAGAAAAGTGTGGAATGTTCCAGAAATTTCTGTATCTCCTCAGCCAATCATATTTCAGCGTCCATATTTGGTATATCACTAATAAAGATTTTCTCGCCAAGGTCACCAAAAAAATCGCCAAGTGGGGAAAAAGTCGCCAAATTTGGCGCCAAATCCATTACCTGCCTTATTGGAGATTTCTAATGCGTTTTTAAGGGAAAATTACGCTTTCTTACTCTTATAATAATATAATATGCATTATTTTAACGCTAAAACAACTAGAAATGCCGAAAATTAACATTTTAACGGCTTACTAAGCCTCTTTGAAAGAATTTCTTCAAAAATGAATACAATTATTTACAAACTCGCAACAATATGGATATAAATAATTTGATTAGGAAGAATTATTAATATATATAATGATCCTCATCTGTCATGAACGAATCCGGTTAGTACCGCTTCAAAATAGAAACTTTTGGCAGCCATTTTTTTTTCGTTTATTTAATTCAACTTAGGAAACATACATATCATTTTCATACATATTTTGTATCGCACATATTCTTATTTCCTATAAAACCTTGAAAAACTATTCAATTGTAATGTTTAAATCTCTAAATTAAGTATAACGGATCACTGGCTATTATAAACATGAACCTATAAATAGAATTATGTAACTTCATGACTATAAACAAAGCAAGACAAAATAAAAAAAAACCAAAACTGTTGCCATTCAGAAAATACAAATTCCAAATGGACAACTTTTTAATTCCGAATGAACGACTCTTTGACTGTTTCATTAAAAAAACGCATAAAATATTTCTAAAACATATTAAAGCCTTAAAAATCTTAAAATATTTGTAAAAACGCATTAAAGCCTTTAAATATTTTTATCAAACTTTATTGTTTGTTTACATTGTAAGGTATGATTGGCGCCGAGTTTAGTACGTAAATGCCGCCAGTTGATTTTAGTTTTGAAATTAGTGTAAAATGATAGTTGGGATAGAATGTTTGGTTGGGCAAGTAAAAGTCACCAGTTGAAATGAGTATTGAAATTAGAGTAGTCTAATGTGTTAATGTCGAGTCAAGGTAAAATGTTCGGTTGAGAATGAGAAAGTCCCTAGCTGGATCCTGGATATTTTGGCGATGTTGAGGGTGAGATAGCTGGTTGGAAGTATCGAGTAGAGGTGAATTTGGGTTAGCATGGAGTGTCTTTAGTTATTGGATAGTTAGTTAGAAAATTTGAAAACAGGATCTACGATAGTCTTAAAAAAAGTATTTTGGTAAAATGAAGTGAATCGTTTTTTCTTATTATGAGGACTTTAAATACGCAAGCGAAGTGATGACGTCACTGGCCGTTCGTGGAGCCACGAAAAATATTTCCTATGTTAAACGCCCAATGGATTTTTCGTAAAAAATTATTAAAAATCGAGGGAAATTATATCCCGATTTTAATCCCCATATTTAGGTTTAGATATGTATTAGTTATCATGTGCATGCGTTAGATTAAGTTGTTTTTGTTTTAAAATTGATAAAATTTGAATTTTAAATTTCAAAACTCTAGATAAAAAAAAACTTCCTTATTCCATTGAAAACATAAACCTTTCATTTCAAAGGATGATATTACACAATAAATATCCAACTAATATACTAATTAAAAGGAAAATGATAAATATTCTATCATAATTTGAAGTGAAATTTGTTTTCAAATGTCTAAATAAAGTATCTGATATAAGATACTAATATGTTGCAGCGGAATAGACTTGATATCGGTCATCCATGGCAGAAAGAAAAAAATGTATATATCGCCAAATTATCTGGCGAATATAATTTAATTCCTTTCAAAAATCATGGTTATTTTAAAAATTTATATTAAGAGAGTAAGGAATAATATGGAACAATATTTCGCATAACACATATTACGAAAGTATACATCTGGCGTGTATATTTTCGTAGTACGTTTTTGATCGCCAAATACAAAAACGCCAAGGACAACAGAGTTTTGAAATTTAAAATTAAAATTTTGTCAATTTGACAGCAAAATAACTCAATCTAACATATGCACATGATAACTAATACATATATATACCCAAATATGGGGATTAAAATCGGGAAATAATTTTCCTCGATTTTTAATAATTTTTTACAAAAAATCCAATGGGCGATTAACATAGGAAATCATTTTCTTACATACATGGACGGTCAGTGACGTCACACTTCGCTTGCGTATAGAGCACTTAATGGAACACTGGGATGTGTTTGTTGCTGTTGTGTTGTCGGGCCTATATTTTTTTGTCAACCAGCAGTTTTTTTATTGTCATTCATATTTGTTGATCGGGTAAAATTTTTGAAGTGAAAACTTCTTTAGGCGCGTTGAGCACTTTTGGGTTAATAAAAATCATTGAACTCCCATCATCGTCAGCTAACGCTTTCCATTTGAAGTGAAAACTTTTGGGTGAAGAAAAATCATTGAATTCGCGTCATCGTCAGCAAACGCTTTCCATCCTTGTATGATACAAATAATGTATCACACAATTTACTTGCTAATGTGATGTGTTAATAATTATATACTGTATATTGCTTTAAAATCTGGTGCGGCGTTACACGACTTCTCTCATCTCCGGGCACTGTCTCTATTGCAGTTAGACCTCACAAAACAGTGAGAAAGCCCAAAGCTGCCATTTTTCTCACGTTTTTACAATCTGGTGCGGCTCTACACGACTTCTCTTATCTCCGGACACTGTCTCTTAAAGATTGCAGCCGGAAACGTTGCAGTTAGGCCTCACAGAACCGTGAGAAAGACCAAAGCCTCCATTTTTCTCACGTTTTTAGAATCTGGTGCGGCTCTACACGACTTCTCTCATCCCCGGACACTGTCTCTATTACAGTTAGACCTCACAAAACCGTGAGGAAGGCCAAAGCCGCCATTTTTCTCACGTTTTTACAATCTGGTGCGGCTCAACACGACTTCACTTAACTCCGGACACTGTCTCTTAACGATTGCATCCGGAATCGTTGCAATTAGACTTCACAGAACCATGAGAAAGACCAAAGTCGCCATTTTTCTCACGTTTTTAAAATCTGGTGCGGTTCTACACGACTTCTCCACAGCTTCCAACCTAATCCGGCAAATTTTAGTACCGCCCCTTTTTCTTCACCACTTAATTTTTAGAGTATTTTTCTTCTTAATTCATTGTAGATACATTTGAAGAGAATTTCTCTAAAAATTAAGTGGTGTAGAAAAAGAGGCGGTGCTAACAATTTGCTGGATTAGGTTGGCAGCTCTGCTTCTCTCATCTCCGGACACTGTCTCTTAACGATTGCATCCGGAATCGTTGCAATTAGACTTCACAGAACCATGAGAAAGACCAAAGTCGCCATTTTTCTCACGTTTTTAAAATCTGGTGCGGTTCTACACGACTTCTCCAGAGCTTCCAACCTAATCCGGCAAATTTTAGTACCGCCCCTTTTTCTTCACCACTTAATTTTTAGAGTATTTTTCTTCTTAATTCATTGTAGATACATTTGAAGAGAATTTCTCTAAAAATTAAGTGGTGTAGAAAAAGAGGCGGTGCTAACAATTTGCCGGATTAGGTTGGCAGCTCTGCTTCTCTCATCTCCGGACACTGTCTCTTAAAGATTGCAGCCGGAAACGTTGCAATTAGACCTCACAGAACCGTGATAAAGGCCAAAGCCTCCATTTTTCTCACGTTTTTACAATCTGGTGCGGCTCTACACGACTTCTCTCATCTCCGGACACTGTCTCTATTACAGTTAGACCTCACAAAGAACGAAAATTATAAAATATCGAAACACATTCGATTTATAAACAAAAATTGAAAATACATTTAAATGATCACGTGGTAACCATCATGATCTAAACATTGTTTTGAAGATTTATCGTTCACATTCCGTCATTTTTGACGGGTTATATACTAGTATATAGATAATGTTTTATTACCAAAAAAAAAAAAAAAAAAAAAAAAAGCAACATTTTGCATAACTCTGAAAACTTTCATTTTCATTCTTTATTCTTTCTTTCTTTCTTTTCTTTTTCTTTCTTCTTCTTCTTTTTTTTTTTTTTTTTTTTTTGTAATAAAACTTTTCCAACTCATGTAAGAATACAATTTTTGACATAATGCTGCTTTTATGAAATTCATTGAGAGAGTTTATACTATATTCTGAAATTCTCTTCATGATATCTTTAGAGAAAAAAAAATTAAATTTAATATATATCAGTTTCCCTTCCCGAGTAATAATTTTACTATAAAATGATAAAAATATTTCTTTTCTTCTTTTCTCAATCGCTGCAAACTTTATAAATCAATCTGCTTCAATGGAATTTATAGTAATCCTAAGTTTTTCTGGAATTAAACTAAATGAATTGACAAAAATAAAAATGTTTTCTGAAATAAAGAATGTGCGTTTGAAGGGGGAAGAAAAAGTGAAATTAAATGAAACATAAGACAATATAAACTATACATGGTTTGCAGATAATAACATGAAAGATAAATTCCTTCGTGACACAATTGACCACACATACATAATCTTTTTTTTTTTTTTTGGTAGTGAAAACAAAGTTTTAATGCTAATTTGAAATATTAAATTTGTGTATTGATAATCTGTGATTTTTTTTTTTTTTTTTTTATTTAATCATTATTATTTAAAAGGTAATCAAGTTTTTTTTTATTTTTTTTTTAAGAACACATAATTTGTTAATTGTTAGTTTAGTCTGTTAAAAACTGTTGCATAATGTATCAATTGGTGCATTTTACCTAGGAAGCTAATGAATGTAATTCTGCCCATTTTTGAAATTCATCACAGGATTTACCAATAGATGGTGCTTCTCAGAAATAATAATAATAAAAAAAAAAAGGGGGGGGGGGTTACAATGGCGTGTTACTAATTCTAAAAAAATATATATATTTAAAATAAGCATCGTTTGTAGTAATATCATGGTGCAGGCCGAGAACAGACTCAAATTATTTATATTTTGGCTATATAGCATTCTAGAAACTATTCAGTTTTCTCATTTAACCACACCATTAATTGGAGAACTTTGTAACTAAATTTTTAAACTGTTGGAGTAAAACAGTTTTTACATTATATATTTAATCAAAAATCGGCGGTGAAAAGATAAAACTTTATACCATGTTTCTCATGTTATTTACAGGGGTCGTACTCTCCGCCCTTTTTTCAGGACATCCTCAAGAATAAAAAATTTTGAATTTTATTGCTACCACTATTTTTTTTTGCAATAATATCTACCCTGTATAATCATGGCACATTGGTATAAATACATCCAGGATTATTTCTGCATAAAATTAGTGGTGGCAAAGCAGGGGGAATTTTTTTTCTTTAAAAGTGTCCTGAAAAAAAGGGCGGAGAGTACGACCCCTGTATTTAGTATGTTAAAGTACAAATCAATTTATTGATAAAACACAACTTTTATACATCTCCGAAAATAATCAATTCCATTTAAATATAAATAAAACAGTCTTAATTTTATGTGCATTTTTTGCTATTTAAAAATCTTATGTTGTACATTCGGGAGCTATCGTCCAAAATATTTAATAAAATTTATGTAGGAAACACACACACACACACATCGCAGTTAAGTATCTAGAAAAATTATCTTATTGCATGTAGGAAACGTTCTTTTACATTTTTTTTGCAGTCTGTAACTAGGGCGCGTTTTACAAAAGTAAATATATAAATAAATAAATAAATAAAAGTTTTTTTGAAAAACATGCTACGCCTACTTTAACACATAGTTGTCGGGGGTATTTTCCTATTTAGAATAATAAGCCCCGCCTTTTAGCGTTTCTCACAAAAAAAAAAAGCCAGCTACGCACATAAGACCGTGGCGAAATACACCCGCATGCAATGTGTTAACACTTTTATGATCACATATTTTCCTGTTTTTATTTATAAGCCTTGTCCTTTGACGTTTCTTTAAAACATTACATTTTAAAACATTACATAAAGTAAGAGAAATATTTTTCTTGTACGTGTTTAACACCTCAATACACAGTTTTTCTTTCTTTTTCTTTTCTTTTCTTTTTTTCTTTTTTTAAGAAATTACATTTCAGAACCTTGATTTGGCAATAAAATAAATAAATAAATAATGTATGATACATTTCAGAGCAAGTTTCAGCACATTGCCCAACATTGCAAGTATTACACATATAAAGAATCTCTTTTCTTTTCCATTTTCTTTTGTTAACCGTTTTAGCACAACACACAGTGTAATATCTTGTGGGAGCTTTGGTTTGACATTACTTATCGAGTTCCAATCAACAGCACCTTCTTCAGAACTATCTTCAGAATCACTACTGTAATTATCAGTTTTGTTTGAGGTACTTTCTGACAAATTTGCATATTCCTATTCAGATTCTGAACAGCTTATTTTTAGATATATATTTTACTAAAATACAACGTAAAATAAAATAATAATAATTTCAGAATTAGAAATCATGCCAACTGTGTGAATATCTAATGAACACAGCTTTATTTTCTGTAAACACAAAATAACCATGTAAAAATACAACACTATCTATGACTGTCCAAAACAGTTGACTTTGTATAGATTCGCCGCTCGAATTATCTCGAGTGTGCACAATCTGGCCCATTTGACACGCTCAAATTAACTCGAGCGTGTACGTTAGGGGGTTAGATCACCTTAATTTTATCCCCAGTAATCAATACGATAATTGCCACTGAAGAAATATATAGCGATATCATTTAATGAAGTAAAAACGAATGTGCAAAATCCTTTTTAAAAATTATACTGCTTTAGAGCAACGCCTAAAGGAGGGGCTAGTCTTTTTACAGTCGGCAGCAAAATTATTGAAGCACAAATCCATATTTTTTATATACTTTTTTATAGTTTGATCGCTAATTTTATCATAACTTAATTTTTTATAAGCAGCATAAGACAAAGATAATGAATCGGCAAATATTTACTTAACTAAACAATATTGGGTGTTCATCTTTTAAACAGCAATTATTGATAGCGCTTCAATAATTTTGCTGCCGGCTGTAAATAAACGAGATAACTCGTGACCGGTCTATAAAGTGTTAAACGGATGTATATTGAGTGAATTAATACAATTTGTAAAAAAAAAAAAAAAAAAAAATACACAACTAATTTTAACCTGTAAACAACACCTGTAAACAACATAACGTGGCAACATTTCTAACTTTTTCCGAAGTATTGATAGTACCCACTTTTTCTTACATATATTTTTTTTAAGAGTAAGTTTCTTCATATTTAACTTTATTAGAGAAAGTTACTCTAAAAAAAAAAAAAGGTGTGATAAAAAGGCGGGTATTAATAATGCTGCGGAATATTTTAGATATATTGACATATCTGCAGTAATATTTTTTCAAATAATGCATGATTATTAATCACTTTTAAAACAGCTGTTGGCCATTATATATTCTCTCTGAATGCCGTAATAAAGAATAATCAGTTCGTTGTTGGTCATTAACAGATAGTAGATAGAAATTTAGAAATCAAGTAACAATTGAAGAGCTTAGTGATTGAATATGTTATGGGACTGTTTAGTAACTTCGAGAAAATTAATATTAATTAGAGATAATAGAATAGCTAGAAAAAATATGTACATAACAATTTCCAGTTTAGACAAATTGATTATTATAAAACATTGACGTACCAGTAAATACTTGACTTTTAAAGGAGACAATAATAATTTCTTCCACCCAAAAAACCCCCTCTCTCTTCTTTTTTATAAACTGTCACTTAACCCTTTCAGGGGCGGTGGTATAATATTTCATATCACCTAATTTTAATTCCTATTTTCGAAAATTCACCCCGAAAGTTTTTAATAAGTTTTTTCGTTTTTGACTTAACCGAAAAAATTCCTCCATTTCTTATCATTTAACTCTGTTGTCAAATTCTGGTGGCACTTGGTACTAAGTGAACTTAATTCCATTGTTCCTGAAAGGGTTAACTCAGCTCTTCAAGTACCCACGGATAATCATACAGTGTTGCCAAATTTCGGGACTTTTTCATTAAATATTCACCACTAATTTTTTATTGTAATGGTTGCCTAATCACTTCGAAGATTAACCGTTTATTATGTATATCAAGTATCAATTCTCAAAATTATTGGTGATTATTAAATGAGAAAGTCTGTAAATTTGGCAACCCTGTAATCATAATGCCCTGTAATGTCATAACGTCTCAAAATCCTGTTTTCTGTCAATGTTGCTTACTTTAAAGGAAATCAAAACAGAGTGCGTAGCACAATAGAAATGCCAAGCCTAACAATTATGCCCAGTAGTAGGTGATACATACGCAGAGCTGCCAACCTAATCCGGCAAATTGTTTGTACCGCCCCTTTTTCTACACCACTTAATTTTTAGAATATTTATTTTCTTAATTCATTGTAATTATATTTGAAGAGAATTACTCTAAAAATTTAGTGGTGTAAGAAAAGGGGCGGTACTAACAAATTGCCGGATTAGGTTGGCAGGTCTGCATACGAAATCTTTTGTTCAGCTGTTTATATTTTTTAATCACTGCAAATTGTACATTAAAATTTAATTGAGATTAAAATATATATATATAGCGGAGCGTGGGGCTAGTTGTCACAGGGGTAAGAAGTAACACCCAATTTACGAAATAGTTTGTAACATTTGCGATTAAATATTTTTATAAACATAATTCTTATGACGCGATTTACAGGGTTTGTACGGGACATATTTTTTCCCTGAGTCTTATACCAGTAATTTTTTAGAACGATTTTCATTATAAAATAAGTCGTTCCGATTAAGATGAATTTTATTGTTTCACAATACTGGTGTGAGGCTCAGGGAAAAAATAAGGCCCGTACGAACCCTGATTTATAATGTAAGCACAATAGGTGCTCCACAAAAATGGTTAATCAGAGGTTCTGTGCACGTACTTCATTTTTGCCAGTTACTGGGGGAAAAAAAATATTTCGTAAATTTTGATTAAAGGTATGTTAATTTATACTTTAAAGAAATGTTTATAGCTATTTATTTAGTCTGTGTGTTGAGTTATAAAATACACGTTTAATTTTTTGTATAAATCGTTATATATATATATATATATATATATAAATAAACAAAATGTCCAAAATCATATGATGGGGCAAGTTGAAACAAAATTTTGGGGCAAGTTGTAACATATTAGAGGAGTGGCTTGTGGAGATGTCTACAGCCAGAGCTCGAAGTCTCCGCCCATTTTCAGGAAACTTTCAAAAATGAAAAAATTTTGGCTTCTTTGCCATTACTATATTTATACAGAAATATTTTCTGTGTTTTTATATTATAGTGTCGTGATTATTTAATCACGAATTAGAGAATATTGCATAAAAATAGTGGTAGAAAAAAAAGCAGAAATTTCTCATCAATGAGAGTGTCCTGAAAAATGGGTGGAGAATTTCAGCTTTGTGAAACCATCTCCATTGCAGAAGAATGCGTATAATGCTTAATTTGCAAAATGTGAGCACACATTAAATGCATGAGAGGAACAAAATATCATTTGCTTGAATTAATTTCAACTATGACTAAGGCTGACTTCTATGTTAATTTTATCTTTAATTTTATCTTTATTTTACTATAATCCATTTGATATAATTCATTTTTACTACACCAAGAAGGTTATAATTTAATATTAGTTATTAATTGTCTTTTTTATTAAATTAATAAATGGTTGATAACAGAAAACATTTTGAAATATTGTCGTTTTTATAGTTAGGGTTCCCTTTGTATCCGTTACAATTTGTGCCACGTGTGTTACAACTAACCCCAAATCTGGGGCAAATTGTAACAGGCAAATAATAATAATAATAAAAAAAAAAAACTTTTGTGTTGAAACTAGCAATATTAATGAAAGATTTGTTTTTTTTTTTTTTAAATAAATATGATAGATGATTATGTATGTTATTGAAAACAGCAATTAGAAACAGGAAAACGCATTTACATTTCCCAATATATTTAATTTTCTAAAAACTGTTGCAATCAACCCCACGCTCCCCTACAATAAATCTGAAAACGCATCTCTAGGCATTATCGCCTACAGACCATAATGTATCAGATTTACTTCATCCGCCTCAGTAAATGAATGACATTAATCACATGCTCATAATTTTCTATAACGAATTACAACGAAAGTTTTATTTTTATTTTAAAACTGCATTAACATCTTTTAAATATTTAACGTACACAAACATCAAACCGTCTCAATTATATATATTAAAAGCAAAAACTGTTTTATTTAAGAGACAAAAATTTAAGTTAAAATACATTTAAAAAACGAAAAATAGATATGAAAACAATTAAAATCTAGACGTTTTGAAACCCGTCCGGGTTTCCTCATCAGTAATTACAACACAATATGCAAGCATTATATGAACACTCAAGGAATTTAAAGGAGTACCGAATATTGAGGAGCCAGTGCGCATGCTTCATTGATAGTGTGGAGATGCTTGGCATTGTGCCAGCTCGATAATATAAAAATTCTAAATTCTGGTTTTCATAATTATAAATCGCGTATTTACCTTGAGAGCTGGCACACTGCCAAGCATCTGAAGCATGCGCACTGGCTCCTCAATATTTGGTACTCCTTTAAATTTCTTGAGTGTTCATGTAATGTTTGCATATTTTGTTGTAATTACTGATGAGGAAACCCGGACGGGTTTCGAAACGTCTAGATTTTAATTGTTTCTATATGTATTTTTTGTTTTTTAAATGTATTTTAACTTAAATTTTTGTCTCTTAAATAAAACAGTTTTTGCTTTTAATCTTTTAAATACTTTCTAAAACTATGAGCATTTAGCATAATATGTACTCATGTGCTTATTTATTTATATATTTACTTGCTTAGCACCAAATTAAAAAATATATAAAAATGTTCAACGAAAGAATTGATTATGAATAATAGTATGAAAAGTAAATCAATGATAAATGAGGATAAATAATGTTACAAAATCATTATCATTATTAGCAAAATGACAAAAAAAAAAGTGTAAATTCTTTAAAAAACAATTTAAAGTTACTATTTAAATGTTGCATTTTGATAGTTAAGAAAAATATATATGGAAAATATAAAAAATAAACGCTAAATTTATGGGACCTAGAATTATTTCACGCACAGAAAATATTAATGTATGTGCAAAACATATATCTTTCTTAATGAGGTGAATCAATTCTATTACAATAAAAAATATTTAAATTAATAAACGGTTTAAAAAAGATAAATGGATTCACTGTGTTTTTATTTTTATTTTATTATTTTTATTTTTAGCATTTGAAAGCAATAACAATTAATACCATATATTTATATATATATTTCTACTTTATAAATTCATCCAATTATTAAGTACATATTGTATTTATTTGGTTTTAAGATTTTTAATATTTTTATAAAGCGCAAATTAACTCTTGAAAAAATATGAACGATTATGTTTACTTAAGAAGATTTTTTTTTTTTTTTAGAACGTTTTCAGCATTCATTCTTCTTATTTTTTCATACATGAATATTTAAAATTTTGCATTTTAACAACAAAGATTTATATATAAAAAAATAGAAAAATAGAAAAAGAAAAAGAAAAGAAAAGAAAAAATTTAAAAGAAACAAAGAAATCGTTTTCAGAAATTCCATAATGCATGTTTCCGGTATTTTCTCTTACTGAATTGCTCTGAAATATATTAATGTTCTTCGCAAAAAGAAAAAAAAAAAAGTTCTTCATGGTATGTGAAAAGGAAGATAGGCCTAACGATGATAAATTGACGAGAAATCAAGTTATTTCTCCAAATCACCATTGTTCATTAAGAAACGGAAAAAGGAATGGGATAAAAAGAACAATTTCGAGGGGCATATGGAATCCATAATAACCATGGCGGGTTGAACTGCATTCAAAGTTAAATGCAAGTTCTGGGAATGAAAAAAAAAAAAAATCTTATTTTTATGAATTTTTTTTTCTTTTTAAATTGTAATATTTTAGTAAGGGAGCGCTATTCCTATTTTGTTAATATTTATTTATTTATTTTGATTTAGAAATAAATATATTCATTAATTGTAAAGTTATATGATTAAATTCATTTTATCCATGTTTGTTGCTTTGGCCTGTTTTTTTCCTTTTCCTTTATTTTTATTTTTATTTTTTGGCTTCCATACACGTTGTTTCCTTTATGTTTATTATATTCTTATTTAATTGTGGTACCGTGTTTATTTATTCATTTATTTCATGGCACAAATTTCAAATTTAACAAGTTCAAAAGAAACTAGTAATAATCCGTTTAATTTAATTCATTTATATTTACAACTTAAACTAGTGGATCTGCAGATCAGGAACCTCAACGTCCTATTTGCATCAGACATTATTCAATAGGCTATTTTTATCTATTCCTTATTATATAATAGTATATATTGATTCGATCGACTTGTTACCATAATCAGATACATTCTTGAGGGGGTCTGCCGCCCCCCTCAACCCCTGGCTCTATCGCTCTTTGTATACCTATTTGTATATCATATAAAGTGTTACAGAATTGTAAATAATTTCATTTATTTTGGCATAATTTCTTTCAAAGAGGTTTAGTAAGTTAATAAAATGCTAATTTTGTGCATTTCTAGTCTTTTTTGCGTTAAAATAGCCTAATTTTCCTTTGAAAACGTATCAAAAAGGTCCAATAAGGGAAGAAAAGGATTTGGCGCTAAATTTGGCGACTGTTTCCCTCCTTGGCGATTTTTTGGCGACCTTGACGAGAAAATCTTTATTAGGGATATACCAAATATGGAAGCTCTAATCTCATTGGCTGATGTGATACGAGAATTTTCCAAAACAGTCTGTGTTCGATAGAAAAGTATAAAAGGAGCATTATTTTCACCAAAGCGGTCAGTCTCAGATCTGTGTCAGTTTCCTCAAATGCTTGCTTTGCTTTGAGCTTCTTTGGATGAGACTTGCTTTATGTGTTATTGCTAAACAGTTTGTACTGTTGTTTCGCTGTTAACGGTTGTTGTTTTAGCTGTCTTTACTGGTTGAATTGAAGCTGATACTTGGTTTATAGACCTGCATTTTTCTGGAACTTTCTGTGAATAAATCACTGAATTTTTGCAAGTTTCGCCATTTATTCTCGGACAACTTACGAACCCCCATGTTCGCAACAGTATACATTCTTGATAAACGACAGTCTTGTATTATTTCCCTGAAATTCATAAATACCAAATTTCATAACTACCAAATTTCATACCAAAAAAATTACATAGCATATCAGAAATATTTTCCGTAACCTTTAATCTAATTTTCAATTCTATGCCCACAATCTTCAACAGGAAAACATGCTTCTAAAATTCTGATAAAATTTCATTATATTTGATGGGGTGTAACCATGTTAAAACAAACTTTTAAAAAATACCGACTATAGACCGTAATAGTACGAAATTCTTTATGTATCCTGGAAAAGTAGCCACAGTCATTATAAACGCCAATAATAAGAATAAACCTAATTAATTATAGCTCATTATTTTTTCAAACTAATTTGACATCATTTGGATGATTACAGTACATACTCGGAATTATTTTGTGTGGTCCCATAAATTATTTAGTTTATACATAAACTTTTTTAAGAGTAAAGATGATTTCAAGCATTTTTATAATGTATGTTAATTTTATTAAGTTCAGTTCAGCATAAACTCAATTATTGTGCGCGCTTAAATAAAACTTTGTCCATAGGCTCTAATGTTACGAAATTCTTTCTTGTGTCTCTGTAAACAAACCATAAACACTGTGTACACCAGTAAAAATTTTCCATCTTATTTTGCGTTTAAAATTAATAATTGTTCCAAATTTAACATCGTTTGGATGACTATGTGATATTGTCAGAACACTTTTGTAAGGTCTTGTATATTAATTAGAAAGCTTAAGAGTACATATTTTCTTCAAACAACATAAGTTTAAGCATCTTACTCACGTAGGCTAATTTCATTTTCTTCATTGCAAAGTAATGATATTAAAATGCGTTCAAACGAAATTCACCCCATATGCCGTAATGTTAAGAATTTTGGCGTGTCCCTGTACACAGTTTATAAACAATATAGCAATAAAAATTATACAGCTACTTATATGCAGAGCTGGAACGTGTACACAATTTGCAAGTCAATCGAAATATTTTTGCGGCCGCTATTGCGGTACATACAAATTTTTCCCATAGTCCGTAAGTATAAGAAACACTTTAGTGTGTCCCTGTACACGAACGACAAATGGAATACACACCTAACACTGAACAACTAATTCCGTTAGGCTCATGAATATGTGTACCGAATTACAAGTCAATAGCATGATTTTTGGGGTCGCTATCGCGGTACATACAAATTCTTTCCATAGGTCGTAATGATAAAAAAAAACCTTGGCGTGTCCCTGTACATGAACTACAAATTGAATGCACACCCAAAACTATACAGCTAATTTCGTGGGGATCAAGAACATGTGTAAAAAATTTCAAGTCAATAGCGTGATTTTTGCGGCCGCTATTGCACAACAGACAGACAGACAGACGGACGGACGGAATCTAAAATACTTTTGAGTCTCAACAGAGGGCCTCCACTGACGTTTCGGCAGAAATTGGAAGTCAATAGCTTGATGTTTGCGGTGGCTATCGCGGTACATACAGATTCTTCCCATAGGCCGTAATGATAGGAAAACTTTGGCGTGTCCCTGTACACGAACTACAAATGGAATACACACCTAAAACTATACAGCTAATTTCGTTTGGCTCACGAATATGTGTACCAAATTGCAAATCAATAGCGTGGTTTTTGTGGCCGATATCGCGGTACATACAAATTCCTCCCATAGGCCGTAATGATAAGAAAAACTTTGGTGTGTCCCTGTACACGAATTTCAAATGGAATACACACCCAAAACTATACAGCTGATTTCGTGGGGAACATGAACACGTGTACCAGATTGCAAGTCAATAGCGTGATTTTTGTGGCCGCTATCGTGATACATACAAATTCCTCCCATGTAATGATAAGAAAAACTTTGGCGTGTCCCTGTATACGAACTACCAATGGAATACATACCAAAAACTATACAGCTGATTTCGTGGAGCTCATGAGCATGTGTACCTAATTTCAAGTCAATAGCGCTATTTTTGCGGCCGCTATCGCGCGACAGACAGACACACAGACACAGCCCAAAACCGTTTTGAGACTCAACAGAGGGCCTCCACTGACGTTTCGGCAATAACATTGAAGGAACTTAGTAAGGGACTCAAAATATCAACATATACAGAAGAAATTTCCAATGGAAGTAATTCAAAGGTAATGCGGTTAAGTGATCAGAACTAAGTAGGGGTATTCAAAAACTATTACAATTTTAATATCCTAGGGCAAAGACAACATAAAATTATAATTAATTCGACATAGTAATTGTATCTAAGAATGCAATAATTCGTTTAATTTGATTCATTTAATTTACAACTTAAAAGGCATAGAAGGTGCACACTGAACAACTTAAAATAGCATAATTTTTAGATTTTTTCGATAGAGATTTTGTATTTTCAGTCAAACTTTTGAAATCTTATTATTTTGTATTAAAATTTTAATATTTAAATTAAGTGTGTTGTGAATGTATTGGAAATGTTGAAATGAATGTATTAATAAAATTCACCCCTTCCAAATGAACCTTATAAGTCTAATTTTAATAATTATTTTACATAATCCTATTTTATAACTTTTCGAATTCATGTTTTGGTGACAAACAAAAATAATTTCCATTTTCTTGAACCACAAATACAGAGACAATTATTTTACAAAATCAGCAGTGACTCTGGGAAAAGACTTGTTAACATACCCAAATTGCTCGGGATGAGAGCGAAAATAATGACACAAGAGGAACAACTGATGCAGAGGGAACAGGGAAGTACTGGCCATAAATCTATGTATAACATTACAATAGCGACGAAATCCAAATGTGAACGTATAAATAGGCAATATTAGGACACGTATAGGCAAACCTATGGTATATCCCTTTGCTGAGGAAGTGTCTGCGCATATAAGACAGATTTGAAATGCGTCAGAAAGAAGTTCATATTTAAAGTATGTGACAGATCTCATGTAGTCATGTCAGGTCTATGAAGGCTAAACCGAGAATCGCATTTTCCGAGAGCTATCAGGACAAACGCTAGAAAGGCCACTTATTCCCCTAAAATCTAGAGGGTATTTATTTTGGTCAATACACCAGAAATTGTAATTCTTAATATACGTTTAGATGGCTACTGTCGTTATTCCGTTCACCTGGCGTGACTATCTTAAAGTGAGCGGTGCGGAAACTGTACATATATGTGTAAATGGTTGAACTAGCTGATTTTCTTACACTATACAAAGAAACAAACAAAAAAGATGAGAATACAGCAAAAAATACCGTTAGTATATTTCTAAGCTTTCAAACACCAAAATGATAGCATTTTTGGACTGTGAGAAGTCTCTCCTTCCCAACAAACATACTTAATAATTATCATATTTTAGTAACCAAGCACATATTTAATAACTATGGTGTATCTCAGGTAACCTGTATCTCAGTTATTAAAGCACAAATTTTCATACAAATTTATATGTCATTGCACCTTTATCTTAAATTATTGCTTATCAACTTTTACTGAAAAGCACCCAATAAATGGCGTCGCCATCCCGTTTCTTCTAATATTTCAACATGGCATTACTGAACAAAATTTCTTATAAATATGCATAATAAAAAATTTTATTTAACGAATCATTATTAAATATAAAAAAAGAATTATTAATAATAGCAATAGTCAACCAGCAAAATATTTTTCTAAATGTAGAAGCACCCCCTTCCACCCTTCGAAAGTAAATTTTTAGTAGCGGCATTTTTCAAAGAACTCATGAATACCTTTAAAACAAATGATTGAACCATCAGTCGGGGATAATTTAAATGAAACATATCAATTTTCTTTTTCATTTGTAATAAATAAATAAATAAATAAAATTAGAATTAAAATAAATAAATACAAAATAGAATAAAATAAAGTAAAAAAATAAACAACGCATTTTTCAAGATGTAATTTTAGAGCAGCAAATTGCCTTTCTTTGGATATTTAGTGTTATGCGTCTTTGGCATAAAACTTGTCTGCTTTCGTCATGGAAGATAATTTTAATAAAGAATAGTTTAATAAAGAATTTGCAATCCATGAATTTGTATTGCGCAGTATGTAAGAGTTTTAAGGTTTCCACAGCATACTACTTCGTTTTGTTTCTAATTTTTAAAGTACTATAAATCGAAATAATTCAGCACCACCATCATTATGCAAAAAATATCGGTATCAGTAAAACAGATTCATATCTCATCGTTCATATCACAGATTCATATCTCATCTTCATCGTTCATATTTTAGTCACTTTACTTATAATTCATAATATACAAATTGCAGCGACATTTTTGAAAATTCGAATGCAAAATAGAAGTAAAAAACTGCTCCTTTTACAAGAAGAAGACTAGAAATATAAAACAAATTTTTAAAGTGACGTTCAAATAGCTACTGGCATTGAAGTATACAAACTTATTTTTGCATACATTTTCGTAAATTGAAGTGAAACTACACAGATATATTTTAAAGCATAATCTTTAATGAACGTCTTGCTTCATTTTATAAGATTTTCACACCTGTAGAAAAATTATCAAATAAGAACTTCTTTTAGATTAGTTGACAAAAAAGCAAGCATTTTCAAACGATTTCATATCTGTCGAAAAAGAAAAAAAAATATTCAAGACATCTTCCTTCATAAATTCTTATTTTTTTTCTTTTCCTTTTTGTGGTTTTGAGTACAAAATATGTAATAACGACCCCTCGTCATGGGTAATAATGTAGGCATGAGTGGAACTGGGGTGAAATCAAGTTGTTATTCTTCATCTTTAAAGTCAGTTTCTTTTAGTACATTTTACTTAAAATTCATAATATAAATTTGTATTGACATTTTTTATAATCTATGTGTAAATTATGAGTAACAATTACTTATCAGGATTTCGAAATTCCCCGAAATAAATTTTAATGCAAAGATGTCTGTAAAATATTTTCATTTTATGAAAATAACTGTAAATGCGAAAGAAAATTTTAAAACGATACTCAAATGGCTTTTTAATTGAAATACTCAACTTTGCTTTTAGATACTTTCGATTCTAACGTAAATCGGAATAACATTACTTCCACATTTATTTTTTAATTTATTTATTTGCTTTCTTTTTACAACCAGTTTTCACTTTCTGCTGTAGCTTATAAGACCTTCAAACCCGTAAAGCATTTCTGAGTGATATTTTTTCAGATTAATTGAGAGAAAAGGATTTTTCTCATTTCGTTTCCATTTGTTTTGAAGCTCCCTAGGGAAATCTCCCATACATTACCTTTTTCTTTCCATTTTATGAAGTTCTGTGGTATAAAATAATTAAGCACGAACGCTCATGATGCGTAAATATGTCAGATTATTTTAATGCAATTTACTAAAAACTCACAACATGATAATCGTATGTACACGTTCTTCATTATGCAATTTAAGTGAAAAAGAAAGAGAGAAAAATTACATATCAGAATTTCGCAATTCCCCGAATATTTTTAATACAAAGATGTCTACAAGAGATTTTCCTTCAAAAATGTCAAACTAATTCTTAAAAAATACTTACAAAAAGCATCTGTCTTTAAAATACACTAAAAAAAAAAAAAAAAAAAAAAAAAAATGTAAAATCATGGAATTAGACCGTATAATTTTAGGAGAAATGACCATTTTTCTAGTTAAACAGTCAAAGTTCGTAAATTTATGTCATCAAAGTATAATTTTAGAATGCTGACATTGTTTTACGGACCAAAGCCATAGCTACGTAGTTTGCTCAAATTTATCATCAAACTCTATTTTTACGGTTAAATACCTTTAAATGTAAAGCGTTAGCTTTTCAGTGACGTCATAGAAGAATCACTTCGTATTTGAAACTGAAAATATAATTGTAGTTTTATTGGTTGAGAGAGTTTATTTATATATTAATACAAATAACGATTGCTATAAAAGAGCTGTTTTTTCTCTAATTTAATTGAAAGAATGTAATTCAAAGTTGTATGTTTGTCACAACGTAAAATTACGGGGAAATACATCATTTATGGTCTTCTTCTTCTTCTTTTTAGTGCTAGAGGCCTATTTCAGTCGGTACAGTTGTCGAATTTTTATACGTCACTCTTAATTAGTGCTAAAGGCCTATTTCAGTCGGTTTATTGAATGGGGATTTATTGAATGAAGTCCCCCCAAGGCACAACTTTGACATGAGTCCCCCCCAGGCCCAACTTTGACATGAGTCCCCCCCCAGGCCCAAATTTGACATGAGTCCCCCCCAAGGCACACCTTTGACATGAGTCCCCCCCCATGCCCAACTTTGACATGAGTCCCCCCCAAGGCCCAACTTTGACATGAGTCCCCCCCAAGGCACACCTTTGACATGAGTCCCCCCCAAGGTACAACTTTGACATGAGTCCCCCCCAGGCCCAACTTTGACATGAGTCCCCCCCAAGGCCCAACTTTGACATGAGTCCCCCCCCAAGGCCCAACTTTGCCATGAGTCCCCCCCAAGGTACAACTTTGACATGAGTCCCCCCCAGGCACACCTTTGACACGAGTCCCCCCCAAGGCACACCTCCCCCTCATTGGGAAAAAGAGCAAAAAAGGTTGTTTTGTGGCTATAAGACAGTTTGGACTTCCAACGTTATTTGCTACAGTATCTGCTGCTGAAACACATTGGTTTGATTTAATGAAAACTTTATCATGGAATTTAGATCGTCACGAATTATTTAAAGAAGAATTTGTCGATATTAACAAGTTTAGCAGTAGGCCTCTGGCACTAAATTAAAAGCTGTCAATGTCAGATTTTCATGTTTTAAATAATGAAATAATGTCGTGTCTGTATATATATATATATATATATATAGACATTTTTTTTTACTGTGTAGTCACTGAGTGGTCACACGACCACTAGACAGTTTTATGCAATTAAAATATTGTGTCATAATGTTGCCGATAAAGACTTACTGTAATAGGAAAAAAGAAAGCAGAGTTCCTGAGACATCAGTGACTTGTAAACATATGGGGAGTAAACGGATTTGACGAATTTTGATCGTGGGTTGAGCTAATGTTGACAGGATGAGCTCAAGTACGCATTTAGGAAAATTTCACGAACAACTGTAATGAATATATATCTAGATTAGCATATCAGGCAAAAGAAAGTAACTGAATAGGTAAATGGAAGTCGTCACTGACAGAGCAGTGAAAGATTATGCGAAACAGAGAACCTCTTGAATCATAGCAGATATCAGAACACTACCACCTGTAGCACTTTGCACTAGATTTTTATCTAATAATCGTCACACATTATTTCTGAACGTTCAATGCATATTACATGCTTCACGGCGGGCTATAGCAAGCTAGTGCAAATAGTGTGGAGTGATCATAATAAAGAGGTCGCTCAGTTTACGGACCTTGAACTTAGATATCTCCTTTTGTAAATCGAAATAAAACTATACGGAATTCCTTTTACATCCAGTCTTCATTTAAATATGTGACTTTTTGTGCCTACTTATAAAGTTTTGAAAGCAGGAGTATAAATCTAAAGATAAGTTTTATAATTAAAAATGAGTGATGGATATGGAATAGAAATGGGTATAAATCTTAGCAACACTGGAAAGAAACCTAGTCATGGAAAAAAAAAAAAATGTAGGTACGAGAGAAAACAAGTTCTTTTACATCATTTCTCAACATTGAGTTCTTTAAATTTTATTTTACTGAAATTTCATAACATAAAATACAAAGATTCCCCATCTTACAAAATTAGATAGAGAGTGTGTAATATATTTTTTTGACTACATACATACAAAGTACACTTTACATTGATATATATAAATTTGCCCTCAGATATCTTTTTTTTTTTTCGCAAATCGAAGCAAAACTACCGCGATATATATACATGTCCTTTTTTGTTGCCAGTCTTCATTTTGAATGACACTTCCTGCTCTAGCTTACATATCCTACAGAGCCGTAGGACAACTCTGAATGATAGTCTGTTTCAGATTATTTGAGAATAAAAAGCAAGCATATCAAGGCGATTTCATTTGTGTCAAAGTTTGCTTGGAACGTTTTTCAATTTTTATTTTCCGAACACTATAGTGAGGAAAGTATTGTAATCATGTCAAAAATCCGAATTCGAGATTTTGATGTTTCTATACGTTACGAGGTCTCCTGAGTCCGTTTTCACTATTTTTACGATGATGTATGTATGTGTGTGTATGTGTGTGTGTATGTATGTGTGTATGTATGTGTGTATGTATGTGTGTGTATGTCTGTGAGTGAACACGCTAGCGTCTAAATGCTTTGTTCGAATAAGCTGAAAGTTGGGGTGTATATTGTAAGTCACCATAGTACGAACTATAGATTTTGGTGAATCTAGCACTTATAGTTTTTTTACAGGGAAACAAAGAAAAATTCTTTATCATTATGGTCTATTTGACCAAAATCTTAAAAGTGCGATAGCACCTAAACGCCTTATTCAATTGAGCAAAAAATTTATATACACATATTATAGGTCAGAGTTACTCAATCTGTATAGAGTTTGGAGAATCTGGCACTTACAGTTTTTTTACAGGGGTACAAAGAAAATTTCTTTATCATTATGGCCTATGCGGCCAAATTTTTAATTTTTAAAAGTCCGATAGCGTCTAAACGCTTATTTAATCTGAACAAAAAATTTTTACACATGTTATAGGTCACAGTTGCACAAACTGTATAGATTTTGGTGAATTTAGCACTTACAGTTTTTTTACAGGGACACAAAGAAAAATTCTTTATCATTATGGCCTGTGGGTCCAAATTTTTACTTTCTTTTATATTCAATAGAAGAAAGTATTGGATTCGAAAAATTTTCGACCTCGGGTTTTTGATGAATTTACACGTTTTGAGAGCTGTAGAACACGATTTGACCATTTTTAGAAAATGTCTCTCTGTTTGTCTGTCAGTGTCTGTGTGTGTGTAACAAACTCATCTGTCCAGAAAAATGTCGCGCATTTGTAAACAAGTTTTTGTTTTTGATCATTCGCCGCAGATTTTTTAAAAGCATTCATAATATAATTCACATATAGACACATTCATATGCAATTTAAGTACAAAATAAGGGTATCAATTACTTATCAGAATTTTAAAAATATTTCTCAAAAACTTTTTTCTGCAAAAAATGTCTGTAAAAGATTTATTTTATCTTTTACAGAAATAACCAGGAATGTGAAACAAATTCTTAAAACGACATACAAATGGCACCTTGTATTGAAATACACAAACTTGCACTTAGATACCTTCTTTCGTAAATCGAAGTAAAACTACTCCAAATTTTTTTTTACAGCCAGTCTTCACTTTGAATGTGACTTCCTGCTCTAGTTTATAAGACCTTGAAACCCATAGAACAACTCTGAATGATAGTCTCTTTCAGATTAGTTGAGAAAAAAGCAAGCATATCAAGACGATTCCATTTGTGTCGAAGCTCCCCCGAGACATCTCTCACACATTCCGTTTTTTTTTGTTTCTGTTTTTTTTGAGGTTCTGTGGGTTAGAAGAGAATAAAATGAAGAATAAAAAGAAAGATCGAAATAGATAGTAAATTGAGTAAGTGATATTGGAAAAGTAGGACTCGGAAAAAGTATCGAAACATTAGATTGTCGCTCCGAATGTCTCGTGAATTTATTTTGAAATTAATTTTTAGAATTGCTGACGAAGATTAAAAATAAATAAATAAATCTAGATTAACAAGATATAATTTTGCTAATTGTCATTATAACGATCTACTACTCGCTTGTGTTATAAATTGCATGAAAAAGAAAAGAAAAAGAAAAAAAAAAAAAAAAAAAGAAAAGAAAAGAAAAAATAGATTGACATCGGAAAAAGTAAAAAGAAAATTCATGTAAGTAAAATGTATCACATCTGTTGAAGAGTTCTAGAATAGATAAAAGAGTTAATGGTGAGTAAAACACTTTAATCGTGTTTTGAGACGGCGGAGTAAAATTTACTATTGGAACCCCAGGCCAAAAGAAATGTGCATGGCGTAAGTATTGAAAAGCGGTTTAATTTGATTATTATTTTCATTTATTTTCAAGTGTAATTTTAAAAAAACATTTTTATAGTAGAAACAATAACATTTCATTTCTTTATGAAATAAACTAACAAATAATTTATTACTTATACAGATAGTGTTTTTGAAACGATTTTAATTTTCTCTATAAACTAAAAATCAATTTTAAATATAATGTTAAGAGTACTTATTCACAGCAGAAGCTGAAATATAGTCTTTTCATAAATGGAAAAAATTCGGTATAGCAGTGCTAGCTTTCACAAATATGCTTCTAAACTGAGTCACTGAAGTTTTTAAAATAGCTATATTGCATGCCAACTTTAGGGCATTTGTACAATATAAAAACTGAAATGCAGGGTATGCATAAATATGGGAAATTTTAGTACACTAGCGCCATCTATCCGCTGACATGTATTCAATTTAAGTTAGTGTCATTTTCAATAATATCATCTCACATAACCATTTTACAAAATTTAAGAATTATAGAAGAATGTTGATTACATGCCAAAATGTAATCAACACCAATTTCAATAAATGTTCAACAAAATACAAATTTTTGTATAATTACGACCATTTTACGGGAAATGCAGCACCGACAAAAGTTTATTAATACACATACAGACATTTACTAAAAATGGTAAAATCGTGTTTGGGACATCTTAAAACATGTAAAGCCATCGAAAACCAACAGTTGAAAATGTTCACATATCCAATAATTCCATCTTATATATATAGTAGAACGTTAAAAAAGGAAAGAAACGACAATTTTTAAAATTATTATTAAAATAAACGAAATAATCTGGTGTGTCACTCACAGGAGTTTCTCTTACCCTGAAATTTAATACTATAAATTCAGGTTGGAGATTAAGAGGTAAGATAACGAGTACTGTTATGTAAACCTATGTTAAATCAATTCAAATTAGGCTTCGGAAGAGTTTTATATGATAATTAGTTCTGTGTGAGGGGGCCGCCGCCCCCCTCTACCCCCCTTTCATTAATGCACCCCCATTTATATAGAATTTAATTCGGTTATTAAAAAATAATTCTGTTTAAAAAAAAAAAAAATTATTAAAATTATTATTTTAACAAATTATCTTTTATGATAATGCAGACGATTTCAATGTTAGAGAAGTAGTTAACATTAAAAAAAAAAAAAAAAAAAAAGTTGAATTTATTCTCAATATTACATTAGAATTTTTTTTGTTGTTGTTCAAAATGAAAAAAAAATCGTTAACTTTATTTTAAATTATCGCAGATCGATGGTTCGACCATTCGTTTTAAAGGTATTGGCGAGCTCTTTTGAAAGATACTCATCATGGAAATTTACTCCCCTCGAGGGGTGACTTCCCTCCCAGGGGGTAGGCGAGGCTACTACATACACAATTTTTTTTCCCTGTTGAATATCTGTATTTCAAAAAATATATATTCGTTTCATTTGGTTTAGTTCAGTCTATAGATGTTAAACTCTGTTTACCTGCAATTTCCATAGACGTAATGTATTTGAATACTTTTGAGTGTCCCTGTACACGAACCAATTGCTTCATCTCAACGAAAAGCTTACTGTAGCATCCCTATATGATGCACATTTAGAATACCGAGTTTGGAATTTCTGCTACTATTTGTTCTTGAGATATGCTGATAACAGACACACAGACCATTCGCTAAAAACATGATTTTCGTATTCAGGGGACCTCAGAACATGTATATATAACAAAAACTCACATTCGAAAATTTGATCCTAAAACAATACTCTCTCGACCCTATGGGTAAGAAAAAGTAAAAAGAAGTATGGTATGTCCTCTTGTAGTGGCAATGTACCAGTAGCGGACACTTTTAAATTTTAACTCTCAACCATGTTTTATAATTGTTGTATCGGTTCAAACAGGTTGATGTTACAATCTTCCGTTAATAATGTCTTAAAACACAAATATGTCTAACCATCAGGTTTAAAATAACCCTAGTTCAACTGAAGGAAATTGCAATTTTGCTCATTTTCCGTTTTTAACTGTGATAACCCCCCCTTCCTCCACCGAGTCTGGTTGGAGTTCCCATGAACGTGATTGACGGCCGAGACGGAAAGTCTGGACTTTTGAAAAGAGTGTTGACTAGCATGACTTTTTGAATTTTTCCGACACCATTCATCCTGATTTCACGCTTTCCTTTGACTTTCCGACGACTCTAGCACATCCCATGGGTGTGGTAGACAGGACGGCGCCACGCTAACTGTCAAGCGACTGGCCGGCAAGGGTCCTAGGAGTGGTCTAGAGTCCGGAGGAGCCTATCGGGAGCCGGATTGCATCAGGGGGCTGATCCCCTCTCTCAAGTCCCGGAGACGGCAGACGAGAAAAGAGGATAGAGAGGAGCTTGAGAATTAAGAAGAGTTAGATTGATCTTGGAGATCTGAGTGGAGGCAGGAGCCTGATATGGTCTAGAAATTTTTTTTTTATTAGGCATGAGGCCTATCGATTATAGATTCTGTTTTCTTTTAATTGTAAATATTGTAAAATTGTGTAAATATTACTTCATTAAACCAGATAATAATCTGAATGGCTTTTCATTCCTGCCCCATCTTTGTTATTTTTTAATTGATCTTAGCTGAATTATTGGCAACGCTACCACAGCTAATATAATTGGTGGCAGCGGTGGGATCCATTTGAACTACTGTTAAAGTTCATGATCCAATGCCACTCTTCGACATTGACAGTAAAAATTTTGATACGTGTGTGCAGTTTGGATGAAACATCGCTCCTGTTGATGACGTACAGCCGAGAAGGACAAGTGACGACTCATTGTTCCAGTTCTCCGAGATGTCAACAAAAACAGGTGAGTCCCATTCTCTTTACTACGGAGAGGTCATTTAATTAATCGTTTTATTTTAATTTAAAATTGTCGTAGGTTTTAAAAGTTGGGAAATTTTTTATCTATGTCAAATTTTATGAAGTATTTAGATACGTCAATGTTGTAGAGTAGGGTAACATTTATTTAAATTGCATTGATTTTTTGTATTTTTTAATTATGTTTAAATTGTTTTTAAAATATATTTTGAAATCAACTTACTAGTTTTGATGTATAAGAATTAATCGCGAGAAACTCAGTTGTAAACAGAAAAATTATATTCTGATTTTAGAGACAATATTAGTTGTTATTTTGTTTTTAAAATTGACTTAAAAATAGAGTTTAATGCTATCGAAATTTTTAATAATTTCTGAATTTTGAACTTATGTGTCAAAAGGAAACTAGGTAAATTGATATCGAGGAAAAGTATGAGAATTTTATTTAACTTTAGCGGAAATTGCTAAAGTTGGAAAATATTTGCACTGTTAAAATTATCGGATATAAAAATAAATTAAATTAGCACTGAAATTAACGGGATTTGTTAATTGGGAAATCAGTCATAATTTATTTTTCTTGCTATTAATGTGAGTGGGTTTTATTACATCTGGGATAATTGAAAAAATTGTGCTGAAAGTTGATATTTCTCTTTTCTATGTATTTATTGTATTGTATGATATTTGGTGTGTAATTTTAAATTAAAATTTAGGAGCTAGTTTAATTTTATTATTTCGGGCAAAATGTCTAATTTTGAAGATGTCCTTAGCGGTCAAAATCGCACTGTTTTATTAGCGTTAGCTAGGGAATTTGACACAAATGTGTCAGAAAAAGATCGGATCAAGGTGATGAGACAAGCTATATTAAAAGCGCCGGATTACACCGAAAAAGAAGCTAAAATCTTCCTGGAAAATATTCTTCGACAGGAAGAAGAACGGATAGAACGTGAAAAACAGGAAAGATTAGAACAAAAAGAAAATCGGGAATTTGAACTGGAAAAATTACGATTACAGGGCGCGATAGAAAATGTTAGTCTAAATTCTGGAAGCTCCGGGTTAGATTGCACGCCTGTAAATAAAGTGAATTTAAAAGATGTTGTACCTAAATTTGATCCAAAAGTTATGGATATAACTCTTTTCCTAATGATTTTCGAGCGTCAGGCTCAGAGAGAAAATTTAGATGAAAGCAAATGGGTTTCTCAGTTGTTCACTCTGGTTCCAACTGAAATCGCAGAGTTATTAATAAAAGAACCAGCTGAAAAAGCCGATGATTTCCAACATATAAAAAAATTATTGTTAAAAAGATATAGGCTAGGTGCAAATGCATTAAGGAAAAAATTCGAAGAACATACCCGTAAGCCCTTTGCTTTGTGGTCGGACCTTGTTTACGAATTAAGGGGTTATATGGAAAACTGGTTAGAGACCGTAGCCGTAAAAGACTACGATTCGCTTAAAGAACTTATTCTTACAGAACAGTTGAAAAAAAGGGTTCCCTTAGAAATCCGCGATAAATACCTAGATGAATGGGATAATTTTAAATCAGCGAGTGAACTAGCCGAAAAATGTGATATGTACGAAAGTATACGTTCTGAACACATTAGAAGTGGATCAAAAATTCATGAGAGACGTCAGTTCGGAATTAATAAATTCACGGGAGGCAAATCATATAGGGAGCAGAAGGCACCTGAGGGGAATTCAAAAAAAGAAAACCTATCTAAAAATTATGGGAAAAAGGAGATTGATCGTGAGAGAAATCGCGATCCAAATTTTGATAAGAAAAGAGAAGTTATTTGCTATTACTGTAAACAGAGCGGTCACATAAGACCTCAGTGTTTAGAACTAAAAAAGAAAAACGCTAGCGAAGTTATAAATCATGTAGGTGCAAGTGTAGAATTAGCTGAGTGTTTTAGGCCCTATATGGATAAAGCTATAATTAATGGGGTCGAACGCACTTTCCTCAGAGACACAGGTGCCGGAATAGATGTCTGCGATCGAAGCTAAGTAAAAAAAGAGGACTTTTTAGGCGAAGTGACGTGGCTGCGGTCACCAATCGACGAAGCTTGTAAATGTTTCCCCTTGGCTCGCGTAACTCTGGAAGGAAAATTTGGTCGAATAGTGACGAAAGCAGCCGTTAGACCCAAAAATTTAGCGCAAAATTATTATTTATTGGGAAATAAAACTGCAGAGCTTTTAAATCAACCCCAAGAAAATCTAGAAGTTGTAAATGCTGTTATTACGCGAAGTCAGGCTGAACAAAGCAGAGTACGAGAAGTCGAGATTGAAAGGGTCTCAGATTTACCCCCTCCCAATGAAAGAGAAATGGGGAGTTCGATGATTGACACACCGATAAAGGAATTGGAGGAGGACTTAATAATACCTCCCCTTCCTGCAGGCGAAAGTTTTGAGTTAGAAAAAGTAACAGCTGACCAGTTCTGCGAAGAGCAAAAGAAATGTGAGTCGCTTAAATCTATTTGGGAAAGGGCAAGGAGTCCAAATGATAAAGAATTTGAAATCAGAAAAGGCAGACTAGTAAGGATTTCGGCATCGAAACGCGGAGATGTTAGAACTCAGCTGTGTATTCCAAAAGTGTTTAGAGAAAGGATTATGACATTATGTCACGACGAAGTGTCGGGTCATCTGGGGGCTACAAAAACAAAAAATCGGGTTCTGAAATGTTATTTTTGGCCTAACTGTTATCAAGATATTGAGAAGTATGTACAGAGTTGCGATACTTGCCAGCGGGTAGGAAACAATCGTGATAAAAAAAAACATCCGATGCAATGTGTGCCTATTATTTCAGAAGTTTTCTCAAAATTAAATATAGATGCGGTGGGTCCTTTACCTGTTAGTGTTAAAAATAATAGATATTTAATTACGGCGATATGTGTAGCTTCTAAATACCCGGATGCGATACCCGTTGAAAATATTACATCGACATCCGTGATTGATGCGTTATTACACATTTTTGCTAAGACAGGATACCCAAAGGAAATTCAAAGCGATTTAGGAAAATCTTTCACGAGCGAGTTAACCACGGAATTTTTTAATCGGTTCGGGATTAAAGTTAGGCACAGTTCTATTTGCCATCCGGAAAGCAATGTCGTTTAACGACTTCATTCGACGTTGAAAAGAGTTCTAAAGGCGTTATGCTTAGAGAACGGAAGGGATTGGGAGGCAAATTTGCCGATGGCTTTATTCGCGTTGAGAACGGTGCAACACGAAAGTACGGGATTTAGTCCTGCGGAACTAGTGTTTGGAAAGGATCTGAGGATGCCGTTAAATATAGTTTATGATAATTGGCTAGATCCTGGGGGCACGGATCAAAACGTAGTGGCTTACATCTTAAATTTAGTAAACCGTTTGAAACATTGTCAAGAATTGGCTGTGAAAAGAATGGGCGAACAACAATCGAAAAGAAAAGCATGGTATGACAAAAATGCAGTTTCGAGAAAGTTCAGAGTGGGAGATAAGGTGCTAGTGTTAGCTACATCTAAACCCAATAAAATGGCGGTGAATTGGATAGGCCCGGGTACAATAACAGGCGTAATATCGGAAACAAATTATACTGTTGACCTACCAGATAGGAGAGACAAGTCCACAATTTATCATGTAAATCTCATTAAACCTTATTTCAGTAGACCCGAATTTGTTAACGTTATAATCCAAGAATCGGAGGAACTAGTGGAAAACGAGTCCGAAATTCCTTATCCGTTAGCAGAACCGACTCAGATAGACTTTGATGAAATTGTTAATGGAAATGAAATACAGTGTCGGGCGAGTCCGGCTCAAATAGAAAAATTTCGGAGGGTGATTGAGAAACATAAAAGAGTGTTTTCTACTGACCCAGGGAAAACGCAATTAATAGAAATGGATATTGTGCTGAACGATGACATTCCGGTAAGAGCTAAGCCCTATCGCCTGTCTCCAAGACAAACGGCCATTTTAAAAGAAGAAATTCAAAGACTGCTTGAGTTGGGAGTGATTGAAGTCGGGCAATCTGATTATACGTCCCCTATGATTCTCGTAGAGGTCCCAGGAAAGGATGTGCGTCCGTGCGTCGATTATAGAAGATTAAATTGTAAGACTAGAACAGAGTTTTTTCCACTCCCAAATGTTGAGGAAACGGTCGAGAAAGTATGTGCGGCAAATTTCATCACCGTGATGGATTTAACGAAGGGCTATTTTCAAATACCGTTAACTGAGAGAGCGCGACGATACGCCGCGTTTGTCACACCATTTGGCGTGTATATCCCTAAAGTAATGATGTTTGGGCTTGTGAATGCCCCTTTTTATTTTTGCAAACTAATATCGCAAGTTTTGGGAGGGCTGGAAACTTTCGTGAGGCCGTATATTGATGATATAGCGATATTTTCACCGGATTGGGAAACGAATATGAAGAATTTAGATGAGGTATTACAGAGACTAAGTGACGCTAATCTTACAGTGAAGCCCTCTAAATGTCATTTCGCTCAAAAACACGTTAAATTTCTTGGACACGAGGTGGGGTCTCAAAAACGATCGCCCAGTGAAGTGAAAATAAAAGCGGTCAGAGAGTTTCCTACTCCCAGTACGAAAACGCAGATAAGGGCGTTTTTAGGAACAGCGGGGTATTATGCCCGTTACATAAAAGATTACGCGGTGAAGGCTGCCCCTTTGACAAATGCTCTGAAAGGAAGGGTCAGAAAAGAGAAGGTGGAGTGGACAGCTGAGTGTCAAACGGCATTTGACGAGCTGAAATCTGACTTGACGCGGAGTCCCGTTCTTTATTCCCCAGATTTTACTAAGCCGTTCATTGTGCAGACGGACGCGAGTTTGTTAGGCGCCGGCATAGTCTTATCACAAATTCAAAACGGAGAAGAGCACCCCATTCTCTATCTGAGTAAAAAGTTCTCAAAAGCTGAACAAAATTACAGCACTATCGAAAGAGAACTCGCAGCTATTGTTTATGGCCTAAAAAAACTGAATCATTATTTGGATGGGCAGCAATTTGTGATTCAGACAGATCACAATCCGCTTACGTACTTAAAAAAGATGATGGGATCAAATTCACGTCTTACTCGTTGGGCGTTGTGTTTACAACAATACAATTTCTCGATAGAACACAAGCCTGGGAAAAAGCATTCTAATGCAGATGGGTTGAGCAGACTGCATCTGATTGAAAATATAAACCAATAAAGAGAAAGAGAAATCTTGTGTAAATAAATTTAAGGATTAATAGTAACATTTTTTTTTTTTTTTCTCTTTTATATTGTTATAATTTTTAATTAGAATAAATGTACCTAATTTTTATAAATGGATTCATTGAATATGGTTTAGAGAAAAATAAATTATTTTTTTTCTTATTTTACATGTTTTTATTTTATTTTAGTTTAAGTGAATGTAATGTTAATTTGAATCTCGTGAGAATTTTAATAGTGTGTTCTGGTTTTGTCTCATAGAGTATAATTTTTCACTTAAAACTGAGTATATGGGTCAAATTTTTGTTTTATTTTTAAGTTTATGAAAAATTTTGGGGCTTCGACCTCTCCATGGTAAGTGTAATTGGGGCCCTGTTTTCAGGATGTAATTTCCTTTGTATTAAGGAAATTCTTTTAGGGGGGAAGAGTTGTGATAACCCCCCCCTTCCTCCACCGAGTCTGGTTGGAGTTCCCATGAACGTGATTGACGGCCGAGACGGAAAGTCTGGACTTTTGAAAAGAGTGTTGACTAGCATGACTTTTTGAATTTTTCCGACACCATTCATCCTGATTTCACGCTTTCCTTTGACTTTCCGACGACTCTAGCACATCCCATGGGTGTGGTAGACAGGACGGCGCCACGCTAACTGTCAAGCGACTGGCCGGCAAGGGTCCTAGGAGTGGTCTAGAGTCCGGAGGAGCCTATCGGGAGCCGGATTGCATCAGGGGGCTGATCCCCTCTCTCAAGTCCCGGAGACGGCAGACGAGAAAAGAGGATAGAGAGGAGCTTGAGAATTAAGAAGAGTTAGATTGATCTTGGAGATCTGAGTGGAGGCAGGAGCCTGATATGGTCTAGAAATTTTTTTTTTATTAGGCATGAGGCCTATCGATTATAGATTCTGTTTTCTTTTAATTGTAAATATTGTAAAATTGTGTAAATATTACTTCATTAAACCAGATAATAATCTGAATGGCTTTTCATTCCTGCCCCATCTTTGTTATTTTTTAATTGATCTTAGCTGAATTATTGGCAACGCTACCACATAACACACTCCAACAAAGTTAAAAAGTGTTCAGGACTTCGATTTGTCTGATCGCGTTTTAACTCCGTTTAATAATCATTAAATTTATTGAAACTGATATTCGTTATTCAACTTCACTTTGTGATGTTGTCTATTGAAAATGGAGTAAATACCACCGATAGTTTGTGTACTAGAACACCCAAAAGAATTCCAATGCATAGCAATGCTACGAAAGTTATTTCTATAAACTATATTTTAATACTTTTATTTTGCTGAAATCATAATGAAATTGATATTTATTACTTTCATTAATATACATAAATATATATATTTCTATGGAATATAGTGTGATTAGCATTAAGATTTACAGGCCCACACAAAAATATTCAGATACATTAAAAATTATAATTGGATACTGTTGTAATAGCGTTTTAGTTTTTATTAAGCGTTTTTAACACATTCTAGTAATTTTTAAGAGTGATTAAGGTTTGAATTAGTCAATCTGCCTATTTTCTTTCTCCGTCTGCCTATTTGCCTCTGCGCCCACCTCCGCCTCTGGTGTTCGTAAATATTTTCAGAATTTTTTCAAAGTGATATGTGTTATCTACTCCGATTATGGTATATTCCCTACTTAAAATGATATAAATAACATAACCGGTTTGTGTATGACACTCAAAATAATCTGAATGTATTGCATTCTATATGAAAGGCGTTTATATAAATCAAATTTTAATAACTTTGTACTGCGCAAATTATAGTGAAATTGACATTTGCTATTCACATGTTAATAAAAATGTTTTCCAAGGAATTTGGTTTGTTTAACGTTAAGATTTTCAGGGCTACATTAAAAATATTCAGATAAATTAACGACTACAATTGAAAATTGCTGGAATTGCATTTTCGTTTCTGTTAAGCGTTTTCAATACTTTTCAGCAATGTTTAAGAGTGATAGCGAATTGCATTAAACTTTTTGTACATCTTTCTATCATCCTGTATGTAGGTTGTGTGGTCCAATAGGCAAAGTACATTGAAGAACGAGTACGCAGACTTGGAAAGTGTTAATAATCTATGCGAACCGCTTGATTTTTCATTCTTATTTTTTCCAGTTTTGAATAATAAATATATATATATTTTTTTTTTATGTGTGTGTCTCAGATTTTTTTTTTTTTTTTTTTTTTTACTCTTTTCATTTACCTTTTGCTTTGATGTGACTAAAATAAGTATGTAAAATTCATTTATTGTGCTATATTTTCATTTATTTATTTTATTAAAATATAATATTTTTTCACTATTGAAACTAAAAAATGCCATCATGACCAGTAGTAGATAGACCTGTCAACAATAGAGAATTTGCACGTTTTCTGATTTTATTCTTATATCATAGAATATGAAAAGGTAAGAAAATAAATACAAACATCTTATTTATTTGAAATTTAATTACTGATTTATAACAATTTTAACATCGCACTATCGAAAAAACGCAGTATAAAATATCGTGACGTCACCCTTTATGACAACAAACGGGAGTAATTGTTGTTTACATTCGATCTTGTGCTTTGCTTTGCTTCTTGATTCAGTGAAATAGGTTTTGTATTTTATAATAATGACGGATACTAAAAAATCATAGTATAAATATTGTACTGTACCACTCTGCACTAATACAACGGCTAAATGCTTCTGAAAAGCTATTCTTTAGCATTCCACAGGATCCTATTAAACGAAAACATTGGACAACCACCATGAAAAGAAACAATTGAAAATAATGATAAGGAAAAGTTGTGATAAAGGTATTAAATGATTATAAAATGAAAAGAAATGCTCAGAAATCACATAAATGATTAATAATTACGAAAGATAAAACGAATTGCTGCTTTCTAACTAGGCTAACAAAATGTAAACATTGAAGCATCATAAAGTGTGACGTCAGACAGCGTTTTGAAGTCACATGATTTTTGGTTATTTTTTAAATTAACGAGAACTTTTTTTTGCATTTTTAATAAATTTTTTGAAATTTATAAGCCTAAAACTACCAGAAAAATAAGATTTTGTTCAAATCCCCCATGCGTGCAAAATTGTCCATTGCCTAATTGGCTAATTTGACATTCAAAGCCAGATTCAGTAGTAAGCACACAATTCAGAATTCTATCATATTCGGAATATCAAACGAATATCAATTCTTTTCACACAAAATTAGATCCAATTTCTTCAATACATTCACTAAAACTTCCCCACTCCTCTCCAAGAGTTTAGAAGTGATTTGCATTTTTGTAAATGACACGCAAATTTCTGAAAGGAAGATTGGCTAGCCTTGGTGTTTATAAAATTATCACACAAGGAGGTGATTAAATTGTTATTTACAAATTATGACTAGTTTTAAATAAAACCATGGATTATTAAGCTGTTAAATTCTTTAAAGATATTTATTTTCAATGTATAGTAAAATTTTATATATTTTTCTGTTCTGTAAATGCAGCAATGACTTGGAAAATACAGTGTGTTAACTAAATATACATTTTCAATCAGTTCGCATTTTATTTCACCTTTTCTGAAAACATTCAAAGGTATCAAACACTGGAACCGCAAAAGTGTCCATTACTGTGTTTTGCAGTGTCCACTACTAATGCATTTTAAGCTCTCTAAAAAATTAATCTCTAAAAAAAAAAAAAAGAACACAAAACGTAGCCACAAAATGTTCTTAAATTGCCCATTACTGGTGCGTTTACCCAATATCCCAAAGGCAATTTTTTTTTTAATTCTGTCTAAAGTTATATCTCACATCAAAATAAAATCCAACCTAACAACTATTGAAAAATTTAGACATTTTTGTAGGAATCGTAAAGAACACAAGAAAATGTATTTTGAATTTAATTAAAAAAAAAAAAAAGAACCCGATGTTATAATTTTAAAAACGCTTAAATATGTCTGTCAGGTTAAAACTATTAACAGATTTTTAAGTGAAAAATAGAAATAATTATTTTCCATTGATGTATTTTGTAAAGTTACATAAATAAGTAATATATTAAATCAGCAGAAAGAATATCTATTCATATAAAAAAAAAAAAAAAAAAAAAAAAAAAAAAGCTTATCTTTGCTTGTACATATATTTTTGGAAATATGTGTGATACATTTTTCATTTTTTTTTAAAAATTATTCTTTTATTACATTTTCAGTGCTGACATATTTATTTGAAGATATTCCGAGATATCTGCAGTTCTCAACCCAACTTGTCGCAGACATGTTCGTCTACAAAAAGTCTTCGGGCTTGGTAAGCCACGTCAGGACATTGCAGTACCGAAGAATTGTCACGACGAAAGAAAATGTTGCATTCTTCAAAAATAGGACCTATGCTAGAAGATAACTTAGGCAATATCACCAGCTGAAAATTGTTGTCGACGCACTTGTGAACTGTTGCACGGATAAAGACGACCGGCTGTCCCAGAATGTTGCTTCAGATGCTGTCACATCAGGTGCCTTTCTGTAACGGCTGTCCCAGAATGTTGCTTCAGATGCTGTCACATCATCTGCCTTTCTGTAACGAATAATGCATTTGACCACTTATCCCTCATCTCTCCACACTTTTACAGCAATAATCAGAGTGTTTTAAAATAATATTGGAGTCGTGGCTAAAGATGACATTCCTAGATTCGGGACATTGTTCTTTTTTATCGTAAGCGGTACCACTTTCGAGACCACCGAATATTGAAAGAGATCAGAGACAGTCATCATAAATATCGTTAATCCCTGAACTTATTCAGAATCCATAATCCATGATACATCAATCCATAGAGCTAATCTTCTACTAAATATTATACATTGATATTATTGGATCCTGCCAAATAATGTAAACGTTTTGATATGAGTCGTTGTTGATGCGGACATAGCTGTTCTCCAAATCAAGTAACCCTCTTTCACAATGGACTCAGGGAAAGTCCAGAGTTACTAAGACAGCTGACTTTGCCTTTTTTGTCTACTGAATTCAACAACAGGCAACTACCATATCGCTTCGTATAATATGGCAGCCGATCTATATGTTGGAAAAAAAGTCCACTATGAGTACTCGTCATACTCGCAGGAACATATATAAGTCCCATTTAGGTCAATGCTGGATATCACATCCTAGGATTCATTTTAGAATAGTACTATTCCTCTACTGATATTCCAGAGTAGCCCCTTTCTTTCTGTAAGTAGATTAATAAATATTATAATAAAAAGTATCATTGTTATTTGTTACATTTTTATAAAAATAATCTTGAAAAGAAATTAATTTTTCAAATTTTCATACATACTCAATTAATATATATATATATATATATATATATATATCGTAGCTACTATATCAAACTATTCAATGTGCAGAAATGATTTTTTCATATTCGATATCTTGAGCTTGATTTTAGAATATGTGTAGAATTCATAGGAAAAATACACTGACCAGCTACTTAACAGTACAGGAATACACAAAATTAGATTATTTTTGCCTGGCGCTGATTGTAGACTCACGATTACAACACATTGGAAACTGTCTTAAAAAGTAGCCATTTTTACATTTGACAGTTTGACATTATAGCAACGATATGTACTCAGCTTAAAAATCCCTTTTTAAATGATTAACTATAAACTATAGTAATAAATTAAAACCCGAATAAACTACTACGTCAGAAACGCCAAAGAAAAATATTTCTTTGGCGTTTCTGACGTAGTAGTTTATTCGGGTTGTAATATTCCAACGCCAAGTCTCCTGTTATTATTTATATAGTAATAAATATTACCACCAGATGGCGGTAAACTAATCAAACTGAAAAACAATATAAACCAATGTTCTTTCAGTATTACTAAAAATTAAGTTAATAGTAAATTTCCGTTATTATTTTAGAAAAAAAAAATTAAATTAATTCAACTAAAAAGTTAAACTAAACTAGTGGATCTGCAGATCAGGAGCCTCAACGTCCTATTTGTATCAGACATTATTCAATAGGTCATTTTTATTTATTCCTTATTATATAACAGTATATATTGATTCGATAGACTTGTTATCATAATCAGATACATTCCTGAGGGGGGGCTGCAGCCTCCCTCAACCCCCTGCTCTATCTCTCTTTGTATACTTATCTGTATATCATATAAAGTGATACGGAATTATAAATAATTGTATTTACTTTTCCATAAATTCTTTCAACGAGGCTTAGTAAGTTGATAAAATGCTAATTTTCTGCATTTCTAGTCATTTTAGTGTTAAAATAGCCTAATTTTCCCTTAAAAACGCATTAAAAAGCTCCAAGAAGGGAAGAAATGGATTTGTCGCCAAATTTGGCGACTGTTTCTTTCTTTGGCGATTTTTTGGCGACCTTGGCGAGAAATTCCTTATTAGGGATATACCAAATATGAACGCTCTAATCTCATTGGCTGATGAGATACGAGAATTTTCCAGAACAGCCTGGGTTCGATAGAAAAGTATAAAAGGAGCATTTTTTTCACCGAGGCAGTCAGTCTCAGATCTGCGTCAGTTTGCTTTGCCTTGAGCCTTTTTGAATGAGACTTGCTTTATGTGTTATTGTTAAACAGTTTGTGCTGTTGTTGTGCTGTTAACGGCTATTCATTAAGCTGTGTTTACTGGTTGAATTGAAGCTGATACTTGGTTTATAGACCTGTATTTTTCTGGAACTTTCTGTGAATAAATCACTGAATTATTACAAATTTCGCCTTTCATTCTCGGACAACTTACGAACCCCCCCAAGTACGCAACAATATGTATTCTTAATAAACGGCGGTCTTGTATTATTTCCCTGAAATTCATAATTACCAAATTTAATAACTACCAAATTTAATACAAAAAAAAAAAAAAAAAAAAAAAAAAACATAGCATATCGGAAATATTTTGCGTAACCTTTAAGTTAACTGCCAATTCTATACCACAATTTTCCACAAGAAAAAATGCTTTTAAAATTCTAATAAAATTTCATTATATTTGATGGGGTGTAGTGTAACCATGTTAAAATACTCTTAAGAAATACCGACTATAGACCGTAATAGTACGAAATTCTTTTATGTATCCCGGTAAAGTAGCCACAATCATTATAAACGCCAACAATAAGAATAAACCTAATTAATTATAACTCATTAATTTTTCAAACTAATTTGACATTATTTGGATGATTACAGTACATACCCGTAATTATTTTGTGTGGTCCCATTAATTATTTAGTCGATACATACCTTTTTTTAAGAGTAAACATGATTTTAAGCATCTTTATAATGTATGTTAATTTTATTAATTTCAATTCAGCATAAACGCATTAAAGTGCACGCTTAAATAAAAATTTGTCCATAGGCTCCAATGTTACGAAATTTTTTTGTGTGTCTCTGTAAACGAACCATAAACATTGTATACACCAGTAAAAACTATTCAGCTTATTTTGCATTTAAAATTAATAATTGTTCCAAATTTAACATCGTTTGGATGACACCGTGACATTGTCAGAACACTTTTGTAAGGTCCTGTACATTAATTAGAAATCTTAAAAGCACATATTTTCTTCAAACAACATAAGTTTAAGCATCTTACTCACGTACGCTAGTTTCATTTTCTTGATTGCAAAGTAATGGTATTAAAATACGTTTAAACGAAATTTACCCCATACGCCGTAATGTTAAGAATTTTGGCGTGTCCCTGTACACAGTTTATAAACAATATAGCAATAAAAATTATACAGCTACTTATATGCAAAGCTTGAAAGTGTGCGACAATTTGCAAGTCAATCGAAGGATTTTTGCGGCTGCTATTGCGGTACATACAAATTCTTCCCATAGACCGTAATGATAAGAAACACTTTGGCGTGTCCCTGTGCACGAACGACAAATGGAATACACGCGTAACACAATACAGTTATTTCTGTTGAGCTCATGAACATGTGTACCAAATTTGCAGTGAATAGTGTGATTTTTGGGGCCGCTATCGCGGTACATACAAATTCTTCCCATAGGCCGTAATGATAAGAAAAACTTTCGCGTGTCCCTGTATACGAACTACAAATGGAATACTTACCAAAAACTATACAGCTGATTTCGTGGGGCTCATGAACATGTGTACCAAATTTCAAGTCAATAGCGTGATTTTTGCGGCCGCTATCACACGACAGACAGACATACAGACGGACAGACGGCACCCAAAATCCTTTTGAGTCTCAACAGAGGGCCTCCACTGACGTTTCGTCAAAAATTGGAAGTCAATAGCTTGATTTTTGCGGTGGTTATCGCGGTACATACAAATTCCTCCCGTAGGTCGTAATGGTAAGAAAAACTCTGGCGTGTCCCTGTACACGAATTACAAATGGAATACACACCCAAAAACATACAGATGATTTCGTGGGGCTCATGAATATGTGTACCAAATTGCAAGTCAATAGCGTGATTTTTGTGGCCGCTATCGCGATTCATACAAATTCCCCCCTTAGGCCGTAATGATAAGAAAAACTCTGGCGTGTCCCTGTATACGAATTGCAAATGGAATACATACCAAAAACTATACAGCTGATTTCGTGGGGCTCATGAACATGTGTACCAAATTTCAAGTCAATTGCGCTATTTTTGCGGCCGCTACCGCGATACATACAAATTCCTCCCATTGGCCGTAATGATAAAAAAAACTTTGGAGTGTCCCTGTATACGAACTACAACTGGAATACATACCAAAAACTATACAGGTGATTTCGTGGGGCTCCTGAACATGCATACTAAATTTCAAGTCAATAGAGCTATTTTTGCGGCCGCTATCGCGATACATACAAATTCCTCCCATAGGCCGTAATGATAAGAAAAACTTTGGCGTGTCCCTGTATACGAACTACAAATGGAATACATACCAAAAACTATACAGCTGATTTCGTGGGGCTCATGAACATGTGTACCAAATTTCAAGTCAATAGCGCTATTTGTGCGGCCGCTATCGCGCGACAGACAGACACAGCCCAAAACCGTTTTGAGTCTCAATGTAGGGCCTCCACTGACGTTTCGGCAATAAATATTTAATCAAATAAAAATGTCTTTTTAAGTATCTAATGTATGGTTAGACTCGATTTACTGACTCCATGTTGCTTGAGAGGTTAATTTTTCTGCATTTGCTATAAACAACTAAACATTTGATTTACTTAACTTGCAGTAATCCATGTGGACTGAACATACTTTATAATTTGAGGATGATTTGTATTATTTGCGTTGTATTTTAGTTTGATTATTTGATTTTTGGATCTCAATTAGTTTTTTCACCTTCTTTCTCTAATTCACATTAAATTATTTAAATGTGAGATCGGGAAACCCGCTGGAAATTTGCTATAATGGCCCCCAACGAACAAAATCTTACATTGGTGCTCAACAGTAAAAAAAAAAAAAAAAAAAAAAAAACAGTTAAATTAGTCGGGAATTTATTCTCTCATTGCTTGTTTACTTTCTTTGCTTTGGTTTAATATCGATTTTTCACAAAGGCATCAAATTTTGAAATTCTGTTAACTATCTAGAAAAAAGTTATAGTAAGTTTTATGTGAAATTAAATTAATTAAAAAATCAAATAGTTAGAAATAGTGACTAATTATTTAAATAATAACTGTTTAAATAATTAAATTGGAAGTCATTCCAGGGAAATTTAATTTGATAAAATTTAATTCTTATTGGTCTAAGTGGTATTCAGTGGTATTAAATCTTCTATTACTCGGGTATTATTGCGCTTTAAATATTAATTTCTTGTAGTGCATGGTATTTTTTATTAAGTGTCTATTTCTCTAATAAATTTAAAAATCTACCATTTGTTTACGTTTTAATATGGGTCCTTACTTTTTTATTTTTTGCTTCACTCTAGCAGAGGGCGCTATCATTCCTCCCTATCTTGTTATTTTACACCCATAAGAAACATCTGTACCTTCGCATATTACTTATGAATTGCGAATTTACGTATCTCAAATTAATATAAATTATAAATTAAAATTTAGTCAAATAATTTTTTTTTTTAATTTTAATTTTTAATTTTAAGAATTATTAGTTTTTAAAATTAGCAGAAACAATTTACACAAAATTTTATTTTTACTTAACAGTTCAGTATATAAATACGCCTCTCTAATTAACTCTAAATTTAACTATATCCAGCCTCATGGCTGTTGTGGTACGTTTGAGCTGCTTTCGGCATGTTTTGCAATTTTACAGTGAGTGATAATTTTGGTTTTATTATTTAACCTTAGGATTAAATTTATTTATTAAGTCATATTAGTAACTGTAGATATAAAAGTATGTTTCTCACTTGGTTTTTCCCTCTTTCTCTTTCAGATTTAAATTATTTTCTAGCCTTATGGGTGATATTGGGCATAGCGTGCTGCAAATTTTTAGCAATTTGCATACAGTACGGCAGAAATATCACCTACTTTGCATGCAACATTCATTCTATGCCCTTGAAAAGTAATGATATTGTATGTTTTAATATCAGGGTGTTCAATTTTTTGGTAATCTTTATTCATTTTTTTTTCTAGTTTTTCATGTGATACTTGGTTTCATCTACTGCAATGTTAGAAAAAGTTTACAATATATATAATCCTTTGCATCATCACACCAAAAACAAGTTATATGACAAAAATTTTCCAGTTTGAGTTAACAATTATAATTCAAGTTCAATGAATAAAATAAATGTATATATATATTCATTTTTGAGGTTCGGTGACTCAAAATGTAAGAATTACATAAATAAATTTTTCTAAAAAAAAAAAAAAAAAAAAAAAAAAAATCATGATTTTTTTTCAATAGTTAAAAAAAAATTAAGAGCAAACCGGCGTACACATATAAAAAAAATCTTTTACATACACACATGCTCTGATTTTTTTTTTTTTTTTTTTTTTTTTTTTTTTAATTACAAATTTTATTCAAATAAATAATTTAACAAATGCATACACTATATCCGAAAATGTTATTAGTGTGTGTTTAATTTTAATTATCAACTATTTATAATATGTATTTTAATTACATTATTTTTCTTTTGTAATAATAATACTCTCAAACCTGTGTGAAAGAAACATTGAGTAATTCTTATACAAAAATGATAATAAAGGAAATTTATCTTCTCAACTATTTTCTACAATGTTGTTTCAAGGTTAGGAGTTCCGACAGTTTTAGGATATCATCCCTTCACACATTCTTTTTTATTATGTTTCTCTTCTCTGAATTTCGTTGTGTCTGGGAGAATGAAAAAAATAAATCGAAAGAGATAGTAAATTGAAAATGTGGCGCTGGAAAATAGGACTTGGGACGGGAGAAAGGATCACAGTATTAAACTGTTATTCAGAATGATTTGTCGAATTGTTCTTTAAAATATTTTCAAGAATTTTACAAGTGAAATGGAAAATTTTAAATTCAATGATAAATAAATTGAAATGTAGTATAATTAATTTTATAATAAAAATGTTATGTGACATGAATTTTAATAAATAATTATACTTAAATAATAAAATTAATAATATTTTTAACTAGCGTTCTAATTGACAGACGTTGTACAAGTTATGTTTTCTCCTATTAGCATAAAATTCCTATAAGCGCAATGTTAATCTTTTAACATAAATAATGTTATCTCATTAATATAATTAATATAATATTCTTTTGTTCTCTAATTTAAAAAACATTTCTCTTTCGAAGTAATAAGTAACCATTGGAAACCTTAGTTTTAATATTAACTTTCTTCTATGTACATAAGAAAGTATTGAATTCTTGAAAATTTTTGATAGGTTTTCTATGGATTTGCTCGTTTTGAGATTCATGATTTGACCATAGCCTCCTTAACTAGATGTCTGTCGCGTAGCTCGGAAACTAGGCAACAGTTGAAGCGGTAGACAGCGCCACCTGGTACACATTGCGCGACTTTTTTATTCAACAGCCACCAAATATTTTAAAAAGAGGGATATGAGATACATAAAAGGCGAATAGAATTGACGAAACGTCGATTATATATGTATCATGTATCACTTCTTTAAATTATTGGTGACAGTTTAATAAAAAAAGCCCTATAATCTGTACTAGGTGGCGCTGTCTACCGCTTCAACTGTTGCCTAGTTTCCGAGCTACGCGACAGGCATCTAGTTAAGGAGGCTATGATTTGACATTCTTATGACAGAACATAATATATACCAAAATTTGGTCATTTTTAAAAAATTGTCTGTCTCTCTGCTTCTCTCAGTGTGTGTTAGAAAACTTTTATGGATGCTGTATCTCACAAATTAATCGACAGAATTTAATTTATATTTGGTTGGAGCTTGACTTAAGTCAATACTAATTAGTTTTTAGAATATATATTCCAACAGGTGGTATTGCTGATGATGCAATTTCTTCTGCTGAATGCAAGGTTATATCTTAGATTCTATAGAGTATAAGTGCACAAAACGGGATATGTATGAAAGTCATGATCTAAGACTACATTGGTTCAATATAAGTGCTTATACGTCGACGGGTGTCACTGATATGCAGCAATTTAAGCCCGTTTATGTGTATACAATGTCTAAGTTACATATAAATACACCAAACTTATTATGTGAGATAAATATTAAGAAAAGCTACCACATCGTAAATTTTTGTTGTGGTAAGCTATGCTGATTAAATATTTGTGCATATTAGCCGACAGATATCGTACTGAAAAAAAAAAAAAAATCTGTTACAGACATCTAGAATCTAAATTGTGGCTCTAGAACAAATAGTTCCATGTCATCCTTATAAATTCTAGTCCTCATTGAAAACAAGTTCTAGAAACCCCAATTAGAATTCTAGAGCGTTTGGCTATATTATCGGGGGCAAAGCTATTTAAAAATCTCTGCAAATAAATGGAAATATAAGAGGCGGGTTTCTGCAACTATAATCTCGGTTTATTACCTAAATCTAGAAAATCTAGCGAGAATTTCTCGCAATACAAAAAATCCAGAATATTCAGAATATTGTTGCACCATGTAGAAATGTGTAGACTAGAAATTCTCCATCCTTTCGTTTATTCAGTTTATTGGCGTGCCTCATGCGTATAGCTCGGAAATCTATATTTCTAGTTTAGGGATTTACAAAATGAACACTTATTCATTCTATCTGAAGGAGGTATACATTTTTTCTCAGTGCGCTGTTATACAGGGTGTTTCAAAACTCGTGGGCAAAAATTTCAAGTCATTTTCACCATACATTGCATGGGCGGATAGCAAGCGGTGACCGATAGAGGGCGCTGTAATGGAAAGTATAAAGCGCGCATTTTCTTACACATCGCCGTTTCTATCATGTATTTCATGAGGCATGGCGACATACAGTAATCAGCAAAAGGCGAACATGCATTTTATGTATGGTCTGGCGAATGGGGATGCTCTGGAAGCCGCAAGACTGTACAGGCAGCGTTTCCCGAGAAGACACGTGTCTGACCGAAAAATACCACAACAGTCTTGCGGCTTCCAGAGCATTCCCATTCACCAGACCATACATAAAATGCATGTCCGCCTTTTCCTGATTACTGTATGTTGCCATGCCTGCTGAAATCCATGGTAGAAATGGCGGTGTATAAGAAAACGCGTGCTTTATACTCTCCATTACAGCGCCCTCTAGCTGTCACCGCTTGCTCTACGCCCATGCATTGTATGGTGAAAATGGCTTGTTTAAATGTTTTCTACCACTCCTTACATTTTTGTCCATGAGTTTTGAAATACCCTGTATATAAGGGTATAAAAGAAAGTTTTGTGATGGCTAAAGCATAGTTTCTCATAGTATATTTCTACGTCATTAGTAGCAGTTCTTTCAAATCTGCGGGAAAGAAACATTGAAACATCCTTATAGTAGAATAATAATAATAAAAGAAATACATCTTTTTTCAACTATTTTCTACAGTTTTGTTTTATGGTTAAAAGTTTCGACAGTTCCAGAATATCATTTCTTCACACATTCTTTTTTATTATGTTTCTCTTCTCTGAATTTCGTGGTGTTTGGGAGAATGAAAAAGATAAATCGAAAAGGATAGTAAATTGAAAATGTTTCGTTACAAAATAGGACTCGGGAGAAAGGAGCTCGGTATTAAGCTGCTACTTTGAATGATTTGTTGAATTGTTCTTTAGAATATTTTGAGAAATTTTATTTATGAAATGCATAATTTTAGAATCTACGAAAAATTAATTGAATTGCAGTTTAATTAATTTTATAAAAAATTTAATGTGATAAAAATTTAAATAAATAATTACAAATGTTGTAATAGTTAATAGATTGTATTCTGTTACATGATAGGCTGTTTTTCTTCAATAAATGATGAAGTTTAAAATAAACATTTAACCCTTTAATTATCCCTTTATGACATAAGTAAAAATGTATTTTATGTATAAAGTAACCGCCGCTTAATAAAATCACTGGTTTATAAAATCAGCCGCTTAATCTTATCAAATTGCGAGGACCGGAATCAAATCAATGCTAACCAATTTTAAAACTGCCGCTTAATAAAATCAGCATCGCCGGTTAATAAACTCAAAAAAAATTCTTCAGCAGCAAAAACATTATTTTTGCACGCTTAGCAAATTGTTATTTACACTGTAAATTTTAATTTTTTAAATAAAAAAGAAATTAAACACAGATATCCCTCCGTTATCTCTCTTTGTCGAAAATTTTACATTTACAACATTAAATTTTACATGTGCAGCAATTAAACACGCCTCATCAGTAGTCATAGGAATAATTTCAAGGAATGTATTTTTCAAAGCGTAGTAATAAGTGACAAATTTGATTTAATTCGCCAGGGATTTTTGTATTTAATTTTTCATTATTAAAACACAATTTCTAAATCTTATACTGAATAACGAAGAAACGAGACATTTAAACGGAAAAAATTTAATTTTTAAAGAAAGGCGGGAACATTTAGCAAAGTAATGACGATTTTACTCAAAGGAAAGCGCATTGGAGCTTGGTATGTGTTTAATTCTCTTATTTTGAAGGAATAGTTACATAATTATCTGTTAAAAATTAATTAGTACTGTTTATTAATTCCATTATTTGGTATTCTTTGAAATTTCATTTCAAATTCAGGGAAGTAACAGCTTTTCTCCGACTGCAGGAATTTTCGCCGGATATAAAAATCAGCCGCTTAATAAAATCACTTTTGCTCAGAACGAATGTGATTTTAATAAGCGGCGGGTACTGTATTTCTTTTGTTAAAGAATTTCTTTCTTTCTAAGACTGGTGGGTTAATTCTAGGGATAATGCATAAATTCTCATAACACAGGTGAAGATAATGCAAAATGGCGATTAAAGTAATGTTTAAATATGAACAATTCTTAACATATTGAAGCTTCATTTATAATTTATAATTTTTATATACTTTAGTTCAAAAGTTTTATAACAAACCGTAACTGATGTTAAACCCAAATTTAAACTTTAACGCCCATTTCTTCAAATGTGTTTCTTGCCCATATATGCTAAATTTCTTTCTTTCTTTTTTTTTTTTTTTTTCTAAGGGGGGGGGGGGGAGAAATATTAGCCTATTTTTTTTAAGTATTAAATCCTTGCGCACACATTTATATAAATGGCATCCAGAAGATGAATTAATATTTTGTAAAACTCACTTTATTTAGTTAAATTTTTTACAAAACACTTTTAAATTTTCAAATTTTTTTTTAAATTTATTTATTTATTTTGAAAAATAATAAATTTCGAAATATCTCTAAATATTTAATTCATATTGTTAAATAAGTTTTTGCAAACATTTTAAAGTCATGAATGTAGCTATGAGGTTACTTAACGTTAAAATATCTTAAGGTTTGTGACAGAAGAACTTTTTAGAAAATATGCATTAAAAATTTTAAATGCCATAAAATTTTGTCTTGATAGTTAATAGTTTGATCATAAATTTTTAACCAAAGTATGTAGAATCATAAATGAATCATCAAAATGCTCGCAATTATTTAGACTTTAACACATATTTTTTTCCCTCAAAAAATCGATATTTTTTTAAAGATTAAAACACTCCACACCCTTCAAAGGGAAATATATGTTTCATAGATAAAGAATAAATTAATAATTCTGACATTTTTGCACTTAATTAAGCGACTTTTTCGGTAACTAATTTCATGAATAAAAATATTTTTGTGTGCAAATATCATATATTGAAGAAAAACATTATAAATAACAATTCTTCATGCTTCATATCAACATGAAAATTATAACTACTAACTTGAAATCAGCTACAAAGTTCTGCTGCTTTCGTTGGTTGTATTAAATTGATGGGTTTGCTATACACGTGCCCATAATTTTTATCTCAGAGGAATGATTGTGATTAACTATTTCGATTCGAAACAGTTGCTTAATGCAGCGTGCTTTTGTTATTTATGTTTTTTATTTATAATTTTGTTATTTTTTTTTTAAAATCATTTTAAGCGTATTTTAATGAAATTCATTTATTTCACTTTCTTCTATACACATAAGAAAATATTGGATTAATGGAAAGTTTCGCATTCTAGTTTTTGATCAGTTTAACCCTTTGTATCCCACCGGAACTTTAAAATCCCATCAAAAAAATTACTCAATATAGCTTTAATTTACTACAGGATTTCATTGAAACTTCAATGTCCCTATAGTTTAAGCTTTCCCTATATTTAAGCTATAGTTTAAGCTAAATTTAATATGAGATGTTTCTCATGCAGCAAAGAAATATAATAAAAAAATTTCAAACTATTAATTTGGGATATAAAGGGTTAAGTAAATTGACGGTTTGAAATATTTTTTATTTTATTTTTTAATGTTTATAATTTGTATTTTAATTAATTAAAATATGTATTTCTTCCAAAATTTTGATATTTTTATTTATTGAAAAGCTTTGTTAGCTATATTAATTTGTACTCTGCTATTTACTTCTATTTAAAAAAAATATATTTATATATATTACCTTTGAAATAAATTTATGATTAAATATAAGATTTAATGGAGGGAAAGCATTGGCAATGAAAGGGTTTTAAATATTTTGCGACAGAAAAAACGATTAAAAAAGATGTTCTTAAAAAAAAAAAAAAAAAAAAAAAAAAAAAATGTTTCTTTTACATAAAATATCTTTTTTTTTTTTTTTTTTTGTTTTTTTGTAAAATACATTACTTGATTGCTGAAACAAAATGTAGTTTGCTCATACACGTTGCCCGCAATAAAATAAATGTATTTATAGTAACATTCTGTTTGCAAGATAAAGAAAAAGTGCAATATGTTATACCATATGAATAAAAATAACTCAAATTCATTTTTTCTCCTCTACTTTAAAAATATTTTTATTCCAGAATAAATAATTGATCATTAAAAAAACATTTTTTAGGCAAAAAAAAAAAAAAAAAAAAAAAAAAAAAGTCATACTGCCGTCTTCTTTTAAAACTAATTACTAAAATCAGGTTTCTCTTACCGTTGTTTTTCTTCCCACTGATGCTTATCCGAGTTATATCAGATAAATAAATAAAAAATCACTTATAGATATAAACATATCTTGACAAAATTATTGGCGCATGTTTAATGTTTATTAGTTTTATTTTCTTAATTTGTATTTTAGTGTATTTTATTATGTTTCTTATAATAATATTTTTAAACCTGTATGAATAAAACATTGAAACATTTCGATAAGAATATTAATAAAAGAAATGTATCCTTTCAAATATTTTCTATAATGTTATCTTATAGTTGAAACTTTCGATAGTTTTAGGGCTCATTCTCTGTACAAATTCTTTTTTATTGTGTTTCTTTTTTCTGAATTTCGTTGAGTTTTGAAGAATAAAAAAGATAAATCAAAAGAGATAGTAAATTGAAAATGTGGCGTTAGAAAATAAGACTCGGGAGAAAGGATCAAGGTATTAAGAAATGTTAGTCAGAATGATGTAACTCAGACTATATTTTTAAAAATATTTTCAAGAGAAGTACATGCAAATATTATAATTTCAGATTAAACCAAAAATAAAATCAATAAATATTTGTTACTTTTGTATATTAAAAATATATGTACTATTTTTAAATGTAATGTATTCCATTCTATAGCTGGCCATACCAGCTGAAAGCGGGCTCTATGTTTAAGATAAGGGGATTTCAATTTTCCTTTGACTATTCGAGTTTGTCCAATATGTATTTATTTTTATTAATATTTATATTCTTGTATTTTATTCTGATGTATTTGCTTATATGTTTCATTTATTAATTCATGCTTTGTATAAATTCGTTTGCTGTATGGTCTTGCTTCCATCTGTGAGAAGTTGGGGGCTAGAAACGTATTTTTTGGCTAAATAGCCAACGTTTTGTCAGAAACTTCTCATGTTTCCTTCCCTACATGGGGGAGCTCCCCTGAAGAAGGCCCTCGTGTGTTTTGGGATTAATTTTCATCTATCCTTGGTTATTTTGCTTATTTATTATGGTTTTATATTTCCTTTAGCTGCATTTGCGCATTGGTTTATAAGTACTCTGTTCTAGTTATACATTAAAAATTCAAGTCTTATTCCATCTTATATTTAAAATGTATATCTTATATGTATATATATATATATATATATATTTTTTTTTTCTACGTGAAAGCATATTTTATTTCATATGCTGAAAAAAAAAAAAAAAAAAAAAAAGCAACAATTAAAATTTAAATGTCTATGTTAAAGCTGTTATTTTCATATTTTAATTAATAATAATAATAATAATAAAAACTAATCAAAAATTCGTTACAAATAAGGTACCAAATGAAAGGGGCGATTTCCCTAAATTCATCGGTTTAAACAGTTTACCGATCTGACAATTAGAATTTTTAAAATTAACTAAGTAGGAAATTTTGGTGGCAACTTGCGTTTACACACAGGCAGAGTCCAAGGAAATCGCTTAAGCCTATCTCTTAAGCCTAAAGCGTAACAGAGTCAGGCACTGACGAGCATACCTATTTATGCTGATAATAGATTTGTCTCTTTATGTATTTAGAAAGTTATAGATTTTGTAATAGATTATTTCATATTATGCAAAATACAAGGTATCTTACCGCATAAATTTGTGGCACCTTTTTGGTGTCCTAAGAAAAGAAAAAAGTAGGGCTCAGGTTAAAATAAATAATCGAAATGTTGATAAAATAAAATAAACCCTTGCATGCCGACGAAACTTTACGAGATTCGCTTTAAACTGCCACCGTTCTCTTTCAACTCTAAAATGAGTCATTTTTTCAGAAACATGGTCAAAATCACTTTGCAGGTTATTGTATTGTATTGTCAAACCGTGTTAGTAGTTTCACTGATAGCACTACTATACAAAGAAACGTACTTCAGAAAAACGTATCTATACGCCCGAGGCAGTTAAGGTGTTAACTGCCTTTTTTAGAAGCAAGCTAATAAGATAATTGTTTTTATATCTAATTATTAATGTTATAATAGTTAATAGAACTTATTATACTGTGTAATGGTTAATTACCTTTAATGAGTAGTTTATGGAGAAATGGTGTTATGACACTTTCTTGTTTGGTTTCAAGTTGGTGATTTCAACCTTTAAGATGAAGAACGCCTGTGCAGGCCCCTCCACTACAGATGAAGATCAGATTAAAACACTGATAGAAAATAACCCACAATATACGAGACGTGAATTAGTAGAAATGTTAAAAATATGAAAATCAAGTATATTTCACTGTTCTTGAAATCTGTCTAATGAAGGCTGTACAATTTACGATATAAACTACTTAATATAGATAGAAAACGTGAAATTAACTCCTGTTTTCTCAATAAAATAAAAATTATTTAATTATTTAAGAAATAAATACGAATTCTGGCAGTGACGTTATCATTTCGCTTGCGTTGCTTTAAAATTAGGCATTTAAATTTTTAATTGTTGCCAAAAAATTATACGAGCTAATTTATTTTAGCACAAAATGAATACGCTATTACGCGAAAAAAAAAATATTAAATATTAAATTTGCTGATGCACATGAAGAAATGCTGTTTTTATAACTATAAAATAATAATAATTTCTTCCGAATTTTGTTCCATAACCTTTTTTAATATATCTTAATTTTAGATTTTTTCCCTTTCTTTTCTATCTTTCTTTTTTTTTTTTTTTTTGTTTAAATAGTATGTTTTCGGCACGGATGAATCGCACTTGGCATGAAAGCTAATTCAGCATTATATTTAAAAGCTTTCCTTATTCATAACCCTGGCTAATTTTTAAAATTTTGATGCTGAAGTAGATCGGACATTATGCTACAGCCACTTTATGCCAAGTGGCGCATCAGAAATGTAAATAAATTCTAAAATATTTAATAAAATAAAAAGAAGAAAGAAACAGAAAGAATAATCGCATAAATTTTGTATTTTTGTCTAAAATGTCGACAAAAATTCAAAAGTCGTCCAGGGGTGCTATGTTAAAGCTGCACCATGATCAGGTTTACATATTTATTTATCTATTTTTCTATATACCAATTACTATTAACTAACCATAAAATGTATGTAACCACAAAAATTCAGTTGTCTCATGCGATAATCGTTGCCGATCATAGCATATTGGTATGTTATATTTGGAGTGAAATTGTTGTCATTTTACGGTTGATTGAATAAATCAAATGAAGATAGGAAATAACGTGAAAGCCAATATTATGTACATTACGTATAGTGTTGTTCATACGTAACTCGGATTCAAATATAAAACGGATACGTCAATTTTTTCGATACTGTCCGTTTCAAAGCTGTCATCTAATAAGCACTCAAATGAAAGCTTACTGGTAAGTCATTGTCGCAGGCAATAGGGACAGGCACCCGAGACTATGAGGATAAGTAAGTTGCTGCCGAAGACAGTGGGCACCCAAAGAGAGCTTTTGAGCAATTTCAGGTTTTTGTTTGTTTGTTTGTTTATAAAGCGATATAAAAAAGAGTTTTCTTTAAATATAGTGGTCTGCGAAGCGCGTAAAGCCTGCTAGTATAATTTAACAAAGCATTCCCACATCAGTAGTTTATATCCTAAAGCATAACATCGTCTAATTGTTTTGAGCCGTGTATTTAGCTAATTACCTGATTTTTTATTCTATTATATGATTCTTAAATTTAAATCTTATTATTTTCATTTATTTTTTATTTAACGATCTGCAAACAAGTAGATAATATAATATAAACGAAAATTGACAGTAAAATGAGTAATGGTATTCAAAACAAAAGTTTGGGAAAAAAAAAAAAAAACTTCAGAAAATAAATTTTTCTCGGAATGAGGAGAGTGTGGGTTTTAATATATAATCCCCTTCCCCTTAAAAAAGCAAAATATCAGATTAAAAATCATTTCAAAAATAAATAAACAACGAGATTAAAATATTGATGAATTTTTAAGGTTGCATTTGTTTTTAGTTTTTTTTTTTTTTTTTTTTTTTTTTTTTCGTTTATTAATAAAGCATTTTTCAAAATAATTTTTGGAAAATTTTCCACTCTGCACAAAATTGTTCTTAGTTTCTAAATTAGATTAAAATAATAATAATTATTTTCAATAAAAAAATTAACCCATGTTTTTCCGTTTTACTTTGAAATACTGCTATTATTGACAATATATAACACAATTCATTTATTTTAAGTTCTAGGAATTGTAATAAAAAATAAAATATTATAGCATACTTTACTCATTTTTAAAATGTTTGGTCACATTAGAAACATGGTAGCTAGAAGGGCCCAAAAAGTCGAAATTTTACTAAATTTTCTGGCAACTTTTCAAAAGATTCAT